>JBBGZY010000190.1:9412500-9862500 GCA_037952925.1 Lithobates clamitans
AAAACACTAAACTCATTTTCGTTATTGAATAAAACCAGATCAATTCCCAAATGTATGCAAATATATGTATAAGATATGTTAAACTAAATATTAGATATGGAAGTTGTGATAAATGTCTGTCTTTCACATACTAGAGTGAAGTTTGGTTTTACACCTCAAAGCATATAGATTTTTTATATGTTCATAAGTAATTCTTACTGTGTGTAGTTTAAAGTGAACCTGTGCTTTGCCTATGTAGAACTCAGCACATTTAGAACGTGGCATACAGGCCATTTAAGAATAGTCAAGATGCTGATGATTGTCAGGATCAGTATGGTGATAAGTACAGTCTGTTTCTAATCTTTTACAGGTGTCATTTGATAAATCATTACGCATTGAAGGTAGATTTTTCACCATTAAAGGGAAAGTACGTTTTCTAATATTTACTCATTTTGTTCAAAAAGCCTTTTGATCTTTTTTTTTTTTTTTTAATACAAGAATACATTTGCTAACCCAAAGGTAGGGTTCAGTGCTATTGCTAACAGTGTACATCAGTGGTCAGGCAGGTGTTTAAATACCTTTATATTAATCATAATTAATATACAGCATATGTATCTAAGTTTTACACAAAAAGTGTAATGAAAATTATTTTGCTATCTAATTTCAACTTATTCTTTGGAATGGGGACATGTTTCCAAGTTTGGGCTCATAAAATCACTCAGCACATTATGGGAATTGCTAAATGCATCCAAAGAACCCCATTATCACTTCATCAACTGAAGCAGATCCATGATCAGATATATGGTATGTGATGCCTCTTCTTACACCCAAATACTCATACCCTTATTTGGGAACTGCACAGGAAACATATCAGGTGTATTTTATGAAATATATACAGTGGGCTCCATTCATGAAGCGGTATCTACCACTTTAAGAAATGCGGTAAAATGCTGCATAGCGGTTTTCAAATATTTGTTGGCATTCACTAAAAAACACTACTAAAATACCACATGTGCGCCAAAATTTAAAAAAAAAATGGCATAGGGGTCCCCCTCAAAATCCATAGCAGACCCTTATCTGAGCACACAACCTGGCAGGTGGTAGGAAAAGAGGGGGATGAGAGAGCACCCCCCCTGATCCATACCAGACCACATGCTCTCAACACGGGGAGGGAGCTTTGGGGTAGCTCCCCAAAGCACCTTGTCCCCATGTTGATGGGGACAAGGGCCTCATCCCCACAACCATTGCCCAAATTCATACCCCAAAGCACCCTCCCCATGTTGAGGGCATGTGGCCTGGTATGGTTCAGGAGGGGGGCGCTCTCTCATCCCCCTCTTTTCCTGTGTCCTGCCAGGTTGCGTGCTAGGATAAGGGTCTAGTATGGATTTTGAGGGGGACCCCTACGCCATTTTTTTAAATTTTGGCGCAGGGTTCCCCTTAAAATTCATACCAGACCCTTAGGGTCTGGTATGGATTTTGGGGGGACCACTACGCCATTTTTTTAAAATTTGGCATAGGGTTCCCCTTAATATTCATACCAGACCCAAAGGGCCTGGCAATGGACTGGAGGGGATCCCATGCTCTTTTTTTTCAATGAGTTTTATCTATATTGCCGAGACCCGACAATTCATTACAGCCGCAAGCAGTTTTAAATGACAATTTTTCATTTAGAAATGTAATTTTGCTATGGTACTGTTCTAAACATGGGAAAAATGTGTCACTTTACAGGCATACTATAGACACCCTCCAGACATGATGTTTAAAGGAATATTTCATTTTTATTGTTTCACTTTAAGCATTAAAAAAATCACTGCTCCCGAAAAAACGGCCGTTTAAAAAAAAAAAAATTCAGTGATACATTTCCCCTGTGGCAGGACCCAGGTCCTCAAACACTTTTTATGACAAAAACTTGCATATAGGCCTTTAAAATGAGCACTTTTGATTTTTCATGTTAACGTCCCATAGACTTTAACGGTGTTCCGGCGGCTTTCAAATTTGCCCCAGACACCGCATATTGTTCGGTGTTCGCAGAACATCCGAACAACCAAAGTTTGGCCCGAACTTATGCTCGGGCTGAACCGTTCACCCATCCCTAGTAGAGACATAACCAAAAAGACTTGCAGCTGTACTTGCAGCGAAAGGTGGTTCTACAAAGTATTGACTCAGGGGGGCTGAATACAAATGCACGCCACACTTTTCAGATATTTATTTGTAAAAAATCTGAAAACCATTTACCATTTTCCTTCCGCTTCACAATTATGTCCCACTTTGTGTTGGTGTTTCACATACAAGCCCAATAAAATACATATACAATGTGGAAAATTCCACGGGGTATGAGTACTTTTTCAACGCACTGTACACTCTAACAACCTAATTTATGAACTTTTGTTGGTCCATGTGACAATTCATACCTACATTTTCATACAATCATCACACTTGGGCAATACCTAGTAGTGAGCTCCCTCTCACTGACATGCAGGTCTTCAAGTCACTGCAATAAGCACTCCAATTAGCCAATCAGGAGACGTTGTGTCAAAAGACATTATCCCTCCTCTATATAATAGCATTTCCTTAACATGTACTGTATATATAAGGGCATTCCTTAAAATCAATAGCTGCTCAAATCTTGTTCTGCTTTGAACTTTTTCAGCTAGACAATTGCTTATCATCTGCAGAACAGCTTTTCGGTATACAGTACATGTGCTAAATCCAACATGTAAAGCACTGGTGGTGTCTGGCATCCTTGCCTTTGCCACTGCCATATTTTTTAAGAATTTAAGAAGTCCCAGTTCTCATACCTTTTTATTTGATAGTTGCACAATACTGTGGTTTAGGGGCAAGTGAATCTGCCCAGGTGTGATTCAATCAGGATTCAGTGAATCATTTTTGATATTTGGTGAATACAAACTTAGCAAAGAATCCCACTGAAGTCTATTAGTAGAATTCTGTTAGTAGTTCCTGGCTATTTTTAAGACTATCAAGCAAATGCAGGGTCATGACAGGGGGGGAGGCCAAGTGGGAATGTCCCCCCCAGGCACTGTGTTGGGGGGGTGAACTGTTTATTTGGCTGCTCCTACCACACCTCACTGACAGGAGTGACTACAGCCAGCAATGGCTGGCCTCTGCTGGAGAGAGAATTAGGCTTTCTCCTCCCTCCAGCCCATAGGAGGCAGATGAGAGCTGGATCTGAAACTGAGAACTCACCTCAGTCTCAGCATAGTACTGCTGAGGAATGAGGGTAGACTATCCTTTTTCCTCCCTCCCTTTCATATGACAGATAACATGGCTAGAGAGAGTTGAAGTAAAATGTGCCTTCATTCAGATTGTGTGATTGAGTACAAGGGGGAAGGGGAATAACCATGATGTATGAGGGCACTCTGATAGAGGAGCCAGATGTATGGGGGCACATCGATGGAGAACCTGATGTATGGCTGCTCTGATGTGGACACATTATATCAGGGGCACCCTGATGAGGCCACTTGATGTATGGAGGCACTCTAATGGGGGCACCTGATATAAGGGGGCGTGCTAATGGGAACACTTGATGTAAGGGGTACTCTGGTAGGGAAACAGTATGATGGGGACATCTAATGTAAGTGCAAACAACAGACCTCTTATTGGTGTCCACCTGTGTTATAGGAAGAGTCCTTACAGTTCTCCCATGAAGAGGAGTTTGTCTCCCATGGTTCAGATGCAGGATCTTTCATTCTATGAATAGTGTAGGACCCACTGATAATGGGGTACTTTGATGCAGTAGTGGGCTTAGCACTATATGGCCATATGGTGTGACCAAATCCCCATATTGTTTAATATGTTCAGGTGTTTTAAATAGCCTTGCAGGATTCAATGTCATTTTTGTATGTGTGCGCTATAATCTATTTTGATCTAATGTAAGTGGACACTCTAATAGATACACCTGAGGTAAGGGGGTACGCTGATGGGGCAACTAATCTAAGATGTACTCTGAAGGGAACACATTATGCAATGTGGTTCTGTTTTCTTTTACTTGAAATGTGAATGTAATTGGCCTATTTTTATGTTTTTATTAAAGACAGATTTGTACCTCAGCTGGAAGATAATTTTAGTGACCTGACTTCTTTGAAATTTATTTTATTACCCCTGCCCAAAGTAAATATTTGTGTGTTGCAGGAATGTGCACAAAGTTGTGTGCATTACTGCAATGCAGAAAAACACACAGCCCTTTTGAAGGTATGCAGTGCTGCCATTAATTCTTAATGGCACAACCACACACCTTGCTTTTGTGCTCATTCCCTTGCAGCAAAACACATGGTGACAAAGTACCATGTGTTTTGGGGCAGCGCAATTTTTCTGCAAAAGGTTCTTTTGTGCCTTTTCACACTTAGGAGAGCCTATCAAAATGGATTGGTTGCCCTATATGTGCTGCAGAAAAATGCACACACTCTGTCACATCTGCAAAGTTCTGAATGATGTCTTAGGGCAAACTTCAGTTTGCTGCAGTGTACCACAACAATTAGTACTATTTCAGTACATGCCACAAACATTACATACATTTGCTTCAAGCACCACTATTAGCCCGGCCCCACAATTTACCATCTATACCCTGGGCACTTGATGACCTGGCACTGAGCAAAAAAATAACATGGGAACTGCCATCCGCAACATATGCAAATACCATACTGCAGGAAGAGGGTATTGTCACGTTGTTTTTCAGGGCAACATTGAAAAACACAAATCCTTTAACTTGTTGCCACTCATGTAAAACATATGGGTAGTATCAAATGGGTGGGCTTTAATGCTCACATGCTGTATATATGGGTCACTGGGTGGCGGATGTATCTATTCTGAGAGGGTGCTGTGCACTCTTAGTTCAGAGTCCAAGATGTCAAAGACAGCTCTTGGTCCACACTAATGATCAGCTCCCAATCTTGTGATCATTGTGACAGCCAGTCACAGTGTTCACATGGTTACTGATCCTTCCTGCTCCTCTGGATTCCATAACCATTTACTGGTCGTTGAGAGGGTTAAATAACAGTGTTATAGATCGCTATAATTTTCATGGACAGTTTCAGCTATAGGGTACACTTGTAGAGCATATTTTGCTGTGGAATTGATTTTTTATATTACAAGTAGATTGGCTTTCATACAGCAGCAGCACCCCCAATCTGGCTCATTTCAGTTTGACAAAAAAAACAAACAAAACATTTTATTAGGTAGTTTTACCAGCAATACATGCTTTTTACATACTGTACTGTCTTCATACAGTAATATGTCCATGTCAACTGTCAGAAAGATATCGACCAGTAATTTACTGAGGTTATCCCTGTTCTGTTCTGTAGCAAACCTGTCCTGCTGCTGGCTAACTTCTTTATATAAAAAATAGGCAAGGTGAAATTAGCCAGCAGCAGGGCATTTTAGTAAGGTAAAATTGACAAAAATGTGCTAGAGAAAAAGACTACAGGCACATATTTTACTACAGGAATTACAGTAATGCCCCGTACACACAATCGGAAATGCCGCCAGCAAAACTCCGATGAGGTTTTGGTCGGAAAATGCGACCGTGTTTATGCTCCATCAGACTTTCGCTGGTGGAATTCCAGCCAGCAAAAGACTGAGAGCAGGTTCTCTATTTTTCGGTCGGAAAAAGTTCCTATCTGAAAATGCGTTTGTCTGTATGCAATTTGGACACGCAAAAAATCACGCATGCTCGGAAACAATAATTCGATGCATGCTCAGAAGCATTGAACTTAATTTTCTCGGCTCGTCGTAGTGTTGTACGTCAGCGCGTTCTTGACGGTTGAAAGTTCAGAGAACTTTTGTGTGACCGTGTGTATGCAAGGCAAGCTTGAGTGGAATCCCGTCAGAAAAGCCATCATACCTTTTTCCGACCAAAATTCAGATTGTGTGTACAAGGCATAAGAGACTGCAGAAGACACAGAGAATTGTCAAATAGCAAGGCAATTTTTAAAAGCAAGGTTATGGCCAAATTTACTAGAAACAAACCCATGGTAGCGGCACATCCTAACCTCCTTCATATTGTGTATATGTTATTCCTACATATAATATTCATTTTGAATCTGTTTATATGCACTTATATTTATAGATAGTTGGTATGTTCACGTTTTAAAATAGTTTGATGATTAATTACTTGTATTCAAAGTGATATACATTTTTTAAAATAATAAACATGTTATACTTACCTGCTCTGTGCTATAGTTTTGCATAGAGCAGCCTCAGTCCTCCTCTTCTCGGGTCCCCCACCAGTGCTTCTGGTCCCTCCTCTTCTCTCAGTGTCTCCATAGCAAGCCGCTTGCTCTGGGGGCACTTGTGCATTCTCGCTTCGGAGCCCCGCTCTGTGTGTCCATAAGACACACAAAAGAGGGCTCAGCCCCACCTCCCACTCCCTCCTCACTGGCTGTGCTTGACAGTAGCAGGAGCCAATGATACCTACTGCTGTCTTTTGGCCAATGGGTAGGCAGAGACCTAGGAGAGCAGTGGCTCTCGTGCCCATCACTGGATCGCAATTATGCTTGGGTAAGTATTATGGTAGGGGTATAGAATGCATGAAGGTAAAACATCTTCAGACTTTACAACCACTTTATTGGGTAGAGTGGGTACTAAGCATTTTACTTTATACCCAACAGGGACCATTGTAGTAGGAGAACATTTAGATTTTTTTCTCATAAGGATGTTTATATTAACCACTGTGATTCTGCACTTCTGGGTTATGGACACGAGTGCGCACCACCAGAGGCTCGCTCTTGCTGTGATTTTAAACAGCGGGAGCTAATCAGCGGGTCCCATGAACCCAATGTCTGCCAGGACCCGCCGATCGTTCGGTACACTGACAGAATGCCAGTGTGCCTATGTAAACAAGACAGATTGTTATTCTGTCAGTACAGAAGACATGGATTATGTGTTTCTGTAAAGCAGAAACACTGATCCATGACTTTCACTGGGGAAAGCACCTCCCCCACAGTAGCAAAGCACTGATCAGGCACACAGTTTACCCTTTGATCACCCCTGATGTTAACCCCTTCTCTGTCAGTGTTATTATTACAGTGACAGTGTATATTTTTACCACTGATCACTGTAATAATATCACTGGTCCCCAAAAAAGTGTCAAAAGTGTCAGCTAGGTGTCTGATTTGTCTGCCGCAATATCGCAGTCTCGTTATAAATCGCTGATCGCCACCATTGGACGTTCTTTGTTTCTAGCGCAAAAAATAAAAAATCCAGAGGTGATCAAATACCACCAAAAGGAAGCTCTATTGGTGGTTAAAAAAAGAACATAAATTGCATTTGGGTACAGTGTTGCAGGACAGCGCAATTGTCAGTTAAAGTAACACAGTGCCGTATCACACTGGCCTGGTCAGGAAGGGGGGTAAACCTTCCAGAGGTCAAGTGGTTAACATTCACTGGAGATGTTTTTCCTAATGTGTTTTATTGTTTTGGTTTGTTTTTTGCAGTAATGTAGTGTGTGTAATGCTAATTTTCAGATGTGATGTGTTCGGTTTGCTTTTTTAAAGTGATACTAAAGGCAAAAGATGTTTTTGCTAAAATTAAAAAAAAAAGGTTATGCTTACCTGCTCTGTGCAATGATATTGCACAGAGTGGTTCCTTACTTCCTCTTTGCTGGTTTGTATATGGCTGCAGCTGCTGTCAGAGTCTCCTGGCAATCCAGCAAGAGAGGAGAGTGATGCTGCAATGGGTACAGCGCTCATTTGGTGACTGATGTCAGGTAAGTATTTAGGGAACGGGGGAGTTGGGGTAGGATAGGTTGTGGGGAGTTTTTACTAAAGGATGGTTTCTACATGGGTGGTCTGATCAGGCCTGCCTGTCAGTTTTTCAGGTGAATCTGATCGGACCTACCATTGTTTTCTATGGAGCGGCAGATGTCAGCGGACATGTATTCGCTGACACGCGCCGGCATCTTATTCGATCCTGTCTGCCAAAAACAGACAGATCCAGTCCCCAACCATTAGGTGGATCAGATTAGATGATAGAAATGGACAGGCAGTTCGTTTCCATCCGACCTCCCCATAGACAACAGCGGGACTGTGTCCGTGGCCACTCTGAATAGCGGAGAAGACATGGACCTGTCATCCGCCTGCTCAGCGGGGTTCAGCGGAGAGATGTGCATTATGAGGTCTGCCCTGTCTGAAAGGGGCCTTGAGATAGAAAATGCATTAAGGTATAAACTACTTTGACTTTAGAACCACTTTAAATGCAGGTGTTTGTTCGCTTGTTTTGAACACCAATAGTTAAAGTGATACTAAACACACACACTGTTTCATTTACAATATCTCTTCTCTTTCTGTATACTGTATGGATGATGGCGCTGTAATTATTTTATTTAAAAAAAAATCTAAGTGCCTTCTTTACAGATATACAGCTGTCACATGACCCAGCTCTTTCTGTCTGCAGGGAAACATAAGCAAGAGGCGCTTCTAGTATTCTGTTGCTGTTTACATGTTAAAAAGCTTTAGAATATAGAGTAAAAACAATTAATATCAATAAATTGTTTTATGTTTTGATATTTTTATTGAGAAATATCAATAAAAAGGTATACACGCATAAAAGTATCTGAGAAGTGTGTATATGATAACACAAAGATAATCAAGCAGAACAAAAACAAAATGGGTGGAAGGGTACGCCAGTATGAAGAGAACACCGGTGTTATAATCACCCCTCTATGAAGTGAGGTAGTATATAAAGATAATAACATGACAAGATTTAAAGAGAGTCGAGCCCAAAAAATCTCTAATGCGGGGATAGTGTTCCACAATGTTAGCATAGCCCCACTAGGGAAACTTCACATAGAGACTCAGAATCAACCAAATTGTGATTTTCACCAGTCATAAGCATGATTTCCACGTGAAGATCGTCCCTGGGGGGGGTGGGCATGACATTGAGAACCCTTGAAAAAAAAGCAAAATAAAATTCAAATACATAGTTATTAAATATTACATAGTGACCATAAAAGAGGTCGCACTACCGGAATTCAGTTATCGGGGGTCATGTCCCAGGGGGTCTAGGAACCTAATCAGCCTGGGAGGGGACCTATGGGCCTAGTTGGAAACCCATTCCAAGCAGAAGTTCAAATCAAGCTAAAAGACTGAAAAAGCAGGAGTGGAAGCCAATTAGGCCGAAGTAAGAGGAAGGTAGGATTCATTAGAAAGTAAAGAGCCAGGTCTGTAGAAGGAGAGAAAGAGTGAAAGTGGAGAGGGGTAGGAAGAGAAAGCCTATGTGGAAAACCAGCACTTTGCTAGTGCAAAAAAGAGAAGAGAGGGTATAGCTGAGGTTATAGAGACTCCTATATATCGAGCCCATGGTTCCTAGATCAGTTCAAATTTTTTTCTAGTGTTCATTAAACTGTTTTAAATTATCATACAAACATATATTTGAAATAAAATCTTTATTATTTTTTGGCAATACCATGTGGGTGGATTTTGGCCAATCACAGGCTGTGGCACACCCCTCCAGCCTGTGTCTATTATTTATATGTGTTTAGAATAAGAGGGAGGTGGCACCTCCATCAATCTACATGTATTATTCCACCTCCATTGTGTTTGGCTGGTTAGTGGCAATGGAGCAGAAAGGAGGGGAGTGTCATCTACCATTGTGTATACACCCACATGTTTGACTCTATAGTCACATGGGCTGCTCAAATATGATAAGGGAAGAAATGTTCAGCAACACACTGAAAACTAAACATATGCACTAGCTGCCAACACTGCTCTGCAGAATCCCCAGCTACTGTGGGGACATGGGCATGAGAGAGGAACAGTGAACAGCAGGATCAAACATTTTTTTTGCAGAAAACAGAAAACAGAAAACGAACCCCATAATGACTGAGCGAGAATAGTCAGCATGTAATACAGCATTTATTAATAGTTTTTAATAATGTGGGTTTAATGACAGTTTAATGAGTAAACTCTGACATTGATTCTATTTATGTAGGTCAGAGAGAAGAACAATAGACTAAAGAACGTATTCCAGATTCCCGTTTATCAGTTAGATGATAACCCTGAAATCTCTTCCAGTCGGACATGTAAGCACTTAACTCAGGAAAAGGGTGAAAGTACCCAGCTGTCTAATAACCAAAGATCATGAAATAAAATACTTTTTGCAGGAAAGATTTTTTTTAACATAAAACTGAATATGCATACACTCTCATGTTCTGCTTATTAAAAATAAAACATAAGATGTGATGAGTACTTTTCAACCTTCTACAAAAGAGTCTTGTACTAAAAATATTAATAAAAGATATCACATAATTAAAAATGAATTAGTAATTTAATCTTCTGTAAGTAGCTTTTCCATTAAGTATTTTTTGAACAAAGCTTAATTGTATTAATTTTACTTTTATTATGTAATTTAACTTTACCAGAGAACTTTTAAGCTCGGAAGAGGACTGAATAAAAATTGACAGGAATTTCATGCAGACCTATGTAATAATACCTCTCAAAATTTTCCTTTGTAAGAGGAATAGACTCTTCATTGGCAGTATAATAAATGTAGCATATATATATACTAGAGATGAAGAACATTGAAAGGCTTATAATGTATTAGGTGTATATAGTTTGCTTGTCAACATTAGTGAATCAGTTTATAGATTTAGCAAATTATTCTTTTTTTAATGTATTTTTTTTTACAGATTTTATTCCATAAACATGCATATAGATTTGTCTGATTTATGGAGAATCATGTAAATGTGCTTGTATATCCAGGTAAACTAAAAACTTTTCCAGATCTGCCTCATTTACTCATCTATATTTGCTTTTCAGGAACTACAGTCTACAAAATATAAAGTAAGTATTGTTAGCCTGCTTTTTATACAGTCAAAAGTGCAAAAAACATTCTCATATATTATACTGTGATTAGTAGCTCTCCCGCTAGGTGATGGTGTGTAATGCTTGTATAATGTAATGTTCTTCCTTGTGGACTACATGCTTATGATGTAATTTCCTGTTCAATTTGAATGTTGCTTTCCAATAAAACAAGAAGGGCCTGGCCATGTGTCCAGAACAATCTTGACTGGCAAGAATCATATATGCAATTCAAACAAACATTGAGACTTATGCCGTGTACACATGGTCGGACTTTCCGGCATACTTGGTCCGGCGGACCAGAGTCTGCCGGACAATCCGCCCGTGTGTGGGCGCCGGCGGACTTTTCCCAAAAGCCTGCCGGACCTAGATTTGAAACATGGGTGATGTTGACCACGCCCCCTAAAACATCACAGTCCCAGCATGCCCAGGGACTGTGACATCAAAAGGGGGCGGGGTCTCCGCCTATATAAGTCACAATGCAGCCCTTGGAGAGCAGTCCAGCCGGAGAGAGCGTCGTGTCAACATCTGGAGAAGAGAAGAGAAGAGAAGAAGTCCAGAAGACCAGAAGACCAGAAGCCCAGAAGCCCAGAAGTCCGGACCTCTGCTGGCAAGAGAGCTACCTGAAGACAGCGGAGGAGCCGGCCGAAGAACTGGAACACCGGGAGAAGAGAGCGGAGAAGAACCAACCGGACGCCGGGAGAAGATGAAGCAGAGGGACCCCCGAAGCCGGAAGAAGACCCCCGAAGCCGGAGAAAGACCCCCCCCAGGGCTGTTTAATAAAATATTTTAAAAACCTGTGTAGTGTATTTTATTACTTACACTTTTTCCCTAGGTGAATGGGTAGGGGTACCATGTACCCCATACTCATTCACATAGGGTGGGGGGCCGGGATCTGGGGGCCCCCTTATTAAAGGGGGCTCCCAGATTCCGATAAGCCCCCCGCCCGCAGACCCTGACAACCAATGGCCAGGGTTGTCGGGAAGAGGCCCTTGTCCTCATCAACATGGGGACAAGGTGCTTTGGGGTGGGGGGGCCCCGCAGGGTGCCCCCCTCCCCCAAAGCACCCACCCCCCATGTTGAGGGCATGCGGCCTGGTACGGTTCAGGAGAGGGGGAGCGCTCGCTTGTCCCCACCCCCTTTCCTGACCGGCCAGGCTGCGTGCTCGGATCGGGTCTGGTATGGATTTTAGGGGGGACCCCACGCCATTTTTTCGGCGTAGGGGGTTCCCTTTATAATCCATACCAGACCTAAGGGCCTGGTATGACCCGCGACGGGGCTCGCAAGGTGTCAATCTCGCTGATAAAAGCGGCAAGATTGACATCCTTTTCTAGTCCCGTCGCACCTGAGTCACGTTTAAAATGAACGGACTTGTCCGTGTGTGTGCAAATCCATTCATTCTGAAAGTCCGCCGTAACTCCGGCAAAAGACGGGCGGACTTAGCCCGCCGGAAAGTCCGGGCGTGTGTGGGCAAGTCCGTCCGTTTTAAAGTCCGGCGCACCTGGCGGACAAAGTCCGTCGGAAAGTGTGCCGGACCAAGTAGGATAGAAAGTCCGACCGTGTGTACGCGGCATTAGAGCTAATTTACTAAAGAGGTATGGTGTGTTCACTTTGCAAAATCAATTTTCACATTGCAAGGGAATTTTCACTTAACTTTGGGAATGTAGTGAAAGTTCAACTGAAAATTTGAAACAGTAACCTTTGTGAAAACAGTGATAGTTCTCTTTTATTTCCTTAAGCTTGATTATCTGGTGTATCCCTGAATGGCTGTGATAAATCAGTGATTCCATGAAGGTCGGTTGGGCGGCATTGCATCTGAGAGTTACTACTGCTGAGTCCATCCACAAGTACCTGTTTGACCCTTGGTTTAAAGGAATATGCGCACTTAACCTTTGTAGTGAGGGTCACAGTTTTAAGGTGAGAGTACATCCTTAGAGGGTCAATGGAGGTTTTCTTATCAGCAAGTGCACATCACTACTATTTCACAAGAATTTGGACTGTTTTTGTATTTATCCCTGTTTTCACAAAGTTTGCACTTTTATATTTTCTTCTTTTTTTATTTTTTCTGACATAAATTGTTTGATCACTGCTTGTTGTATATTGTCTCTGGATTATTAGTGCAGCATGTATTTATGTCAAATTTAGAGGGTCAATATATCAATAAACTTCGCTTAGTGTCAACAAAAAGACATAAAAAAAACTTAAATTAGACCATTCTGCCTATATTTAAAAACAGCAGCACTCACAGATATTTGAATACCCTATATTAAAATAACATATATACAGAAAACATGTTGCACTGTTCACAATTAAACCTTAATTATCAGTATGACCAATAATCAAAAAGTTCCAAAGTATTCATGAAAAAAGTCCACTGTGATGAAATAAAATCTTGAAATCTTTTCAACACATCCAGTGCTATAGGTTAAACAACACTCCAAGTAAGTCTCCGCCAATATCACCGCCACTGCACACAGAAGGGTGCTGGCCCTGTACATCTCATGAATTCTAATATGAAGAAAATCTGGATAGGTATGATTAATTGCCATGGATGATGTGAAACGTGTTAGCTACTGCTATACCTCTCATTCGTATGTTGTGGATTGTTGTTTGCTTCATGGATGATTAAAGGTGATTTTATGGAAGTGCGGCCATCCAGACTTTCTTCATATTGGACATCCAGTGCTCAGACCACCACCCAACGTGTCCCCTTACCAGAACATGAGACCTCATTCCAAAGGAGGTCCTATGAAGCTTTATCTGATCCCAGGCAGGATGACCAGCTCTTTCCATTCTAATGCTAATAGCCACACACCATAGCAAACCTCCTTATGCTGGTCCCAAGCAAGATGGATGGCTCTCTCCTCAATATACATAAACATGCATGACAAGACAGTGTAAGGTCTCGGATGCAGAGAGGAACAGAGGAAACCAAATAGTGTTGTATTTTTCTACTCCAATGTTTATTAAAAGCACAAATGATGTATACTCACAATATGGAAATGTAATGGACAGCTCACAACAGGGCTGCTCATCCGCACATGACATCACTCCTTGACTCCGCCCTATCGCATTTTGTCTTACAAGATGTCTTCAGAGGAAGCTCTTACCTGCCAGGGATATTCACTCTCTTTATTTATCCTGTGTCCCAGACAGAAAGTTATGTGATATCCAAAATTTTACATTTAACACCAACAGAGGTTGATGGGATATCTTGCAATAGGGACACTTGTTATGGAAAAATTAAGAGGGCTTATGCTCCCACTTAATAAATATCTCCTTTCACTGTTGTTTGCCTGGTACAGAAAGTGAGGGGAGATTTCCCCAACAGGACACTGACAGTAAAACATTTTTTTTTAAATAAACCTGGTGTTTTAACCCTTTTCCAATCTAAAACGCAAAAGAAACTGAGGGGTTTAGTTTTTTTTTTCAGTTTGCTTAACAGAGCTCAGTGATGCTGTGTTGCATTTCTAGTGATGCTAATATCCAGGTTGCTGTCATGTTAAATTACCAGTGATGCTAATTTACAGATGGATGCCAGTTTAAAGATGGATGCTGTGTTACCTTGCCAATGATGCAGCACTTTGATGGTGAGAGGTTACTTGATCATTGGCATGTTACTTTGCAAGCAACGTCAAGTTACAAGAATGAAGCCATGTTATGTTGCTAGTGATATCACGGTACCAGACTTCTACGATTTCTTAGCTCTCTACACACTGCAATACACTCGTACATATATTGTATTTAGCATACTTGCATAAAAACAGGGATTCTTGTTTTTCCTTACATATTCATGCTGATGCCTCTCTGGCCAATCTCTAATCAACTGTGCAAAATGGTAAATATTTACTTGCTTATATCATACTTTAAGGTAAATATAATGCCAATATTGGGCAGACAGACACAGTTGGAAGAGAATTGGTCACTATTGGTGTTGGGCGAACAATGCGGCCCGAGCATGAGTTCCAGGCGAACATTTGCTATTCGCCCGCTCAACAGTTCTTAGACAGGCAAAGATACCTGGCACATGTCCTCAGTTTGGTGGTGCAGCGTTTCTTAAATAGGTACCCGGGGTTGGAAGATCTGCTAAAGCAGGCCACAAGAGTCTGTAGCCATTTCAGGTGGTCATAAACAGCCAGTGCTCGGTTGGCAAAAATTCAGTGGGAATTCCTCCTGCCTGTAAACTGCCTGATTTGTGACATGCCAACCAGGTGGAATTTGACTTTGGCAATGCCGCAGGCTCAGACTGGCTCAGCTTTTTTTCCCTATGTCAAAGGTTGCTGATAAAGGATATGCACTGTACTGTCACCATTTGAGGAGGAAACAAGAATGGCGAGCTGTGACAATGCATGCATCAATGACACAATCCCTGTTGTGTTCCTGCTGGAGCAGACTCTGCATGGCATTATGAACAGGGCATTCAAGGCAAGGATCAATATTGGTTGGCAACCCTCCTTGCCAATTGTTGCAAGGGGAAAGTCTCGTAGCTCATCCCATTCCCACAGAGGGAGCAGAAGATAAATTTTCTTGAGGACACCTTAAAGAGGAGTTTATGTAACGCCTTTCCAGTAGGGATGAGCTCGATGTTCGGGTCGAACATAAGTTCGACTTCAACATCGGGTCTTCACCCATTCGAGGAACAGCGAACATTATGGGGCGTTTGCAGGAAATTTGAGCACCGCGGAATGCCCCATAATGCACTGCGGGATCGTAGTGCATTGCTGTATGAATATTAGCCAAAGCATGCACTTGACCTGCATGCTTTGGCCAATCACAAATGCGCTCTCCTGAGAGAGCCATAATTGGCCAAAGGCAGGGTGCCTTTGGCCAATCATGGCTCAGGGCGACTAAGTTCACACCCCACACTATATACGGCTGCTTACATAGTGGCTGTGTGTAGTGTTGTTGGCATGGACAGAGAGATAGTTTGAATAAGATTAAGCAGGCAGGTTATTCAGTTAGTGGCAGTGTATTCGATTTTATATATATATATATATATATATATATATATATATATATATATATATTACAGTCTAGTATGTATGTGTATATATATATATACAGTCAGGTCCATAAATATTGGGACATTGACACAATTCTATTCTTTTTGGCTCTATACACCACCACAATGGATTTTAAATGAAATGAACAAGATGTGCTTTAACTGCAGACTTTCAGCTCCTTCATGCCTCTTCCTTAGTGCATTACCCGCCCCCCTCCCTTTTGGGGTTGGTGAGATCGGGCTGCCCATAGGGTTTTTCATCCAAGCTCTCTTTAGAGTACTGGATGGCTGCCCGTTCTTTCTCTCCCCACAGGGACCACTGCAGATTTCTGCGTGTCCTACTTGTATTTCCCACAATTGTGTTAATGCATATACTTGTTCTCTATATGTGTTCTATTTCTCTTCTTCTACTCCTTCAAACTATCTTTTCCCACCCCTCCCCTTCTTTCCCCCCTCCCCGTTGGCATGCGTGGAAGTTTAGGCTAGAGAATCCCACTTAGCTGTACCAATGGCTACTCTAATGCCCCGTACACACGGTCAGATTTTTCGATGAAAAATGTGTGATAGGACCTTGTTGTCGGAAATTCCGACCGTGTGTGGGCTCCATCAGCTCAGAATAAATTTAGAGACGAAAGCTATTGGCTACTGCCCCGTTTATAGTCCCGACGTACATGTTTTACGTCACCACGTTCAGAGCGATCGGATTTTTTCTGACAACTTTGTGTGATCGTGTGTATGCAAGACAAGTTTGAGCCAACATCCGTCGGAAAAAATCCATGGATTTTGTTATCGGACTGTTCGATCAATGTCCGACCGTGTGTACAGGGCATAACAATTACATCTTATAATGTCCGGGGTCTTAATGTTGCCACTAAACGAAACCAAGTAATAAGCGAACTGAGGCAAACCGCTTGCTCTATTGCCTTCCTTCAGGAAACGCATTTAACCCACACCACACCTGTCAGATTGACCTTACCCCACTTTTCACAGTGGTACTACAGCCTCTCCGACACCAACAAGGCCAAGGGTGTTGCCACTGGTTTCAGTAGTGGGGTATCTTTTTGCCTATCTGATATGCTAGCAGATGATTATGGTCGCTTTCTCTTTCTTAAGGGCTTCATAGGCAACACCCAATGTACGTTCACAAATGTCTATTGCCCAAATCAGAATCAACCAACCTTTTTTTCACAAACACTCACTAAATTATCACAATTTGCTAAAGGTATTATTGTGCTTGCGGGTGACATAAACATACCCCTCGACCCAACAATGGATACGTCCCAGGGCCGCTTGAACATATCATTTAAATGCTTAGCTTTTGTTACAAAAAGTCTCCTAGACCATCAATTAATAGATGTCTGGCGCCTGCTCCATCCTAAGGATAAAGACTTCTCACACTTCTCCACGACACACACCTCTCTTATTCTAGAATAGATAATATATTTTTAGACCACTTCCATCTCCCTCTCCTCAAATCTACTCATATAGGAATCGCAACTTTATCTGACCATGCACCTGTGACAATGCAAATGACCATGCCCACCTTAACTCATAGCACCAATAACTGTAAACTTAATGATCTTCTCTCTAATCAAACTGAAGTCTCCATACTAGCCTCCCACTTGACGCAATACTTTAAAGAGAACATCCCCTCCATGGCTTCTCCACATATTGTATGGGAGGCTCATAAGGCCACTATAAGGGGCCAACTAATTGAGCTCGGTGCAAGGAAAAAAAAAAAAGGAGCATGGTCATCAAATTGCACAGGTCTTGCAACAAATAACTGATCTTGATAAACAACATAAACTTTCTCTCCATAGCATGCATCTCAGGGCCCTCAGACTTAAACGTGAAGAACTGAAAAACCTTCTAAACCTAGACACTAAAAGGAAATTCCAACGCATATCACAAAAATTCTATGAGTGGGGCAATAAACCAAGCAAACTACTTGCTAGATCCCTTAAGGCTAAACAAACTAAGTCATTTATTCCTAAAATTAAACTCCCAACAGGAGAACTTGTTCATGCAACCCCACACATTGCCAAAGCCTTTAGGGAATTTTATGCAGATCTTTATAACGTTACAAATGATCTATCCCCCCTGTTCCCAACAGAGAGGCGTAATTGCATGCTTTCTTATCTAAAGACAGCAAACCTCCCTAAATTATCTCGGTCTGCCCTTAAGGAAATGGAAGCGGATTTCTCAGTTGAAGTATTCCAGGCTGCATTGAAATCCTCCCCTTCAGGTAAAGCTCCCGGACCTGATGGGTTTACTATCTTTTATTATAAAACATTTCAAGACATCTTACTCCCTCACCTCACAGCCTATGCTAACTCAATTTCTCAAACCTCTGGCCTACGTCCGGAATCCCTTTCTGCACACATTACTGTTATACCTAAACCCGGTAAAGACCCCAGCCTATGCAGCAGTTACAGGTCAATTTAATTGATAAACACTGACATTAAATTATTTGCCAAGGTGATGGCTAACCGCATACTCCCCCTATTGCCCAATTGGATTTTGGCAGATCAAACAGGTTTCATTCCACATAGAGAGGCTAAAGATAACTCCTTACAGACTATTTCCCTAATCCAATATGTTCAAAGATGTGCCCAGCCCACCCTACTCCTTTCCACCGATGCTTAAAAGGCATTTGATAGGGTGGACTGGGACTACCTTAAGACGACCCTGCATCATTTCGGATTAGGCCCAAGGATGTACCACTGCATTTCTTCACTTTACTCTGTTCCCTCTGTGCAAATTCGCATAAACGGCTCACTGAGTGATCCCTTCATCCTACACAATGGCACTAGGCAGGGATGCCCCCCCCCCTTCTTTTTGCTATTACTTTAGAGCCCTTCCTAGACACAATTAGACACAACATCAATATACAAGGCATTCAAGTAGGTGACAGAACTCACAAATACGCCGCCTATGCCGATGACATACTTTTCTTTATCCAATGACCTCGTATCTCTCTACCCAACTTAATGTCAGAATATTCCACCTTCCAAACAATATCAAACTTTAAAAAAAACCTCTCCAAATCTGCAATCCTGAACATTAACCTTCCCAGGTCAGAGGTAGCCTCTTTAAAACCCTTCTTTCCCTTCAGATGGAAACAGACTCACATGAAATACCTGGGTATATATCTCACACCTAAACTGCACTCCCTTTTCAAGTATAACTACATCCCACTGTTAAATAGTATCAGAGAGGACCTAAGAAAATGGGCTAGCTTATCACACTCCTGGCTGGGGAAAATAAATGTCATTAAAATGAACATAATGAAAGTGTGGTGTTGCGCTAACCCTAAATTTAAACAGGATAATAAAAGAAATGACTTAAATGTGATACCGCAGTAGTGGTGGGTGTCTCTAAGATGCGGATCTACTGCAATCAACCATGTGCGTTTCTGTAATTGCGTATAACAATAAACCTCTATCTGAGGGTGCCTATATCTGTGTATGTGTCATAAAAAACATAAAAAGATTTTATACTTGGAAAAAACTTAAATATCTACTATAACTGATAAATACACATCAAATAAGTGTCATAAGTGCTATTTGGAGTGATAGTGAATCCGTATGCAAAAATGATATAAACCAAAACTTCCAAAAGCAAAAAAATATATGTATCCAAAAAATATCACAAAGAATATATAGTGGCTTGCTGACCGAGCACGTGTGCACCTGGTGTCACTTAACACATCACCAGGTGTGTGTAACATAAATGGTGCACTTATACCAAATAGCGTGATATACAGTCCTCTCGGTAACGTGAAAAATGAAAAAAAATATTATATTTAAAAAAGTGATATACACTAAAGTAATTGTAAACTGAGTCCAGAGCATGTGATCCACTCCATGCAGAGATAAATGTGACAAAGGTGATACAACTCTTCATGCAGCACGGCACACACTGGTGGGCAATGGCCCCTTACCTTGAGGTAATGGGGTACTCGCATTTAGCCAATATATAGAAATGGCAGCCTTTAAATGTCCTGGAATAAGCAGGCAGTGGGGGCGGTGGTGGTCTAATCCTATCCTGGCTTGTCACCTTTATGGACTTGCGTCTCATCAAGTAGTGTCCCGGGGTCACCGAGATAAACCAGAAAGGAAAAATCCACAATAGTGTAGTATTGTCTAATAGCAATGCGACTTTATTGAAAATAATACAGGTACTCACATTTTATAAAAGAAAATCAGGCGAAAATCCAACGAGCAGCGAGCTCGTAGTACAAATACAAACAGAAAATGCCCACGTGACTTCTTCAGGGTTCCCCGGTATTTATTAATGATGTGACTGCTGACAAAAGCAGCAGGATGAATTCTGAAGTGTTTCGGGCAATATTATCTGTTCATATTCAGCAAAATGCTTCAGAACTCATTGGACGGCGCTTCACAGTGCAGATGGACAATGACCCGAAGCATACTGCGAAAGCAACCAAAGAGTTTTTTAAGGGAAAGAAGTGGAATGTTATGCAATGGCCAAGTCAATCACCTGACCTGAATCCGATTGAGCATGCATTTCACTTGCTGAAGACAAAACTGAAAGGAAAATGCCCACAAGAACAAGCAGAAACTGAAGTTGCAGTAGAGGCCTGGCAGAGCACCACCAGGGATGAAACCCAGCATCTGGTGATGGCTATGCATTCCAGACTTCAGGCTGTAATTGACTGCAAAGGATTTGCAAGTATTAAAAAGTGAAAGTTTGATGGATGCTTGTTAATCTGTCCCATTACTTTTGGTCCCTTAAAAAGTGAGAGGCACATATACAAACTGTTGTAATTCCTACACCGTTCACCTGATTTGGATGTAAATACCCTCAAATTAAAGCTGAAAATCTGCAGTTAAAGCACATCTTGTTCGTTTCATTTCAAATCCATTGTGGTGGTGTATAGAGCCAAAAAGATTAGAATTGTGTCAATGTCCCAATATTTATGGACCTCACTGTATGCTGCTTGAGGATGCGCAGTGATTTGAAGGCTTTGATATTGGTTCACAGGTTGAGGAAGGGAGTAACATGAGCCTAGAGAGAGAGGGTGCCACAGAAGGACAAGAAACTGTCAAACCATCAGTCATGTTCCCACAGCTGCAGCATACTGCCAAGTTTGCTCCAGTGACGAGGAAGGTGGGGATGATGAGGTCACTGACTGTACTTGGGTGCCTGAGAGAAGAGAGGAGGAAAGTGAGAAGGAGGAAGAGGCACAAAACCAACTGAGCTGGACCTCTAGGGGGCAGCTTAAGGGCAGCCACCCTATTGCATCACACAGCAGAGCTCTGCAGGTGCAGGGCACTGCTGACTCCCCACTGACTTTTAAAAGTGTGGGCCTCAACATGTGTGCAGCAGATCACACTGTTGCTGTTTGCAACCTATGTCTGAAGTTGATCAAGCGTGGCCAGAACAGCAGCCACTTGGGCACCAGATGCTTGACCAGACTTATGATGACCTGCCATGCAGTCCGTTGGCAACAGTACTTGAAAGACCCACATCAAAGAAAAAGACAAACTTCTCCTTGCTCCTCATCTGGGATCTCCAACCCTACTATACCTCCAGTCCTCTCAAAAACCTGCACTGAGAGTAATGAAGCTATAGCAATAGGTGTCCCAAGTACTCGCAGCCAATCTGCTAGCAGTACACCACCAATTGATTTTAGCACGCAAATTTCCCTACCCCAGTTGTTGAACTGTAAAAAGAAATTCGGTCCCAGCCATCCACATGCTCAGCGTCTAAATGCTAGCTTGGCCAATTTGCTAGACCTGCAATTACTGCCTTTTCAGCTGGTAGACTCTGTCCTCTTTCATGAATTTGTGGAATGTGCTATACCTCAGTGGCAGGCTCCAAAACGCCATTTCTTTTCATGGAAGGCCATTCAGGCTCTCTACCGGCATGTGGAAGGCAATATTTTGGCCTCATTGGACAGGGCAGTCAGCAATAAGGTTCATATTACCACTGACCCATGGTCCAGAAAGCATGGGCAGGGATGTTACCTTTCCTTCAGGGCACACTGGGTAACTCTGCTGGCAGCTGCGAAGGATGCAGGACAGGGTCCAGTGTTGTTGGAGCTTGTTCCGCCACCATGCCTCCAAAATGCTAGTGGTGGCCGAACAAGCTGCCACAACTCTCTCCTCCAACCCCTCCTCATCTTCTTCCTCCATTGCCTCTTCTGCAGATATGTCCTCTGAACCAGCAGTGCTCTGTAAGCATTCAAGGGGCTACACAAGCAGTCAGCCTAAAAGATGCCATGCGGTGCTTGAGTTGGTCTGCCTAGGGGACAGGAGCCACACTAGGGCAGAGATTCTATCAGCTCCGCAGGGGCAGGCTCAGCGGTGGTTGACGCCATGCCAGCTTCAGCCAGGAATGGTTGTATAAGCGACAATGGCACCAACCTTCTCTCTGCCTTCCGACAGGGACACTTGGCCCATCTTCCATGTTTGGCACACGTCCTGAATTTGGTGGTGCAGCGGTTCCAGGTACCCAGGCTTACAAGATCTCCTGAGGCAGGCCAGAAAAGTCTGTGGTCATTTCCGCCGGTCATGCAATGTCAGTGCTCGGCTGGCTGACATTAAAAGGTGGAACTCAACATTGGCAATGCTGTAACGGCTGCACACACAGCAGAAGGCCATCAATGAGTACCTGCGCGAGTTTTTCACCAGGACAGGGTCAGGGGAGCTTGGCTTCTTTTCGCCACGCCAGTGGCTACTGATCAAGGATGCATGCACTGTCCTGTCACCGTTTGCGGAGGCCACAAGGATGATAAGCAGCGACAATGCATGCATCAGTGACACTGTCCCTGTCCCAGTCTTCCTGCTGGAGCACACGCTTTGTGGAATCATGGACAGGGCACTTAAGGCAGAACAGCGGGAGGAAGAGGAGGACTTCCTTTTCTCTCAAGGACCCCTTTATCCAGATAGCATTCCTGCGGCCCGCCAAAAACACACAGGAAGAAGAGGAGGAGGAGGAGGTTTGTGTCAGTATGGATGTAGAGGATAACACTAAGCAGCAGTCTTCAAGGGATGGTTTTCAGTCCCCAGAAACCCAAGGAGTTGTACGTGGCTGGGAGGAGGTAGTTACGGATGATTTGTTCCTTAGTGACCCAGTGGACTCAGAATCGAATGCCTCTGCAAACTTACACTGCATGGTCTCCCTGATTCTGCAAAGCCTGCAAAAGGACCCTAGGATTCATGGTATCAATGAGAGGGATCATTACTGGCTGGCAACCCTCCTTGATCCACGTTACAAGGGTAAAGTTGCAGAACCTATCCTGCCTTTGCAGAGGGAGCAGAGGAGGATGAAACATCTTCAGGAGGCCTTGAAGAAAGGTTTGTGTAACGCATTTCCAGACCCTGGGAGGTTACAATTTCCTGGTGCTGGACAACATGTTGCTGAGGCTTCATTCAGTCAGAGGAAGAGCAGTGGAGAAGGTGGCCTGCTGACCAATGCCATTAAACAATTTTTCAGTCCTCAGCGCCAAGGTCTGATCAATTCAAGCAACCATCGCCAGCATCTGCATTATATGGTGCATGAAGATCTAGGGGCAAGAGCAGACTTGGAGACCTTTCCAACAGAGCATCCACTGGGTTACTGGGTCTTGAGGATGGACCACTGAGCAGAACTTTCTCAATATGCAATCGAGCTACTGGCCTGTCCTGCATCCAGCGTGATTTCAGTGCTGCTGGAGGGTTTGTAATGGATCAAAAAGTGCGCCTGTCCACAGTCTTGGATCAGCAGCTATCAAGCACCTGATGCTGATGTAACCGGTTGAATTTGCTATTGATCTGGAATCCCTTGAAGACTGCCTATGCTGACTATCCTATTCCTCCTCAATCTTTATGATGCTAGCTTCCAACAATATTTTTGTTTTAGGGCACCACCACCACCACCCAAGGCCCATTTTTTCTGCCCCTGTTTAACAAGGGCATGTAATTTAATTTTTGGTATAATATTTCAGAGTAGGGCCAATTCCTGCGCCCAACAAGAGTATTTGTGAGGGATTACAGTGTTGTGGCACCACCACCACCCAAGGCCCAATTTTTCTACCCCTGTTTAACAGAGTCATGTAGTTACAATTTTTGAAATAATATTACACAGCAGGACCCGTTCCTGCGCCCAACAAGAGTAATGCTCCGTACACACGGTCGGATTTTCTGATGGAAAATGTCCGATCGGAGCGTGTTGTTGGAAATTCCGACCGTGTGTGGGCTCCATCGGACATTTTCCATTGGATTTTCCGACACACAAAGTTTGAGAGCAGGATATAAAATTTTCTGACAACAAAATCCATTGTCGGAAATTCCAATCGTGTGTACACAAATCCGATGGACAAAGTGCCACGCATGCTCAGAATAAATAAAGAGATGAAAGCTATTGGCCACTGCCTCGTTTATAGTCCCGACGTACGTGTTTTACATCACCGCGTTTAGAATGATCGGATTTTCCGACAACTTTGTGTGACCGTGTGTATGCAAGACAAGTTTGAGCCAACATCCGTCGGAAAAAATCCTAGGATTTTGTTGTCGGAATGTCCGAACAAAGTCCGACCGTGTGTACGGGGCATAACTGTGAGGGGTTACAGTGTTCTGGCACCACCAAAACCAAAGACTCAATTTTTCTGCCCCTGTTTAACAAATTACAATTTTTTAAAAAATAGTTAAGCAGGGCCCGTTCCTGCACTCAACAGGGTATCTGTGAGGGGTTACAGTGTTGTGGCACCACCACCACCACCCAAGGCCCAATTTTTCTGCCCCTGTTTAACAGGGGCATGTATTTACAATTTTCATATAATATTTCACAGCATGGACTGCGTCCAACAAGAGTAACTTTGAGGGGTTACATTGTTCCTGCACCACCAACACCTAAGGCCCAATTTTTCTGCAGAGTATGTAGGGCAGGCCGTATAGTATACATACTGCTGTTCAGAGTATATAGTGCCTGGGGGCCTGGGGGACCTCCACACCATTTTTTTTGCATTTTGGTGCAGGTTTACCCTTAATATCTATATCAGACCTGAAGGGCCTGGTATGGATTTTGGGGGGGACATCCATGCCATTTTTTTGGTATTTTTGGCACGGGGTTCCCCTTAATATTAATTCCAGACCCAAAGGGCCTGGTAATGGACTCTTGGGGGAACCCAAGTCATTTCTTTCAATGATTTTTATCTATATTGCTAGGATCCCACAATACATTACAGCCGCAAGCAGTTTTAAATGACATTTTTGCCTTTAGAAATGTCATTTTGCTGTGGTACTGTTAAAAACATGGGAAAGATGCGCTACTTTACAGGCAAACTAAAGAGACCCCCAGGCATGATATTTAACCACTTGCCGACCGCCGCACGACGATGTACGTCGACAAAGCGGCACGGGCAGGCAAAAGGGCTTACCTGTACGTCCCTGCCTGCCCGCGGGTGGGGGGTCCGATCGGACCCCCCCCCGGTGCCTGCGGCGGTCGGCAAATGTCCCCCGGCGATCGGTGGTGAGGGGGAGGCCATCCATTCGTGGCCCCCCCCTCGCGATCGCTCCCAGCCAATGGGATCATTTCCCTGCCTCTGTATTGTACACAGAGGCAGAGGAAATGATGTCATCTCTCCTCGGCTCGGTATTTTCCGTTCCGGGCCGAGGAGAGAAGACTGTAATGTGAGTGCACCAAACACTACACACACAGTAGAACATGCCAGGCACACATTTCACCCCGATCCCCCCCCGATCACCCCCCGATCCCCCCCCGATCACCCCCCCCCCCCTGTCACAAACTGACACCAAGCAGGTTTTTTTTTTTTTTTTTTTTTTTTTTTCTGATTACTGTATTGGTGTCAGTTTGTGTCAGTTAGTGTGTTAGGGCAGTGAGTCTTAGGCCCCCTTTAGGTCTAGGGTACCCCCCTAACCCCCCTAATAAAGTTTTAACCCCTTGATCACCCCCTGTCACCAGTGTTGCTAAGCGATCATTTTTCTGATCGCTGTATTAGTGTCGCTGGTGACGGTAGTTAGGGACGTAAATATTTAGATTCGCCGTCAGTGTTTTATAGCGACAGGGACCCCCATATACTACCTAATAAATGTTTTAACCCCTTGATTGCCCCCTAGTTAACCCTTTCACCACTGATCACCGTATAACCGTTACGGGTGACGCTGGTTAGTTTGTTTATTTTTTATAGTGTCAGGGCACCCGCCGTTTATTACCGAATAAAGGTTTAGCCCCCTGTACGTCTAGGGTACCCCCCTTACCCCCCTAATAAAGTTTTAACCCCTTGATCACCCCCTGTCGCCAGTGTCGCTAAGCGATCATTTTTCTGATCGCTGTATTAGTGTCGCTGGTGACGGTAGTTAGGGACGTAAATATTTAGGTTCGCCGTCAGTGTTTTATAGCGACAGGGACCCCCATATACTACCTAATAAATGTTTTAACCCCTTGATGGCCCCCTAGTTAACCCTTTCACCACTGATCACCGTATAACCGTTACGGGTGACGCTGGTTAGTTCGTTTATTTTTTATAGTGTCAGGGCACCCGCCGTTTATTACCGAATAAAGGTTTAGCCCCCCGATCGCCCGGCGGTGATATGCGTCGCCCCAGGCAGCGTCAGATTAGCGCCAGTACCGCTAACACCCACGCACGCAGCATACGCCTCCCTTAGTGGTATAGTATTTGAACGGATCAATATCTGATCCAATCAGATCTATACTAGTGTCCCCAGCAGTTTAGGGTTCCCAAAAACGCAGTGTTAGCGGGATCAGCCCAGATACCCGCTAGCACCTGCATTTTGTCCCTCCGCCCAGCCCACCCAAGTGCAGTATCGATCGATCACTGCCACTTACAAAACACTAAACGCATAACTGCAGCGTTCGCAGAGTCAGGCCTGATCCCTGCGATCGCTAACAGTTTTTTTGGTAGCGTTTTGGTGAACTGGCAAGCACCAGCCCCAGGCAGCGTCAGATTAGCGCCAGTACCGCTAACACCCACGCACGCAGCATACACCTCCCTTAGTGGTATAGTATCTGATCGGATCAATACCTGATCCGATCAGATCTATACTGGCGTCCCCAGCAGTTTAGGGTTCCCACAAACGCAGTGTTAGCGGGATCAGCCCAGATACCTGCTAGCACCTGCGTTTTGCCCCTCCGCCCGGCCCGGCCCAGCCCACCCAAGTGCAGTATCGATCGATCACTGACACTTACAAAACACTAAACGCATAACTGCAGCGTTCGCAGAGTCAGGCCTGATCCCTGCGATCGCTAACAGTTTTTTTGGTAGCGTTTTGGTGAACTGGCAAGCGCCAGCGGCCTAGTACACCCCGGTCGTAGTCAAACCAGCACTGCAGTAACACTTGGTGACGTGGCGAGTCCCATAAGTGCAGTTCAAGCTGGTGAGGTGGCAAGCACAAGTAATGTCCCGCTGCCACCAAAAAGACAAACACAGGCCCGTCGTGCCCATAGTGCCCTTCCTGCTGCATTCGCCAATCCTAATTGGGAACCCACCGCTTCTGCAGCGCCCGTACTTCCCCCATTCACATCCCCAACCAAATTCAGTCAGCTGCATGAGAGGCATTTTTATGTCCTCCCGAGTACCCCTACCCAACGAACCCCCCCAAAAAAGATGTTGTGTCTGCAGCAAGCGCGGATATAGGCGTGACGCCCGCTATTATTGTCCCTCCTGTCCGGACAATCCTGGTCTTTGCATTGGTGAATGTTTTGAACGCTACCATTCACTAGTTGACTATTAGCGTAGGGTACAGCATTGCACAGACTAGGCACGCTTTCACAGGGTCTCCCAAGATGCCATCGCATTTTGAGAGACCCGAACCTGGAACCGGTTACAGTTATAAAAGTTAGTTACAAAAAAAAGTGAAAAAAAAAAAAAAAAACACAAACAAAAATATAAAAAAAAAAAAAAATAGTTGGCGTTTTATTGTTCTCTCTCTCTCTATTCTCTCTCTATTGTTCTGCTCTTTTTTACTGTATTCTATTCTGCAATGTTTTATTGTTATTATGTTTTATCATGTTTGCTTTTCAGGTATACAATTTTTTATACCTTACCGTTTACTGTGCTTTATTGTTAACCATTTTTTTGTCTTCAGGTACGCCATTCACGACTTTGAGTGGTTATACCAGAATGATGCCTGCAGGTTTAGGTATCATCTTGGTATCATTCTTTTCAGCCAGCGGTCAGCTTTCATGTAAAAGCAATCCTAGTGGCTAATTAGCCTCTAGACTGCTTTTACAAGCAGTGGGAGGGAATGCCCCCCCCTCCCCCAACGTCTTCCGTGTTTTTCTCTGGCTCTCCTGTCTCAACAGGGAACCTGAGAAAGCAGCCGGTGATTCAGCCAGCTGACCATAGGGCTGATCAGAGACCAGGGTGGCTCCAAACATCTCTATGGCCTAAGAAATCGGAAGCTACGAGCATTTTATGACTTAGATTTCGCCGGATGTAAACAGCGCCATTGGGAAATTGGGAAAGCATTTTATCACACCGATCTTGGCGTGGTCAGATGCTTTGAGGGCAGAGGAGAAATCTAGGGTCTAATAGACCCCAATTTTTGCAAAAAAGAGTACCTGTCACTACCTATTGCTATGATAGGGGATATTTACATTCCCCGAGATAACAATAAAAATGATTTAAAAAAAAAAAATGAAAGGAACAGTTTAAAAATAAGATAAAAAAATAATAATAATAATGAAAAAAAAAAAAAAAAAAAAAAAAAAAGCACCCCTGTCCCCCCTGCTCTCGCGCTAAGGCGAACGCAAGCGTCGGTCTGGCGTCAAATGTAAACAGCAATTGCACCATGCATGTGAGGTATCACCGCGAAGGCCAGATCGAGGGCAGTAATTTTAGCAGTAGACCTCCTCTGTAAATCTAAAGTGGTAACCTGTAAAGGCTTTTAAAGGCTTTTAAAAATGTATTTAGTTTGTCGCCACTGCACGTTTGTGCGCAATTTTAAAGCATGTCATGTTTGGTATCCATGTACTCGGCCTAAGATCATCTTTTTTATTTCACCAAACATTTGGGCAATATAGTGTGTTTTAGTGCATTAAAATGTAAAAAAGTGTGTTTTTCCCCAAAAAATGCGTTTGAAAAATCGCTGCGCAAATACTGTGTGAAAAAAAAAAATGAAACACCCACCATTTTAATCTGTAGGGCATTTGCTTTAAAAAAAAAATAATGTTTGGGGGTTCAAAGTAATTTTCTTGCAAAAAAAAATTATTTTTTTATGTAAACAATAAGTGTCAGAAAGGGCTTTGTCTTCAAGTGGTTAGAAGAGTGGGTGATGTGTGACATAAGCCTCTAGATGTTGTGCATAAAATGCCAGGACAGTTCAAAACCCCCCCAAATGACCCCATTTTGGAAAGTAGACACCCCAAGCTATTTGCTGAGAGGCATGTTGAGTCCATGGAATAATTTATATTGTGACACAAGTTGCGGGAAAGAGACAATTTTTTATTTTTTTTATTTTTTTTTGCGCAAAGTTGTCACTAAATGATATTTTGCTCAAACATGCCATGGGAATATGTGAAATTACACCCCAAAATACATTCTGTTGCTTCTCCTGAGTATGGGGATACCACATGTGTGGGACTTTTTGGGAGCCTGGCCGCGTACGGGACCCCAAAAACCAAGCACCGCCTTCAGGCTTTCTAAGGCCGTAAATTTTTGATTTCACTCCTCACTACCTATCACAGTTTCGGAGGCCATGGAATGCCCAGGTGGCAAAAAACCCCCCCAAATGACCCCATTTTGGAAAGTAGACACCCCAAGCTATTTGATGAGAGGTATAGTGAGTATTTTGCAGACCTCAGTTTTTGTCACAAAGTTTTGAAAATTGAAAAAAGAAAAAAAAAATTTTTTTTTCTCGTCTTTCTTTATTTTCAAAAACAAATGAGAGCTGCAAAATACTCACCATGCCTCTCAGCAAATAGCTTGGGGTGTCTACTTTCCAAAATGGGGTCATTTGGGGGGGTTTGTGCCACCTGGGCATTCCATGGCCTCCGAAACTGTGATAGGCAGTGAGGAGTAAAATCAAAAATGTACGCCCTTAGAAATCCTGAAGACAGTGATTGGTTTTCGGGGCCCCGTACGCGGCTAGGCTCCCAAAAAGTCTCACACATGTGGTATCCCCATACTCAGGAGAAGCAGCTAAATGTATTTTGGGGTGCAATTCCACATATGCCCATGGTCTGTGTGAGCAATATATCATTTAGTGACAACTTTGTGCAAAAAAAAATAAAAAAAATAAAAATTTGTCACTTTCCCGCAACTTGTGTCAAAATATAAAACATTCCATGGACTCAACATGCCTCAAAGCAAATAGCTTGGGGTGTCTACTTTCCAAAATGGGGTCATTTGTGGGGGTTTTATGCCATCTGGGCATTTTATGGCCTTCAAAACTGTGATAGGTAGTGAGGAGTAAAATCAAAAATGTACGCCCTTAGAAATCCTGAAGGCAGTGATTGGTTTTCGGGGCCCCGTACGTGGCTAGGCTCCCAAAAAGTCCCACACATGTGGTATCCCCATACTCAGGAGAAGCAGCTAAATGTATTTTGGGGTGCAATTCCACATATGCCCATGGCCTGTGTGAGCAATATATCATTTAGTGACAACTTTTTGTAATTTTTTTTTTTTTTTTTTTTTTTTGTCATTATTCAATCACTTGGGACAAAAAAAATGAATATTCAATGGGCTCAACATGCCTCTCAGCAAATTCCTTGGGGTGTCTACTTTCCAAAATGGGGTCATTTGTGGGGGTTTTGTACTGCCCTGCCATTTTAGCACCTCAAGAAACGACATAGGCAGTCATAAATTAAAGGCTGTGTAAATTCCAGAAAATGTACCCTAGTTTGTAGGCGCTATAACTTTTGCGCAAACCAATAAATATACACTTATTGACATTTTTTTTACCAAAGACATGTGGCCGAATACATTTTGGCCTAAATGTATGACTAAAATTGAGTTTATTGGATTTTTTTTAGAACAAAAAGTAGAAAATATCATTTTTTTTCAAAATTTTCGGTCTTTTTCCGTGTATAGCGAAAAAAATAAAAACGGCAGAGGTGATCAAATATCATCAAAAGAAAGCTCTATTTGTGAGAAGAAAAGGACGCAAATTTCGTTTGGGTAGAGCATTGCATGACCGCGCAATTAGCAGTTAAAGCGACGCAGTGCTGAATTGTAAAAAGTGCTCTGGTCAGGAAGGGGGTAAAACCTTCCGGGGCTGAAGTGGTTAAAGAAATATTTCATTTTTATTGTTTCCCTTTAAGCATTATTTAAATCACTGCTCCTGAAAAAAATGGCTGTTTGTAAAACTTTTTTTTGCATTGATACATGTCCCCTGGGGCAAAACCTGGGTTCCCAAACACTTTTTATTTCAATAACACGCATATAAGCCTTTAAAATTAGCACTTTTTATTTTTCATGTTCATGTCCCATAGACTTTAACAGTGTTCGCACAAATGTTTTGTCTGTTCGCATGTTCTGGTGCAAACCAAACCAGGGGGTTTTCGGCTCATCCCTACTTTACAGACTCTGGTAGGTTAGAGTCTCATGGAAAACATAGTTTTGAGGCTTTTGTTGCTCAAGAGAGGAGCCGTGGAAAAGGGGGTTGCCTCAGTGATGCATTTCAAGTTTTTTTTATTCCTCCGCACCTAGGGCTGTCAGCTTCCACATCCCGGCAGTGTCTGCATCATATGATGGGAGATTATCTAGGCAGAAAAACATACATGGAGAGTTTCCCAGTTAATGATCGACTGGGTTACAGGGTTACGAGAAAAGACCACTGGCCAGAACTTGCCTGGTATGCAATTGAGCTGCTGGGGTGCCCTGCATCCCTGCAAGTCTTCAAAATCGGCACTTTTGATTTTTCCAGTTCGGGTCCTATAGAATTGAATAGGGTTTGTTATTTGGTTCCAAACTTTTGTACTGTTTGAAAGTTCTGCCGTGAACCGGCCCATGTCTGGTCACTATCTATATAGATATATACAGTATATCTATATCTATCTATCTATCTATCTATCTATCTATCTATCTATCTATCTATCTATCTATCTATCTATCTATCTATCTATCTATCTATCTATCTATCTATCTATATAGCACTTCAAGTAATATACAACTTAAACATATGGTGGAAGTTTTAAAGTTCAAAATGAGTTGAGCATTCCACGCCATTTTTTGACATAAGGGTTTACAAAAATAATGGCCATTTAGAGAAGGATTTATATGTTGAGCCCACTGACCGCAACCAGTTGTTAATACATTCAAGTTTTCATCCTCATACAGTGTTTCACCCTATCCTTTGAAATGAGATGCCTAGAGTGGGCAGGGTAATTAGTGAACCTGCACTAAGAGAACAGCATTTTTGTACAAAAAATGAGATATAGAGGTTGGAATTGGGGTTAGTGAGTTGGAAATAGAAAAAGCAAGACTTTTAAAAACAAGCAATAAAGAATTACTGAAAGGTAAATGATTCATAGGGGTACTTCATGCATTCTTTTTTTTTGTCACAATTTCACCAGTACTCAGACAAATTTATTGCAATAATTCCTGCAATTTAGCCATACCCATAATTTTTCAGCCGTGTGCTATGCATGCCACACTATTTCTTTACTCATGGCTGGCCAGGGCATTTTGTTTTCATATCCTGAATGCCTGCCTATTGTTTTTAAAATCTGTGATCAATTGTTTCAAGACATGATTTTGTAAGTGTGGCCATAAAAGGGGAATGGGTATGGTTAATGCTAGGCATGGTAAGTGAAGTGTCCCCATATTTCATTTTGAATATTTAGTAACCTTACTTTTAAAATTCCAGTATTAATGATACTGTAAGTGAACCTGGTCAATCAATTCTGCTCTGTGAACCTGTGTGCACTAAATATGTAAAGCTAAAGCTTCTTCCCGGACTATGAGCTACTTTGGTGAACAATTTCTTGGGTTCTTATTGGGACCTATTTATTATTTAGTTGAAAAGTGTGCAACAATAGACCCTCCAAAATTACCTACTAATATCATTAAGGGGGGAATATTTTCACTGACCACAAATGTAAGGTTTATTCCTCTCACTACTCATGAACAGTCACTGAACTGTGAGCTATAGCTATAATAAATATTATTAGGTTTTCCCTGATACACAGACAAAGCAGGAATGTCGTTAGTAGTCTGGTGGTGCAAGTAGAGCAATTAAAAGGAAACATACATACAGTATTATAAATATGGAGATGCATTGGTGCCAAGCTGCCTATTTGAAGGAGATCCTGGTGTGTGCTAATCACTGGATGTTCTTCAGTGTTCCCGTGACCCGTGTTCCTGCTTTTGCTGATTGGTCTTCCATTGCTGACCTGGCTCATTCCTGACATTGCTTGGTGGATTCTGGATACCAACCTCTGCTTGCCTCTGACCATTCTCTCAAAATAATGATATACACCTGTGCAAAAAAACATATGAAGTGCAAATGAATGTGTAATTATCAAATATTCAATAATACCAAATACCTATCACATAATACCATCAAGTAAACATAAAAAAAGTAAACAAAAAGGGCTGCATGTCTTCCAGCTTAAAGAAGCCAAAGATGTACAAGAAAAATGTTTGAAGACTAGACCGCGCTCATGAAAAATAGATATAACTCAATAAATAAAAAAATCAGTGTGTAATAAATTTCATAAAAAACTGTCCAAATAAAGTGCTCAGTGAAAATGAATACATCCAGAAGTGAAGAAAAAAAGTGTTTAAAAAAGCAGAGTGACACTCAGGAAAAAAAATAGTGCTCTCCTTTTTCTCCCAGTAGAAACATACCGCACTCACCAGAAATATATGATCTTTTTTCTCAAAGAAGGTCAAAAATTGCTTTGGGTATCTCTAGCAGGTGTTTCCACAAACAGATATGGTATCACCGATCCACCAACAATATCCTGAACATATGGACAACTGAACCAGACTCAAACCAGACTCAAAGGAGCATTTTTTTCATTGATTCTATAGAAAGTGCTACAGCAAAAAATACATTTACAAAGAAAAAGCACACTAACCCCTCCAAAGGTCCCCTAAAATGCATATCAGAGCATTGAAAGGGTCTGTGCGCTACCTTTTTTTAATGAGAAGACAGCAATGAAATGTCATTTGTCAGAAATTTTAAACACCTTTTTCCTTTGTAAATCTTAATGCCCTGTACACACGGTCGGACATTGATCGGACATTCCGACAACAAAATCCATGGATTTTTTCCGACGAATGTTGGCTCAAACTTGTCTTGCATACACGCAAAGTTGTCGGAAAATCTAATCGTTCTGAACGCGGTGATGTAAAACACGTACGTCTGGCCTATAAACGGGGCAGTAGCCAATAGCTTTTGTCTCTTAATTTATTCTGAGCATGCGTGGCACTTTGTGCGTCGGATTTGTGTACGCACGATCGGAATTTCCGACAATGGATTTTGTTGTCAGGAAATTTTATAGCAAGCTCTCAAACTTTGTGTGTCGGAAATTCCAAAGGAAAATGTGTGATGGAGCCCCCACACGGTCGGAATTTCCAACAACAGGGTCCTATCACACATTTTCCGTCGGAAAATAAGACCACGTGTACAGGACATTAGTGTTGTTGCTGCATTTCCTGTACATTACATAGATGTGCCCCTTCACAGACAGGATTAGGAGACCTACCAAGTTTAAAGAGATTGAAAATAATAATTTTTGGCCAAATAGAATTTTTTACACCCCTTCTATTGCGTTAGCCATTACAGATGCTGTTGGGTCTTCCCATATTATTGTTGATTGCAGCTGACCTGGAGGTGATATTTTTTGCTTTTTATGACATGCTTACCTGCGTCACGTGTTTGTGAGTATAACAAGTGTTGTTTTTTATAAAAACAGAGAAGAAAAATAGTGGGACTTTAAATGAGTGACGTCACTGCAGACAGAAATTGCATATACAGTAGTGTAAATATATATTTTGTTAATTATATATAGGTAAATTCCATATACAGGAAATACATAATGCGTTTATAGCTGGTGACAAACCTCCATCCCTCTTTGTTTGTGGGACTTTAATTGAGGGATGTTACAACAGACAAATATTGCATAAAGTATAAATATATATTTAACTGATCAAATGCAGGTACATTTGAACATACCATATACAAGAGATACCTAATGTGTTTATAGCTGGTGATTAAGAATGAGCCAAACACCCCCCAGTTTGGTTCGCACCAGAACATCCAAACACACAAAAAATTCAGAAGAACACATGAACACCGTTAAAGTCTATGGGACACGAATGTGAAAAATCAAAAGTGCTCATTTTAAAGGCTTATATGCAAGTTATTGCCATAAAAAGTGTTTAGGGACCCGGGTCCTGCCCAAGGGGAAATATATCAATGCAAAAAAAAGTTTTAAAAACTGCAGTTTTTTCAGGAGCAGTGCTTTTTAAAAATGCTTAAAGTGAAACAGTAAAAATAAAATATTGCTTTAACCGGTTCCCAACCAGCGCACGACGATGTACGTCGGCAGAATGGCACGGCTGGGCAAATGGGCGTACCTGTACGTTCATTTGAATTCCCCGCAGGCGGCGCGCGCACGCCGGCCGGGAGCTCCGTGAGTTGGGTCGCAGGTCCCGCAGACTCGATCGCCGCAGGGATACCCGTGATTGCCGCACGGAGAGGATGAACGGGGAGATGCTGATGTAAACAGCATCTCCCCGTTCTGCCTAGTGACAAGTGTCACTGATCACTGCTCCCTGTCATCGGGAGCAGTGATCAGTCTAGTGTCACACACAGCCCAACCCCCCTACAGTTAGAAAACACTCCCCTAGTACTGATTAACCCCTCCCCGCCCCCTAGTGGTTAACCCCTTCACTGCCAGTGTCATTTACACAGTAATCAGTGCATTTTTAATCATTGTCAATGACAATGGTCCCAAAAATGTGTCAAAAATGTCCGACATGTCTGCCATAAAGTGGCAGTCACAATAAAAATCGCTGATCGCTGCCATTACTAGTAAAAAAAAATTATTAATAAAAATGCCATAAAACTATCCCCTATTTAGTAAACGCTATAACTTTTGTGCAAACCAATCAATAAACGCTTATTGTAATTTATTTTACCAAAAATATGTAGAAGAATACGTATCAGCCTAAACTGAGGGGAAACATTTTTTTTATATAATTTTGGGGGATATTTATTATAGCAAAATGTAAAAAATAATGCATTTTTTTCTAAATTGTCGCTCTTATTTTGTTTATAGCGCAAAAAATAAAAATTGCAGAGGTGATTAAATACCACCAAAAGAAAGCTCTATTTGTGGGAAAAAAAGGACGTCAATTTTGTTTGGGAGCCATGTCTCACGACTGCGCAATTGTCAGTTAAAGCGACGCAGTACCGAATCACAAAAAACGCTCTGGTCAGGAAGGGGGTAAATTCTTCTGGGGCTGAAGCGGTTAAATATTGTGCCTGGGGGGTGTATATAGTATGCCTGTAAAGTGGCGCAGTTTTCCCATGTTTAGAACAGTACCACAGCAAAATGACATTTCTAAAGGAAAAAAGTAATTTAAAACTAATTGCGGTTGTAATGAATTGTCGGGTCTCGACAATTCACCCAGTCCATTACCAGGCACTTTGGGTCGGGTATGAATTCTAAGGGGAACCACTAACCAAAGATTAAAAAAAATTGCGTGGATGTCCCCCCAAAATCCATATTAGGCCCTTCAGGTCTGGTATGGAAATTAAGGGGAATCCTTTGTCAAATTTTTTAAAAAATGGCATAGGGGTCTCCCCAAAATCCTTACCAGACCCTTCAGGTCTGGTATGAATTTTAAGGCGAACCCTGCACCAAAATAAAAAAAATGGCATAGGGGTCCCCCCAAAATCCATACCAGACCCATCTGAGGACATAACCTGGCAGGCCGCAGGAAAAGAGGGGGGACGAGAGAGCGCCCCCTCCTGAACTGTACCAGGTCACATGCCCTCAATATGGGGAGGGTGCTTTGGACTAGTTAACAAGGGGACACCCAGATCACGCCCCCCATGTGAATTGGTAAGGGGTACATTGTATCCCTACCATTTCACAAAAGAAAGTGTCAAAAATAGAAAAAAAAGACAGCAGACACTTAGGGACAATCCTTTATTAAAAAATAAAAACATAAAAATGTCCCGCGATGTCCATTCATTTTCTATCACGCCTCCCGACGAGCTGAAAAAAAACAAAAAAACGCAACACCTCTGCCTCCATGGGAGGCTCCCATGAAGTGATACTACTTCTTGGTGACAGCTCTTATATAGCTGAGAGCGGCCACTCAGTGACATAAACAGGTGACCCCGCCCTTCCTCTGACATCACGAAGGTGTCAGAGGGGGCGGGGTCACCCGTTTAGCGGGGCATACCCATGACTCAGATGCACAGGAGCACTCTCCCGCCCAAATCTCAAAGGAGACGAGGAGGGGAAGCGCTGTTGCGCATCCCAGTCCTAGGAACTAAGCAAGGTCCGCATGCCCCCCACCCACGATCTGGGCCTCTTTTGTTCAAGTGTTGTTTTTTATTGTTCAATAAATGTTACTTTAGTAATGCACTAGATTGGTGCGTCCTCTCTTTGTTATAGTTTTGCAGAACAGAACCAAGGGCAGTTTGGATCATCCCTAGTCATAGGGTATCTAGAAGACATATATATGCATTGGATGGTGCAGTGGGAGGCTAAAGTAAAAACATTCATATACAGACTCAGGATTTAGAACCTACCTATCTCTGATACTGTAAAATGTTTTGTCCTTTTTTACTTTATACCATCTGTGCTCAACTAACTGTTGGATTACTATGGGTTACTGAAAAACCTAATACAGCATTGTTCAACATTTAAAGCAGTAGTAAAGCTTCTATAAAAAACAATTTCTCCCTGCAAGGTAATATCATAATGTGCTAATATGCATTATGAAACACCTACCTTAGAAGTCCTCCAGCGGTGCACTGTCACCGCTGGCAGGGCTTCCATCTTCACCTGGTCTTACTTCTGGGTTGACGGGCTCCGCCCGTCTCACTAGCCGGGCTGTGGTGATGTCACTCCTGCGCATGCACGCGGGAGCCCCGGGCATGGCACAGAGCTCTAAAGGAATGGCACAGGCATGCCGCATGTGCCAGTAATGACATCGGCTGCTGCTCGCTGGAATATCTCCTAAATGGTTCATGCTTAGACATTTATTTAACCTACAAGTAAGCTTTATTATAAGCTTACCTGTAGATAAAAATGTCACAGAAAATTTTACTAACACTTTGATTAATAAATCAATGAGTTATTCATGCAATACTACAGCATTTTATAATTTTTATAAATACTTGTATTTATTTGATATTTATACACACATGTACACATAAAAATAACCCAGAAGCAACCTTGGTTGAAAAAGGCAAACATTTAGTCAGGATCAACTGGATCTTCTTGCATAGTTAGCATATAGAAAAATGAAGAGACAAGACAAATAGCTATATGTATGTTTTTCGTCACACGCTGAAATTATCTTGGGATTCTCAGATGTAAATTTTAATTATTCCATATATCAAAAGTAAATTGAAAAAAAAAAGAATAAAAAGTATTCTCAGTTATATTTTTAATCAGTATGTCATTAAAACATGAATAGATTACACCTAATCGTAGCAGTGCAGTTATGAGACTTGTCCATCTATTCTTTGATTCATGGTATATTCCAAAGCAGTATAATGTGACAGAGATAAATCATCCCGTAAAATAGGATTTGGTGCCTGTTGCAAATTTAGGTTTAAAGTAATTGTTATGCATTGATATGCATGGCTCCAGTAATATTTTCTGCCATCCTTGTAACATACACAAGTCTGTAATATATTAATGGAAAAGCTCAGTCGCTATAACAGAAGGTTGTTAATCTTTGCTTGCTATACAAAGCAGGCCTTTTTAATAAATGGAGATGATGTAAGCTGATATATTTCAAGGCCTACTAACAATTGTTTACAACTTTTTTGTATGTACATGGGCAAGTGGGGAAAGATTGAGGACTCACATCCTAAGTATGAACTTAATTCTGTGTGAAATGCATATATATTTATATACTTTTATATAAGAATTTATTTAGTGTTGTAGAGTTTCGCCCATGCGTCTGTCTATTCAGAGTAAAGTCATGTGTAATAGCAATGTCAGCAAATGCAAAATGTAATATATAAAATGGATGTCAGTGATTTAGGGCTCCCATGCACTAATCTTTGCTTATGGACTGAATTATGTTTAACCAATTCAGCCCCGGAAGGATTTGCCCCCCTTTTGCGATACGGCACTAGGTAATTTTAACTGACAATTGCACAGTCGTGTAACGTTTTACCCAAACAAAATTGACGTCCTTTTTTCCCAGAAATAGAGCTTTCTTTTGGTGGTATTTGATCACCTCTGCGGTTTTTATTTACTATCTATAAACAAAAAAAGAGCATCAATTTTGAAAAAAAAGCAATATTTTTTAGTTTTTGCTATAATTAATATCCCCCCAAAAATATAAAAAAAACAAATTTCTTCCTCAGTTTAGGCCGATATGTGAAAAAATCGCAATAGGTGTATATTGACTGGTTTGCGCAAAAGTTATAGCATCTACAAAATAGGGGATATATTTATGGCATTTTTTTACTGGTAATGATTGCGATCTGCAATTTTTCTTGGGGCTGCGACATTGCAGCAGACAGGTCTGAAACTTTTGACACATTTTTGGGACCACTGACATTTATACAGCGATCAGAGTTAAAAATAGCCACTGATTACTGTATAAGTGTCACTGGAAGAGAAGGGGGGTCAACACTAGCGGGCAATCAAGGGGTTAAATGTGTGTCCTAGGGAGTGATTCTAACTGTGTGGGGATGGGACTGCCTGAAGGAGGAGACACATCTCTGTTAATACTTAGTATGCACAACAGATCTCCTCACCCCTGACAGAAAGGAGATCTGTCTGTTTACATTGACAAGATCTTTGTTCTGTGTCTCTCAGGAGGGATCGCGGGTGCCTGGCAAACATCGCAGCTGCTGGGCACATGGTCTTAAAGCGGCCAACGTATACCTACGCTGATTTGCTGATCACCACAGTATAACTGCGGCGGCTGGTCATCTAGTGGTTAAATAGAAATGATAGCTTTTATAAAATACCAATATACCAGATAGGCTGCAATTTTGAAGTAAAAACTATAGAGATCTGACAAGGAGAATCGCTTGACTTTCTCAGGGTAGCAGTGTGACATCATTTAAAAGCTGAAGCCAAGGCAAAAACTAAAATTCATCAGTCAATTTTTAAGTTTTATGCAATAATAAAAATGTGGTTTACTAGATAAACTGCCATATTTATATACCCAAATCACCCTGTTTTACTTTAGCTGGTTGACTAGGTTATTATTATTATTATTATTATTATTATTATTATTATTCAGGTTTTATATAGCGCCAACAGTTTACGCAGCGCTTTACAACATGAGGGAAGACATTACAGTTACATTACAATTTAGTACAAGAGAAATCAAAGGGCCCTGCTTGTTAGAGCCTACAAAAAGGAAGGGTCAATTGATATAAACGGTAATACCTGTGGGGGGGATGAGCTGATGGAGGAAGTAAAACAGTGTTAATTAGAAGCAGGATAGGCTTCTTTGAAGAGAAGGGTTTTCAGGGATTGCCTAAAGATGGATAGATTAGGGGACAGTCGGACAGATTGGGGTAGGGAGTTCCAAAGGATGGGAGAAGCTCTGGAGAAATCCTGGAGGCGAGCATGGGAGGAGGTGACAAGGGAGCTAGAGAGTAGGAGGTCTTGGGATGACCCAACCCAACCCAAGACCCAACCCAAGAGCGGCTTGGTTGGTATTTGATCTGCTGGCTTTTGGGCATTTTTAATCTGGCCTCTATTTCCTCCTGCTACTTGCATAAAGCAACTCAATTTGGCCATGCATCCTATGCTACTCCTAGGCCAGCGCATATCAGTTGCTACTCGTTGATTTACGCAGTAGTGTTTCACTATTCTGCCCACAAGAGACTGCTTAGGCCACATAATTATTGAGGTACTAAAGGCTGTTGTGAATAGTAGGCCAGGAAACTGCAGTGCCATCATAATCCAGAGCTGTTTATCTGCTTAGAATCTCTGACTAAATAGATTATTATTTTATTACATTCTGGAGCTGCTGCACTGCATCATGTGATCAAACTTTGAAAGAGCAATTAAACTTTACCCACTTCAATAGTGGGTTCCCCCTTCCTGCCCTGGCCAATTTTCAACTTTTAGCGCAGTCAAACTTTGAATGAAAATTGTATGGTCCTGCAACACTGTACCTATATGAAATAAATAGAGTTTTCTTTTGGTGGTATTTAATCAACATTGTTTTTTTTTAGTTTTTGCTTAATGAAAAAAAAAGACCAGTCAGGGAGGAAAAGTGAGAGATCATGTTTCAGCTAAGCTGAATCACGACCTGTCTTTTCCTCCAGTGAATCCACTTTTCCCACAGTTATAATCACCTCCCAGGGAACACATTTAACCCCTTGATCGCTCCCTAGTGTTAACCCCTTCCCTGCCAGTGTCATTTATACAGGGATCAGTGCATTTTTTTAGCACTGATCACTGTACTGGTGTCACTGGTCCCCAAAAAGTGTCACTAAGGGGGTCATTTACTAAAGCGTGAATATGCAATTGCGCAGTGCATAAAAATAGTGGTCAATTAAGCCAATTAGGAGTTAAAGTGGGCAAACATGTGATTCCCGGAGCGCACTAATAGCGGCGAACATGCCTTTGTAGGTTCGAAATCGGTGCTAATCTATGATTCCACGCTAATCTGCGATTCCACAGATCTGCAAGTGCCAATTGTGAACCCCATTGAAGTCTATGGGAGCCAAACAGGAAAAATCAAAACTGCCCATTTTGAAGGCTTATATGCAAACAATTGTCTATAAAAGGGGCATGGTGTTCTGGATATTGCCCTGGGGGGACATATATCAATACAAAAATAAAAAAATAAAAAAAAAATATATTTTTTAGGAGCAGTGATTTTAATAATGCTTAAAGTGAAACAATAAAAATATATTCCTTAATATCGTGCCTGGGGGGGGTACCCTTAGTCTGCCTGTAAAGTGGTGCATCTGTGTTATGTTTTACTGTGCCACAGCAAAATTACATTTCTAAAAGAAAAAATGTCATTTTGCGACTATAATGTATTGCTGACTCCCAGCAATAAACTGTAGATAAAAATCAATTTTTAAAAAAAGGAGTAGGGTCTCCCCAGTCCATACCTGGCCCTTAGGGTTTGGTATGGACTTTAAGGGGAACCCCGCGCAAAAATAAAAAAAATTACGTGGAGTTCCCCCCAAAATCCATACCAAACCCTTAGCCAAGAATGCAGCCTGGAGGACAGGAAAGGGGGGGATGAGCGAGCACCCCCCTCCTGAACCATTCCAGGCCACATGCTCTCAACATAGGGGAGGGTGCTTTGGGGACAAGAGCTTCTTCCCAACAACTCTTGCCCAGTAGTTGTGGGGGTCTACGGGCAGGGGGCTTATCAGAATTCCCCAGATCCCAGATCCCAGCCCCCCCTATGTGAATGGGCATCGGGTAAATTGTATCCCTACCTATTCACCAAAAAAGTAGTGTAATGTGACAATAGCCCGTTTTTGACAAATCTCTTTAATTATAAATGGCTTCTTCTTCTTCTTCACCACTTCTTCCTCCGGTCTTCTCCTTGTTACTCTAGCTTCCTCTTCCCCAACTTTGTCCTCTGTTCTTCTTCCTCCACCGCCATTCCCGCTGAAGATTTAAAAAATTAACCTCCTCCAATGCTGCAATGGGGAAGATGACGTCATTCTGAGACCCCGCCCATTGCGACTTCACCGCCTGAGGCTTGATGGGTCTGGGATGTCACAAGGGGGCGGGGTCTCCGGATGACATCATAGGCAGATCAGCTGGCCGCAACATCGGAGGAAGGTTGTTTTTTTCATATTCAGCGGGTCAGTGGTGGGAGTGGCAGCGAAGGAGGAAGAAGAAGAGGAAGACCGGAAGATGAAATGGGAGACAAAGAAGCCGGAGGAAGCCCAAAGGAAGAAGGAGAAGACCAGGAGAAGAAGCGGGGAAGGAGAAGCCGAAGGAAGACCAGAGGAAGAAGGAGAAGAGCAGGGGAAGAAGTAGGGAAGAAGACATTTTTAATAAAGGAATTGTCAAAAACTGGCTATTGTCTCTTGTCACACTACACTACTTTTTTATGGGTAGAGGTACATCATGCTCATTCACATGGGGGGCGGGATCTGGGGGTCTCCTTGTTAAAGGGGGCTTCCAGATTTCTATAAGTCCCCCACCCACAGCCCCCGACAACCAATGGCCAGGGTTTTCAGGAAGAAGCCTGCCAGGCTGCTTGCTCGGATAAGTGTCTGGTATGGATTTTTGGGGAGAACCCTATGACAATTTTTTTTTAAACAATAGTTTTTGGGGTATTTTTTGTTTAATTTGATGCTTAGAGAGAATTCACATTTAGCTGACATATTTCATGGCTTACCTAGTCCACAAAATAATTAGTAGAGCCCACAATTTCAGCTTTGGAGCAGGGTTATTTTGTTTTTTTGGGGCTTTTCTTCCCCCTCCCCGCATTATACTATCTACTCAAGGACTTACACAACCAAATACCTTTGTATGAAACTATATTTAATACAGATTAGAAGGGGTATGAATTGTTTGCATGTATTTCGAGTCTGCAAAAGTCAAACAAAGCAAAAAACAATCAACTTTTTATTTCAACATTAATATAAATATGTGTTACATTAATGTACTTGGGCCAAAATGATGGAATGGAATGATGCTCCAGCATTTGGCAATAGTTAGAAGGTCCCTGCTCAAAAGAGCTTACAATCTACAAGGGCAGGACACTAAAAATTATACACATTAAACAAATCACATTATAAATGCAGGGATACAAATCAAGCTAATAACAAGCATGTAAAAAACACAACACAACAAGGCAGTGCTATACAAATGAAAAACACACTATGATATTCACAGTGTGCAATCTTAAATTGCATACATATAAACATTAATTTAGTCCATAATGAGTTGCAGAGAGATACTGTGTTAATTGCACAAAGAGTGATAAGAGAGTCCAATTATCTTTTAAAATCTGTGAGATAAAGCTCCACATGTGCAGACAAGCAGGGGGGTACACTGCACTAAGATACAAGTAAGATTTCAGGCATCCCCATCTTCTCTGCACAAAAGGAACGTCCTTTCACAGTGTCATGCCATCAATGGACTCTCTCATCACTCTTTATGCAATTAACACAACATCTCTCTGCAACTCATTATGGACTAAATTATATGTATTTATTACCGAGGGCCCCTAGAGTTCCCAATATATATTATCTTCCAAAGATCCACAAGAGTACTACAAAACCCCCAGGAAGACCTATTGTAAGTGGGATTGGATCATTATTTTCAAGAAACTGTGAATATATAGACTTATATTTACAAAAAATTGTAACTAAAAACGAGGCCTACCTCAAAGATAGTGGGGAGTTGATCAAGTTGTTAAATTCTGGATTATGTGGAGAAGACCAACATTTAGTTACAGTGGATGTGAATTTACTATACACCAGCATTAACCAGAAGGATGTGATGGGTGCAGTAAAAGGGGCGTTATAAAATAAGTCAGACCTTAAACATAATCAAATAGCATTTATCCTGGAGTTACTGTATTTTGCCACGAACAATAATTACTTTTGGTATGTTTTGAGGTCACAGATTTTCAGGAAACGTATTATTCAGAGTTGGGTTCGAATGACATCATGCCTCTTGTGCAAGAACACGAGGTGTGACAGGCATTCAAGTCTGTAAATGCTAGGAGAGCAGAGGGACCCAACGGTATCCCTTGGAGGGTCATTAACCACTTAAGGACCAGACCTATTTTTTAAACTTGGTGTTTACAAGTAAAAATCATTTTTTTGCTAGAAAATTATTTAGAACCCCTAAACATTATATATTTTTTTCAAACACCATAGAGAATAAAATGGCAGTCGTTGACATAATTTATGTCACACTGTATTTGCACAGCGGTCTTACAAATGCAATTTTTTTGAAGAAAATACACTTTTTTGAATTAAAAAATAAGAAAACAGTAAAGTTAGCCCAATTTTTTTTTATATTGTGAAAGATAATGTTAAGCCAAGTAAACTGATACCCAACATGTCATGCTTCAAAATTGCACTCACTCGACGAATGGCAACAAACTTTGACACTTAAAAATCTCCATAGGCATAGGTTACCAGTTTTGAGTTACAGAGGAGGTCTTTTGCTAGAATTATTGCTCTCACTGACGGCGATACCTCACATGTGTGGTTTGAACACTGTTTACATATGCAGGCACGACTTACATATGCGCTTGCTTCTGCGCACGAGCGCGACGGGACGGAGCGCTTTACTTTTTTTTTCTTATTTATTTTACTTTTTATTTTTACACTGTCTCTATAAAAAAAAATATGATAACTTTTATTCCTTTTACAAGGTCATGCTTTTTTTCTATAAACATCCCTTGTAATAGAAAAAAAGCATGACAGGACTTCTTTAATGGGAGATCTGGGGGTCAAAAAGACCTCAGATCTTACATTTACACTTAAATGCAATAATAAAAAAAAAATGTCTTATTTTTTTCAATAAAAAAGTCCCCTTTAAGACCATTGAGCAGAAGTGACATTTGACGTTGCTTCCATCATCCAATGGTATGGAGTCGAGTAGGGGCCATCATTCCCTCACATCATCTCCGCTACTACTGGCTCCAGTAAGGGGCGGAGATGACCGGGACACGGCAGGAGGGGGTGGACACCTCTCCCGCCGCCGATAAAAGTGATCTTGTGGTGAATCTGCCACAGATATCACTTATATCTGAAAGTGGAAAGCCCATCATTTTTAAAGATACCGGGGTTATGACAACTATCTGCTGCCATAGCAACGGTATTCAACGTCAAAGTACTGACATATAATGACGGTGGGTGGTCCGGAAGTGGTTAAAGCATATGCAGATCAACTAGCAGGTGTCTTTACTAAGATACATAATTGATCATTATCATTAGCTGTAGTACCTGCTTAAAATCAACTATTATTACTCCAATCCCCAAAACTGCAAATGTAAACACTACAGGCCTATTGCGTTAACCTTGGTAGTTATGAAATGCTTTGAGAGAATGGTGCTAGGGCATATTAAAACAGCCTTAGCAGACAACCTCGATCCTCATCAGTTTGCTTACAGGGCAAACAGAAGCACAGAGGATGGCATTGCCCTTGCATTGCATGGGGATCTAAGTCATCTTGAGTCCCTTTGAAACTGTAAGAATGCTGTTTATTGATTACAGTTTGGCTTTTAATACTGTAATTCTGGATTTACTAATTGCTAAAAATGCTGAAGTTGAAGTTGCCAGGGTCCCTTTGTTTGTGGACAAGGGACTTTCTGCTGAAACGCCCACAAGCGGTCAGACTAGGTAATCAGGTCTCCTCTAAATGCATTACCAGCACAGGAGTGCCACAGGGATGTGTGCTGAGTCCTCTCCTCTACTCATTATGCACTCATGACTGTGCTCCCTACTTTCCAACAAATAGTGTCATCAAATTTGAAGATGACACTACTATAGTTGGTCAAATTCAGAGTGGGGACGAAGAGTATTACAGGAAAGAGGTTAAAAGAATTGTAAAGTGGTGTGAGGACAACAACCTGTTTCTAAACACAGGGAAAACAAAGGGACTGATATTAGATTTTAGGAGGAAAAAAATCTGACTTGGCAGCATTCTATATTAATGGGGAATTAGTGGAGTGAGTCCCTGTTTTAAAGTTTTTAGGTGTTCACATTACAGAGAATTTAACTTGGTCAGCAAATGTGAGAGCAATTACTAAAAATTGTGAGCAATGCTTATATTTTCTGTGACTCCTTAGGAAACATGGTTTAGGTAAAAATATCCTAGAGTCCTTTTACCGGTCATCTATTGAAAGTGTGCTGACGTATTATATTTTGGCCTGGTACTCTGTACATTAAGAGAAAAGGCTGCTCTCCAGAGAATCTCTATTCACCAAATTTATCAGTCCTGCTGTGTTGGTAAAGCAGAAAGGATAGTGAGCGATTTGTCCCATCCTGGACATCATCTTTTTGAACTGCTGCCATCTGGCAGACTGTTCAGAAATATTAGGGTGAGTAGGGAAAGTTTTTTCCCAAGAGCCATCAGGTTGGCAAATTAGTTTTTTTTTAACATACATAGATAGACAGTAGTGATGACTAGGTATATGCTTTGACAACTGCTCGGGGGGGGGGGTGGTATCAGGGGTTAGTATGGTGTGCTTTGTCATTGCTGTTTGTGTTTTACTTTTAATAATGTGAGTGTTTTATATGAAGAAATTTTATTTCTTTTTTTTTTTTTCAAATATAAGTTTATTCAACTCCAATCAAGGGCGAGGGCCCCAAAACATACAAGCAAAAACAGGTGCCGATTCGGCCATTTCAAGTTGACAACGCTCAGACAAATAAATGGTCATAACAGTTACATTTAGAGTGTGGTTATTGGCTCGTACATACAACTTTTAGTTCAACATGTAATAGGTGAGCTCACGTCCAGTTTCAGGTAGTGTATTCGGGGTGAACCTCGCCTACTTTTTCCATTTTACAACCATATAGAGAATAGAAAGAGAAAAGCAAGGGGAATCAAGGGGGGGTGAAGGGGGAAAAAAGGGGGGGGGGGGCAGGGTAGAGGGCGTGGGAGACACGGCGGCGACCCTCTCGACAAGTTATATTGAATCTAGCCTCCGAGGAGGTCGAAGAAAGAGGGGAGAGTTAGTTACTAAGCAATTGTTGACCTTCATCTGAAAAGATGAAGACATTCCAGATATCCCACGTACGTTTGAATATCTCTTGTTTTTGTTGCGCAGAGAGGATCAGGTCTTCCATCTGCTTGATCTCTTCGACCTTACGTACCCACATAGATGTGGATGGGGGACGACTTTGCTTCCAGAGAAGAGGGATGCATCCCTTAGCCGCCTTTAGGAGGTGTCTGATTAGAGATTTCCTGTAAGCTTTGATGGGGATTGTAGATAGATGTAGGAGAAAGAATGTAGCTTCGTCTGGGATAACATATTCAGTGAACCTCTGAGTAATTTGCCTGACCTCTTCCCAAAAGCTCCTTAACTGAGGGCATGACCAGAAGATATGGATTAGTGTTCCCTCCTCCTCTGAACAGCGCCAGCACCGTCCCGAAGAGGCAGGGAAGCATTTCTGAAGTCTAGAGGGGGTCATGTACCATCGCGTAAGTAGTTTGAAATTGGTCTCTTGGACCTTGGTACAGAGTGATGATTTCAGGGAGAGTGTAATAATGCGTTGTCGCTGAGCTGCTGAGAAAGAGAGGTGTAGTTCCCTCTCCCATTTGTCTAGATAAGGCAACTGCGGTGGTGCGTTTGGCTCAGTCAACATCGAGTATGTTTGAGAGAGAATATGCGTTAGTGGATCTTCTCCAGTACACAACTCCTCAAAGGATGTGAGCACCCGAGAGAAATTCCGTGGGCTGGGAAGTGAGTGTAGGAAGTGATGTAATTGCAGCGCTTTCCAGTAAGGAATGCGGTAAGGACCTGTCGGATTGGATAAGTCTGCTACAGAGGGCCATTTCTCTTCCGAGATGAAGCTGGATACATGATCATAGCTTTGTTCTTTTAGATGGGAGTATTCCCTGGAAAGCAAGCCCGGCCCGAAGTTAGGATTGCCCAGTACGGGGTACAGCGGTGACGTTTTGGTTGTGAGCAGAGATCTAAGGGATGATTGGTGACTATGTCGCAAGGTGGTGCCAATTAAGGGGTGCGATTTTATGCTAGCCGGCAAGATATTATAGCACCACATCGCCCCCTTTAGGGGGATGGGGGATTGAGCTTTTTCAATCTGAACCCAAAGTTTACATGATCCATTTCTCCTCCAGTCCAGCACTCGACCCAGGTGAGAGGCTAAGTAATAGAGTTTAATGTCGGGTAAAGCTAGACCTCCTAGATGTTTAGGAAGTATCATCAATGAGCGCCGTAACCGAGGTTTTTTATTTGCCCACACAAAACCGGTGAAAAGTGAGTGGATCTTCTGGAAAAAGGAGGTGGGGATATGTATCGGTAGTGCTTGGAAAGGATAAATAAATTTTGGCAATATGCTCATTTTCAGGAGGTTACACCTCCCGAACCATGAGTGGAAGCCCGGATTCCATTTCTCTAATAATGTTCTGATCTTAGATAATAAAGGGGGGAAGTTCAAGTCGAATGTCCGAGATATGTCAACCGGGATTCTAGTTCCCAGGTATTTTATGTCGGTCCTAGTCCATTTGAAACGAAAGTTGGATGCTAATTGCTGTGATATTTGGGGTGGAACCTCAATACACATCGCCTCGGATTTCGAGAAATTTATCTTTAAATTAGATAGTGAGCCATATACATTAAATTCTCGCATGAGGTTTGGGAGGGAAATTCTTGGGTTCGTCAAAGAGAAGAGCATATCATCAGCATATGCAGATATTTTGCATTGTAAATTACCAATCTGTAGGCCTGATATGTCAGGATTCAGTCTGATTGTACATAAGAAGGGCTCTAGGGATAATGCAAACAACAGGGGGGAAAGAGAGCAGCCCTGCCTCGTTCCATTTCTTATGGGGAAGGGACTCGAAAGTACACCATTGGCCTTCACTTGTGCAGATGGGTTGGAGTAAATACTATCTATCCACTGCATCATCCTATTGCCCAGACCAATGCGGCGGAGAACAGCTAGCATAAAGCTCCAATTTACCCTATCGAAAGCCTTTTCGGCGTCTGTGCTTACTAGTATACATGATGTTTTCTCGGAGGTTGCTATTTGGATTAAGTTGAGAACCTTAATGGTATTATCTCTCGCCTCTCTAGAAGGTATGAAGCCAACTTGATCCATGTGGATAAGGGACTGGAGATGTTGGGCTAGTCTGGTAGCTATTATTTTAGAAAAAATCTTAAGGTCCAAATTTAAGAGGGAGATGGGTCTGTAGCTGCCACAAAAACCTGGATCCTTCCCTTCCTTGTGGATTAAGAAAATATGGGCCTTGAGGGTTTCCCCGGGAAAGTTTGAGTTTGCTCCGAGAGCGTTATAGAAAGTTACCATTCGTGGGCCTAATGTTGGTAGTAGGGTCTTATAATACTGGGCGGTGAACCCATCAGGACCTGGGGCTTTCCCTACCTTCATAGATTTGATCGCTAGCTGTAATTCCTCTAGTGATATTGGCTCGTCTAATACAGTTTGGGATTCCAGTGGAAGAGAGGGAAGGCAAGAGTTAGATATGTATTGGTCAATAACGTCCTGGGAAGGGGAAGGGTTTGTTAGGTTATAGAGTCCCGAGTAAAAGTCTGCGAATCCTTTCGCAATTTGCGTCGGGAGATTAGCTTTCTGTCCGTTGGGGGTGGTTATTTGGGGGATGTATGCAGTAGATTTGATTTCCTGAACGGATCTGGCCAAGAGTCTTCCACATTTGTCACCCGATTCATAAGACAGTCTGCGAGAAAATTGTAAGGCAGCCTTAGCTTTATAATGCAGTAAATCTGTGATTTGAGATCTCAAGGATCTCAGTTTCATCTCCAACTCCTGAGTGGGAGAATGTTTATGTTGTGCTTCAACTCTGGCCAGATCCGCTAGGAGTCTGGTAAGCTGTTTGTTTCTCTTCCTCTTAACCACTTCAGCCCCGGAAGGTTTTACCCCCTTCCTGACCAGAGCACTTTTTACAATTCGGCACTGCGTCGCTTTAACTGCTAATTGCGCGGTCATGCAATGCTGTACCCAAACGAAATTTGCGTCCTTTTCTTCCCACAAATAGAGCTTTCTTTTGATGGTATTTGATCACCTCTGCCGTTTTTATTTTTTGCGCTATACACGGAAAAAGACCGAAAATTTTGAAAAAAAATGATATTTTCTACTTTTTGTTCTAAAAAAAATCCAATAAACTCAATTTTAGTCATACATTTAGGCCAAAATGTATTCGGCCACATGTCTTTGGTAAAAAAAATGTCAATAAGTGTATATTTATTGGTTTGCGCAAAAGTTATAGCGTCTACAAACTAGGGTACATTTTCTGGAATTCACACAGCCTTTAATTTATGACTGCCTATGTCGTTTCTTGAGGTGCTAAAATGGCAGGGCAGTACAAAACCCCCACAAATGACCCCATTTTGGAAAGTAGACACCCCAAGGAATTTGCTGAGAGGCATGTTGAGTCCATTGAATATTCATTTTTTTTGTCCCAAGTGATTGAATAATGACAAAAAAAAAAAAAATTACAAAAAGTTGTCACTAAATGATATATTGCTCACACAGGCCATGGGCATATGTGGAATTGCACCCCAAAATACATTTAGCTGCTTCTCCTGAGTACGGGGATACCACATGTGTGGGACTTTTTGGGAGCCTAGCCGCGTACGGGGCCCCGAAAACCAAGCACCGCCTTCAGGATTTCTAAGGGCGTACATTTTTGATTTTACTCCTCACTAACTATCACTGTTTTGAAGGCCATAAAATGCCCAGATGACATAAACCCCCCCCAAATGACCCCATTTTGGAAAGTAGACACCCCAAGCTATTTCCTTTGAGGCATGTTGAGTCCATGGAATGTTTTATATTTTGACACAAGTTGCGGGAAAATGACAATTTTTTTTTTTTTTTTTGCACAAAGTTGTCACTAAATGATATATTGCTCACACAGGCCATGGGCATATGTGGAATTGCACCCCAAAATACATTTAGCTGCTTCTCCTGAGTACGGGGATACCACATGTGTGGGACTTTTTGGGAGCCTAGCCGCGTACGGGACCCCGAAAACCAAGCACCGCCTTCAGGATTTCTAAGGGCGTACATTTTTGATTTTACTCCTCACTGCCTATCACAGTTTCGGAGGCCATGGAATGCCCAGGTGGCACAACCCCCCCCCAAATGACCCCATTTTGGAAAGTAGACACCCCAAGCTATTTGCTGAGAGGCATGGTGAGTATTTTGCAGCTCTCATTTGTTTTTGAAAATAAAGAAAGACGAGAAAAAAATTTTTTTTTTTTCTTTTTTCAATTTTCAAAACTTTGTGACAAAAAGTGAGGTCTGCAAAATACTCACTATACCTCTCATCAAATAGCTTGGGGTGTCTACTTTCCAAAATGGGGTCATTTGGGGGGGTTTTGTGCCACCTGGGCATTCCATGGCCTCCGAAACTGTGATAGGCAGTGAAGAGTGAAATCAAAAATTTACGGCCTTAGAAAGCCTGAAGGCGGTGCTTGGTTTTCGGGGTCCCGTACGCGGCTAGGCTCCCAAAAAGTCCCACACATGTGGTATCCCCGTACTCAGGAGAAGCAACAGAATGTATTTTGGGGTGTAATTTCACATATTCCCATGGCATGTTTGAGCAATATATCATTTAGTGACAACTTTGCGCAAAAAAAAATAAAAAAAAATAAAAAATTGTCTCTTTCCCGCAACTTGTGTCACAATATAAATTATTCCATGGACTCAACATGACTCTCAGCAAATAGCGTGGGGTGTCTACTTTCCAAAATGGGGTCATTTGGGGGGGTTTTGAACTGTCCTGGCATTTTATGCACAACATCTAGAAGCTTATGTCACACATCACCCACTCTTCTAACCACTTGAAGACAAAGCCCTTTCTGACACTTATTGTTTACATAAAAAAATATTTTTTTTTTTTGCAAGAAAATTACTTTGAACCCCCAAACATTATATATTTTTTTTAAAGCAAATGCCCTACAGATTAAAATGGTGGGTGTTTCATTTTTTTTTTTCACACAGTATTTGCGCAGCGATTTTTCAAACGCATTTTTTGGGGAAAAAACACACTTTTTTACATTTTAATGCACTAAAACACACTATATTGCCCAAATGTTTGATGAAATAAAAAAGATGATCTTAGGCCGAGTACATGGATACCAAACATGACATGCTTTAAAATTGCGCACAAACGTGCAGTGGCGACAAACTAAATACATTTTTAAAAGCCTTTAAAAGCCTTTACAGGTTACCACTTTAGATTTACAGAGGAGGTCTACTGCTAAACTTACTGCCCTCGATCTGACCTTCGCGGCGATACCTCACATGCATGGTGCAATTGCTGTTTACATTTGACGCCAGAACGACGCTTGCGTTCGCCTTAGCGCGAGAGCAGGGGGGACAGGGGTGCTTTTTTTTTTTTTTTTTTTTTTTTTCTTTATTATTATTATTTTTTTATCTTATTTTTAAACTGTTCCTTTCATTTTTTTTTTTAAATCATTTTTATTGTTATCTCAGGGAATGTAAATATCCCCTATGATAGCAATAGGTAGTGACAGGTACTCTTTTTTGAAAAAATTGGGGTCTATTAGACCCTAGATTTCTCCTCTGCCCTCAAAGCATCTGACCACACCAAGATCGGTGTGATAAAATGCTTTCCCAATTTCCCAATGGCGCTGTTTACATCCGGCGAAATCTAAGTCATAAAATGCTCGTAGCTTCCGGTTTCTTAGGTCATAGAGATGTTTGGAGCCACTCTGGTCTCTGATCAGCTCTATGGTCAGCTGGCTGAATCACCGGCTGCATTTTCAGGTTCCCTGTTGAGACAGGAGAGCCAGAGAAAAACACGGAAGACGTTGGGGGGGGGGGCATTCCCTCCCACTGCTTGTAAAAGCAGTCTAGAGGCTAATTAGCCACTAGGATTGCTTTTACATGAAAGCCGACCGCTGGCTGAAAAGAATGATACCAAGATGATACCTAAACCTGCAGGCATCATTCTGGTATAACCACTCAAAGTCGTGAATGGCGTACCTGAAGACAAAAAAATGGTTAACAATAAAGCACAGTAAACAGTAAGGTATAAAAAATTGCATACCTGAAAAGCAAACATGATAAAACATAATAACAATAAAACATTGCAGAATAGAATACAGTAAAAAAGAGCAGAACAATAGAGAGAGAATAGAGAGAGAGAGAACAATAAAACAACACTATTTTTTTTTTTTTTTTTATATTTTTGTATGTGTTTTTTTTTTTTTTTTTTTTTTACACTTTTTTTGTAACTAACTTTTATAACTGTAACCGGTTCCAGGTTCGGGTCTCTCAAAATGCGATGGCATCTTGGGAGACCCTGTGAAAGTGTGCCTAGTATGTGCAATGCTGTACCCTACGCTAATACTCAACTAGTGCATGGTAGCGTTCAAAACATTCACCAATGCAAAGACCAGGATTGTCAGGACAGGAGGGACAATAATAGCGGGTGTCACGCCTATATCCGCGCTTGCTGCAGACACGACATCTTTTTTTGGGGGGGTTCGCTGGGTAGGGGTACTCGGGAGGACACAAAGAATATGCCTCTCATGCAGCCGACTGCATTTGGTTGGGGATGTGAATGGGGGAAGTACGGGCGCTGCAGAAGCGGTGGGTTCCCAATTAGGATTGGCGAATGCAGCAGGAAGGGCACTATGGGCACGACGGGCCTGTGTTTGTCTTTTTGGTGGCAGCGGGACACTACTTGTGCTTGCCACCTCACCAGCTTGAACTGCACTTATGGGACTCGCCACGTCACCAAGTGTTACTGCAGTGCTGGTTTGACTACGACCGGGGTGTACTACGCCGCTGGTGCTTGCCAGTTCACCAAAACGCTCCAAAAAAACTGTTAGCGATCGCAGGGATCAGGCCTGACTCTGCGAACGCTGCAGTTATGCGTTTAGTGTTTTGTAAGTGACAGTGATCGATCGATACTGCACTTGGGTGGGCTGGGCCGGGCGGAGGGGCAAAACGCAGGTGCTAGCAGGTATCTGGGCTGATCCCGCTAACACTGCGTGTTTGGGAACCCTAAACTGCTGGGGACGCTAGTATAGATCTGATCGGATCAGATATTTATCCGATCAGATACTATACCACTAAGGGAGGCGTATGCTGCGTGCGTGGGTGTTAGCGGTACTGGCGCTAATCTGACACTGCCTGGGGCTGGTGCTTGCCAGTTCACCAAAACGCTACCAAAAAAACTGTTAGCGATCGCAGGGATCAGGCCTGACTCTGCGAACGCTGCAGTTATGCGTTTAGTGTTTTGTAAGTGACAGTGATCGATCGATACTGCACTTGGGTGGGCTTGGCCGGGCGGACGGGAAAAACGCAGGTGCTAGCAGGTATCTGGGCTGATCCCGCTAACACTGCGTGTTTGGGAACCCTAAACTGCTGGGGACGCTAGTATAGATCTGATCGGATCAGATATTGATCCGATCAGATACTATACCACTAAGGGAGGCGTATGCTGCGTGCGTGGGTGTTAGCGGTACTGGCGCTAATCTGACGCTGCCTGGGGCGACGCATATCACCGCCGGGCGATCAGGGGGCTAAACCTTTATTCGGTAATAAACGGCGGGTGCCCTGACACTATAAAAAATAAACGAACTAACCAGCGTCACCCGTAACAGTTATACGGTGATCAGTGGTGAAAGGGTTAACTAGGGGGCAATCAAGGGGTTAAAACATTTATTAGGTAGTATATGGGGGTCCCTGTCGCTATAAAACACTGACGGCGAACCTAAATATTTACGTCCCTAACTAGCGTCACCAGCGACACTAATACAGCGATCAGAAAAATGATCGCTTAGCAACACTGGTGACAGGGGGTGATCAAGGGGTTAAAACTTTATTAGGGGGGGTTAGGGGGGTATCCTAGACCTAAAGGGGGGTAATACTAACTGCCCTAACACTGTAACTGTCACAAACTGACACTATGCAGTAATCAGAAAAAAAAAAATACTGCTAATGTCAGTTTGTGACAGGGGGGGGGGTGATTGGGGGGGGGATCGGGGGGGATCGGGGGTGTAAAGTATGCCTGGCATGTTCTAATGTGTGTGTGTGTGTTGTGTGCACTCACTTGTCTTCTCTCCTCGGCGCTGGAACGGAAACTGCCAGACCGAGGAGAGATGACATCACATCCTCTGCCTGTGTGAAACTACACACAGGCAGAGGAGGATTCCCATTGGCTGGGAGCGATCGCGAGGGGGGGGCCACAATCGGATGGTCTCCCCCTCGCCTCCCGATGCTCCCAGTCAAATGCCGACCGGGTACGTGATTCTGCCTGCCCGTGCCATTCTGCCGCAGTATATATGCGGTAGGCGGTCGGCAAGTGGTTAATGGACGCCCCATGTTTAATAAGGACTCCTCGAAGGACGCATTTATGGGCCTCCCACAGTATACCCGGGTCACAGTCTTGTGTGTCATTCTCACTGAAGTACAAGTTTAGTTCCTTGGTTACGTCTGCTAGTATCTCAGGAATTTGGAGGAGGCTCTCATTGAGACGCCAGAAAGTGGATCTAGGTGATGATCTCTCAGTGAGAGTGTAAGTCAGGGAAACTGGAGCATGATCAGACCAAGTGATCTGACCTATAGAAGTAGATTGCACTAAGTGTAGCTGGTCGTGGGGGATAAGAAAGAGGTCTATTCTGGAATATACCCCATGTGGAGAGGAGTAAAAGGAATAGTCGCGTTCTCCAGAATGCTGGAGACGCCAAGCATCGATTAGTTGAGCCTTGTGTATAGTCTGGGCTATCCGTTTCCTGTTTTTGGGGGGATAAGAGGAGGTACCAGAGGACGTGTCTACTGGGGGTGAGAGCGGCACATTAAAGTCGCCTCCTAGTATAAGCTGGCCCTCCTTATATTCCATCAGTTTATTTACAGTTGACACTATAAACGCATCTTGATGTGCGTTAGGGGCGTAGAGTGTTGCAAGAGTGAGCTGGATTTCCCCAATCTGACCTTTGAGAAACAGGTATCGGCCTTCAGGGTCTGCAAATATGTCCTGAAGTTTCCAAGGGAGACTGCCAGAGATTAGAATAGTTACCCCCTTAGATTTTGCGTTGTTATTCGTCGAGTGGTACACATGGGGAAAATATCTGTTCCTGAGTACAGGAGATTTGTCAGTTTTAAAATGAGTCTCCTGAACAAAGGCGACGTCCGTGTGCGATTTTTTTAAATCGTGTAGGAGAATGCGCCTCTTCTCTGGAGTATTCAGACCCCTCGCATTAAGCGAGGTCACTCTTAAAGAGCTCACCGCCATGTCTCACACGGGGGGAAGAGGGAGAAAGGAGGGTTCAGGTGGGGGTGAAAGCAAGGGAGGGGAAGGAAGGGAAAGAGGAAAGAGAAGGAAAAGGAAAAAATGGAGACGAGGGTCTAGGAATATTACACCTCACGTCTCTATTTCAATTAAGCTAAATGGGTCAGTTTTACTAAACTAAGAAGTAAACCAAACCGGATAACCGGAGGTAGACTTACGGCCTAAGTGGGGCGAAGGCAGACAACAACCTAAAAGGGAGGTCCCGACTCTCCCACCTCAACCAGCCTAAAGATTAGAAGCAGTATAAACACATTATATATCACAAGAATAAAGAACTTTAAATATCTTCAAAGGAAAAATATAGAGACAAGAACAAGGAGAAGCATCACTTTGCATTCCATTCTACTCTTGAGTTTTATGCATAATAATAATTCCGTCCCCCTCGTGTGTCATCTGGCGAGGTGACCCGCCCCCCCCATACCATCCGCGATGAGACGTAGATAGATAGCAGCAGGAAGAGGTCAAATCGCCAGAAGCTTACCGGGAACGCCCTGGAACTCCCCCCCCCTTGTGGAGAAACATGTTTTAGACTCATCCACACCATGGAACCCCGATAAGGAGCTCCAGAGCTGGCTGAGCCCGCGCAACGGGGGTCCAGCGCGCCCCCGAATCACCCTAGAGCCTCCTCATACTTTTAATCCCATTAGATCGCCCGACTCTTCTCCTCTCCATCCCCAGTCCATCACACACTCCCGACCTTGTCATGATGTCTCCACAGAAAGGAGGGCACGTATATCCTCCCGGAAAGTAATTGTCCGTAGGAGTGAGAGAGCTCTTCCCGCGGGACCTGCAGAGGACCACATAGACCCTGTGCGGGGGTGACTTGTGATAAGAGAGAAGTGGTCATAATGCAGGTGACTCGTCAGTTACGGGAGGCCCTTGTCAGGAGCATATCAGGAGACAAAATGGCTTTTAGCGTCCTCCCTTAAGTGGACCGTTGAGTCAGTGAAGATCATCATGAAGCTTGAGGCTTGTAGTGGAGGCAAGTCCGGCTTCCATGAGACAGAACGGAGGCAAAAATAGGGGGTACGGAGAGACCGGGCGGATCGGGCAGACCCAAAACCAAAAATGAAAAGAAAAAGAAAACTGATCAGGGAATCAAAGCATCGAAGGGGATAGCATGAGTAGGGGTGGGCAAAGGAGCAACTCACAGCTCTCTTGGCTCGTCTAGTGAAGCAGAGCGGGGTCGTCGGCCGCTCCTCCGTGAGCGCTGCGGTCTAGGAGCCTGATCTCTCACCTCGTGCAGTCGACCAGGAGCCCGGTGCAGGTAGTCCAGCCAGTTAGGAACAGGAATAGGTTCCGTATCTAGAAAGTCGAATAGAGCAGGCAGATTCTCCGGACATCGCAGTAGGACGGAGCGCTGTTCCTTGTGGAAAGTAACCGAAAGGGGGAAGCCCCATCGGTACGTTGCATTACATCTCCGGGCAAGATCTAGGAGGGGTTTCAGCATGGCGCGTCGAAGCAAGGTCGGTCTGGAGATGTCCGGAAGGATTTTAACCGATGCTACGTCAAATTCTATCTCTCCAGATTCCCATGCTCCTCGCGCTATAGCCTCCTTATGGATGTAATGATGGAGTCTGCATATTATGTCCCGAGGTCTGGTTGGATCGGTCGAGCGGTGACCCAGGGCTCTATGTATTCGATCCACTTCTATTTGTTCTGGTAAGTGTGCTCCCGCCACTCTTCTGAAGATGTCCGTAGCTGTAGCAGTAGATCCGACGGGCCCGTGGCCTCAGGTAGGCCGCGGAGCCGGACGTTGTTTCTCCTGCTCCGGTCCTCCGTTTCTTCCATGCGGAGCTGAAGCTCTACCACGGCCATAGATTGGGCTTTTTGTTGGGTCTCCAGTGATGAGACTCTCTGTTCCAAGGACTCTAGGGTTGATTCACCTGAGGTCAGACGGACTGAGAGGGTCTCAACGTCTTTTTTGACTTCACTGATTTCCTTCTTGTGTGCGGCCTCTACTCTGCCTACCAGGGCTTCAATATCTGCCCTCGTTGGTAGGGCCCGTAGTATAGCCTTAAGCTCCTCGTCTACACCATAAGTCCCCTGTAGACAAGGGAGGGGACCCTGGTTTGAGGTAGAAGCCGCGGGTGAGCCAGTATAGAGAACCGGGCTCCGGGATCCTTCTGAGGCGGCAAAGTCAGCTTCTCTGACCGGAGTGCAAGGGCTCGAGGCACAAGGCTCCGCCATCTTGGGTATAGGGGAACCGGAGAGGGATCTCCCGAAAAGTTTTTGCAAGTCGACCAGAGCGGGTGTGGAAGCAGCCGGGCTGTTCTTCTTCTTATTCCTCCGATATGTCCACTTCCTGGATGAGAGCATAACGGTGAAAATAGAGCAAAGTAAGCTGAGTTAGGGGTGGAAAGGCCGGGAGCTCAGAGAGAACACGTCTCTAGTCGGCCATGTCCAGACCACGCCCCCGAAATTTAATTTCTTAATGGGAAACAGAAACGATACATCAGAAATGGCCCCAAATGAAGTTATATAACTGATGGTTTATTAGGATTTCTACATACCCTTGACGATAATGAATACGGTCTGACTTTCACTGGAGAGTGGAGTCGGGACCAGATTTATTTTTTGGATTTGACCTTATACAAGAATGATGGAGTCACACTTTAAAGAAACAAACAAAAGAAGCTACATACCCACCTCCAGTTGTCATCATTGGAGGTGGATATATGGCACTCCAGGCAGTCAATTTACTAGATTTAGACAGAATTGCAGCTCAGAGTCTGATTTCCTGGAACAGACAGATTTATTGGTCAACAGACATTTTGGATAAAGGATATGAATATCCTTTTCTAATAAAGGAACGGGATAAGATATTGAGAAAAAATAGACAGGAATTATTTTAGCCAAAAAAGAGGAAATCATATGACGGTGATTGCAGGTTCATTACGGATTTTAATATACAATCTAAAGAAATAGAAAAGATTATAAGAAATTACTTGCCGATATTATTAAGAGATGAGGTATATACTCCAGACACATCCAAAATTCACTTACAGGAAAAATAGGCCAATACGCAGTAGGATTGTTAAAAATATAGTTGATCCACCCATTAGGCCAAAAAATGTTTTTGGATATGAAAGGTTTTTATAGGTGCAATAAATGCAAGGTTTGCAAAACAACAGTGAGGGGGAAAAGGAGAGGATGGGAGTTCACATCTTTAACTGATAATAGGACTTATGATATAAAGAATTTGATCACGTGTAACTCCTCACAGGTAATATATGTATTAGAATGTCCATGCCAGGTGCAATATGTGGGCAGGACCACAAGGCAATTTAAAGTTAGAATTAACGATCATATAAAAAACATTAAAAAGGAGTAGAGACTGTCAGAAACCATGAACCAGACTGAGACAGAAGTACAGTAAAATCACACTTGTTTATTAATAAAAATAAAAAGGTAAATAAGTAAGTGTAGTCAAAGCATAGCCAGAGTCCAGTAACCGGATCGGGTAGTCAGCCAAGCCAGAGTTCAGTAACCAGATCAGGTAATCGGCCAAGCCAGAGTTCAGTAACCAGATCGGGTAATCAGCCAGGCCAGAAGTCAGGGATCCAAGTAGAGGAACAGCAAGCAGGATATGGAGCAGGATAAGGAGCCAGAAGGGATGTCAGCAAAGCCAGTCTTTAAACAGGAATGCAGGAGATGGTTTCTTGTGATGTGACCACGGCAAAGGCAGGAATGAAGTGAGCTGGAGATCTTTAAGTAGGTAGGACTGACGAGCAGATCCACAACAGCTGGTTAACTGTGGAGAGAGATGAGAGCTGGCAATTAGCCGACAGCTAAGAGAAGGAAGGGCTGAACCAGACAGTACCCCCCTCCTCAATGACCCCTCCCTCTCGGAGGACCACTGGGCTTCAGGGGAAAACATCTATGGGAATCATGGAGGAGGGCAGGAGCATGTACGTCCAAGGATGAGACCCAGGAGCGTTCCTCCGGACCATACCCCTTCCAATGCACCAGATACTGTATGCGATGTAGATACTTGCCAGCACACCAAGGATCAGCACAAGGTGGCGTCCAAACGGTTTAGTTTATTGCATGATCACAACACAAAGAGATGCTATCGCCCAGAAATGAGTAAACATTCAGGAAAGGAAAAGGGGAATGAGAAAAAAAGTAAACTCCAAGGTTAAAGGAAATTAGTTCGATCATTGTTGAAATTAAGGACACAGGTCAGCTATCTCTCATTCAGAAAGCATGTAAATGATAGGTTGGTGTTAAGTTCTCCAGGATGGACCGTGCCCAGGGTATGGATCCAATAGGCTTTGCGTTGTAGCAGTTGACGGTCATGGTCACCTCCTCTAATGGGTTGTTGGACATGTTCAATAACCATACCCCTTAGTTTGTGTGTTTGATATCTGTGTTTGACAAAATGCACTGCCACTGGTTTGTTAAGATCGATCTGCTTGTCCTCTTCTATTTTTGATAGAGCGAGTCTAATATCACTTCTATGTTTTTGAAACCTCCGTTTGAAAGGGCCGGTTGTTTTGCCGACATAAGTAAGTGTGTACATTTGAGAATGTAAACACAGTAGTCAGTGTTATGCCCCGTACACATGGTCAGATTTTCCGATGGAAAATGTGTGATAGGACCTTGTTGTCGGAAATTCCGACCGTGTGTAGGCTCCATCACACATTTTTCATTAGAATTTCTGACACACAAAGTTTGGGAGCTTGCTATAAAATTTTCCGACAACAAAATCTGTTGTCGGAAATTCCGATCGTGTGTATACAAATCCGACGCACAAAGTACCACGCATGCTCAGAATAAATTAGGAGACAAAAGCTATTGGCTACTGCCCCGTTTATAGTCCTGCTGTACGTGTTTTACGTCATCGCGTTCAGAATGATCAGATTTTCCGACAACTTTGTGTGACCGTGTGTATGCAAGACAAGTTTGAGCCAACATCCGTCGGAAAAAATCCATGGATTTTGTTGTTGGAATGTCCGATCAATGTCCGACCGTGTGTACAGGGCATTACAGTTCAGGTACTCTTTTATGTGATAGCGGTTACCCCTATGTGAGTGCGTGAATTGTTCACCACATATGAGGGAATTACACACATTGCAATTGTGGCATTTGTAGCAGCCAGTCTTCTGTGAAATTTTTGGTTTTTTTCAACAGTAGTTTTAATTTTTTTTCAAATTTCACAAACAAAGAATATATAATCACATTCCAATTTTTCACAAATCAAACAAGCTTAACAGCACATGTATACATGTAAGTTTTACAAGGTGTGAGTATATTCGCTGAACATGAAATCAAAACATTGGTTTTAGCTCGACGGAAGGGTCTAGATCTCAGGTTTTTTATAACCAGGTTTATCATCAGACTTACTGGGTCATAGGAATGCTGCTGCTTGGGACCACCGGGTCCAGGGAAGCCACCCTGTTTGAGTTTTCCCCATCAATCCTCTAGTTGAGGTGAATAGTAGCTCATAGTTGTAGTGTAGATTGACCATGTCTAGAGTCTTTTCTACAGTGGGTAGTTGGTCGGTTTTCCAGAGTCTGGCTGCCAAAAGGATATTGGTCGTAACTTTCTTTAGTGGAGTGGGGATATTTTCGATTGATAGATTAAGCAATGCTAGTGCTGGAGTGGGGGGTATGTGTCTTAGTGTTATGTCTAATATAATGATAAAAATCGCTTTCCAATAGGTTTGTATAGAGGTGCAAGACCAAAGGATGTGAAACAAGTCTCCCTTGTCCGAGTTGCATCTCCAACAGAGATCTGAAGTCGTGTTATTGAATGACGCTAGTTTAGTGGGTGTAAGATACCACCGTAATGATATTTTTTGTGTGAGTTCCCAAAACGCAGAGCTGTGAGTGGCTTTGTAGATAGAGCACAAGGCTGTCTGCCATTGGGTTTCATTGAAAATTTGGTCCAGGTCTGCGTCCCAATGGTGCTGAGGTTTTGATTTAGTAAACCTTTTTTTGTGATGAAAGGCATTGTAAAAAAGGGAAGTACCTTTCATTTTTGGAGTGGGATTGGTCAAGTACGTCCATAGGTTATGAGGAAGTGTATATTGTGGTGTGGTTAGCTGTGAAATGCAATGCTTAACTCGGGTATAGGTGAAGAATTCCAGGTGAGGAATGTTGTATTTTTGTTGACTTTGCGGGAAGGATAGCAGGTTATGTTCATGAAATAAATCTTGTATGCAATTCAGGCCGTTTGATGTCCAGTGTTTCAGGGAAAGGTCCATAGTACAGTGTTGTAGAATGTTTATTGGGAGAGGTGGTGCGAATGCATTAGATCAAGTTGGATTTGAGTTAATTTGTTTTTTCCACGCTAGAGCGGAGGCTCTCATCGTGGGAGGTAATGTCTGAGATATGGGAGAGCCAAGTGGAATGCCTAAGAGCCAACTTCGTAGATTATTGTATTTGAGTGATGTTGCTTCCAGTTGTCCCCACAAAGTTTGGGGGTGTGGAGGGAACCAGTCCTGCAACTGGGTCAAAATTGATGCTCTATAGTATTCCTCAAAGTCAATAGATCTGGTCCCCCCTGCGTATTTATGTTTTGTGAGTGTAGTTTTAGCACATCTGTTTTTTTTGCCTTTCCATAGTAAGTTGCTTATAATTGTTTGGAGGGATTGGAAATAGTATGCTGGGATAGGGATAGGAATAATTCTAAACAGGTATAGCAATTGAGGTAGATGTATCATTTTGAAGGCTGCGAGTCTTCCCGACCATGATAGTTTGTGTTTAGCTGATTGTTGGACATCTTTTTGGAGTTTGTTGAGGAATGGTTTAAACTTATATCTAAAAAGATTTTTTGTTGTTTTTGTCAATTGTACCTAGATATGTTATATCCGTTTCCGCCCACGTAAATGGTGTTTGTGCTTGAAGTAGATTTCTGGTAGTGGCGTCCAGACCTAGGTCAAGGATATAGGATTTTGTAGCATTAACTTTGTAGTATGAAATTCTACTAAACCATTTGAGGATATCTTGTACTTCAATGAGGGAAGATGTTGGGTTGGTTAGCATAAGGATGACATCATCCGCAAATATGCTGATCTTGTGCGACTTTTGACCAATGTTGAAGCCTACTATTTTAGGGTTGTCTGATGTGTTCCGCTAGGTGCTCCATGCGCAAATTGAAGATCAATGGAGATAACGGGCATCCTTGCATTGGTTATGTCAAATGGTCGGGATAGCATATCTGCTGAGTATACTTGGGCGGAGGGAGTAGTGTATAGTGCAAGCAAGGCGTCCAGAATTAGGCCTCGGAATCCAAATTTCTGGAGGACCTGTTGTAGGTATTTCCAGTGTATTCTATTAAATATTTTAGAAAGAAAGCCGCGCTAAAAGAAAAATGTCCAAAAAAAACTTTCTTTATGAACATCCAGTAGAAGCACTTAAAATCTTGCAAACACCATGATGTGCACACATAGACAAGGTGAAATGCCCGACCACCATAGCTGTAGATTGAGCTTACCAGACAGCAAGCAGTAAAGGCAGATGGCTTGCAACCCAGCCAGGGCCTTTAAATGTTACAGAAGGTGATATAAATGGTTGATATTCTCATTCGCTCCAGGCTAAGATATTGGTTCCCTCAGTATGCAAATCAAAAGAGAAAAGAACTGGCCATAGTGTAATATATCAAAGGTAATATATGAGCATTCAATAGAAGCACTTAAAATTTTAGCAAACACCCTGATATGCACACAAAAACAAAGTGAGGTGCCCGACCACTGTGGCTGTAAATTGAGCTTACCGAACAGCAAGAAGTAAAGGCAGATGGCTTGCAACCCAGCCGGGGCCTTTAAATGTTGCAGATGGTAGTTAAATGGTTGATACTCTCACTCGCTCAGGCTAAGATAACCGTTCCCTCAGGATACAACCCAAAAGAAAAAAGAACTAGCCATAGTGTAATATACCCAAGATAGCTTTAATAAAACAAAGTATTGCACTTACAGTTAAGAAGTAATAATTTTGCGTGTAAAAAAGCCGGCCGGCATAAACAAACAAAGAACAGAACCCATCCTCCTCATCAAATCACGTGGTAGCGTCACTACGTGCCTCTCCAAACGCGTTTCGTTATCAATCGGACGTTCTCAATGGGGACGGGCAGCGTAGTGATCCACCACCTTATATAGGGGACCAAGCCTCGCTCTGAATCACAAGTACAAGGACGCCATATTGGATATGGGCAAATAGCCCTTACTTATGGACGGAAGAATTGACGTCCACAGTGTTCTTATAGAAATCTTTTACAGAGGATTCAATACCCCAAAAAAGATTTAATACCCAAAAAAGATTTTAATGTTTCTATTAAGTAAATAAGTATAAAAGAGACCAATAATTAGAGAGCATATAAAACTTGAAATATTAAAACAAAAAAAATATAAAAAATAAAAATTAAATAAATGAAAAATTATAAATAAAAAATATATGAGGGATAATGATAAATTAAATTACCCCTCCTTTGAGTGTACCAAAAAAGGGATAATATATAAATGTGATAATGACAATTATTAAGCAAAAAATACTTAATAAGCCCTAATAAAAAATATAATATAATATGAAATATATGAGGGATAATGATAAATTAAATTACCCCACCTTTGAGTGTACCAAAAAAAGGGATAATGTATAAATGTGATAATGACTATTATTAACCACTTCAATACCAGGCACTTAGACCCCTTCCCGTCCAGGCCAATTTTCAGCTTTCAGCGCTGTCGCAATTTGAATGACAATTGCGCGGTCATGCTACACTGTACCCAAACAAATTTTTTATCATTTTGTTCCCACAAATAAAGCATTCTTTTGGTTGTATTTGATGACCTCTGCGGTTTTTATTTTTTGCGCAACAAATAAAAAGACCGAAAATTTCGAAAAAAAACAAGTTTTTCTTTGTTTCTGTTAAATTTTTTTGTAAATGAGTATGTTTTCTTCTTCAATGATGGGCACTGACAGGCACTGATATGGCGGCACTTATGGGCACCGATGAGGTGGCACCAATGAGGTGGCACTGATGAGGTGGCACTGACGGGCACTGATGATGGGCACTGATAGGCGGCACTGATGGGCACTGATAGGTGGCACTGATGGGCACTGATAGGTGGCACTGGTATGCGGCACTGAACGGGCACTCATAGGTGGCACCGATGGGCACTCATAGGCGGCACTGATGGGCACTTGTAGGTGGCATTGATTGGTACATATGGGTGGCACTGATGGGTACTTATGGGTGGCACTGATGGGTGGCACTGATGGGCAATGATAGGTGGGCACTGATGGGCACAGATGGGCACTGACAGGTGGCAACGATGGGCAATGACAGGTGGCACTGAACACACTGATTGGTGGCACTGATAAAACATATTGGGGGCATTGCTGGGCAGATCTGGAACATAATGGTGCCAATCAGTGCCCATTTGTGGGCACTGATTGGCACAGATTGGGCACATTGGGCACATGTAAATGGCCATGGGGTACATACCTGGCCATCCACATGTTGCCCCTTCCCTGGTGGTCCTAGTGGCGATCCCTGGTGGTCCAGTGTGGTGATCTGAGGGGGGGCTGCACTGATAAACAATCAGCGCAGACCCCCCTTGTCAGGAGAGCAGCCGATCGGCTCTCCTCTACTCGCGTCTGTCAGATGCGAGTGAGGAAAAGCCGATCAACGGCTCTTCCTATTGACAGCGTGATCAGCCGTGATTGGACACGGCTGATCACGTGGTAAAGAGCCTCCGCCAGAAAAAAAATGGGTGTTTAATTTTTTTTTTTCACACAGTATTTGCGCAGCGATTTTTCAAACGCATTTTTTGGGGAAAAAACACACTTTTTTAAATTTTAATACACTAAAACACACTATTTTGTCAAAATGTTTGATGAAATAAAAAAGATGATCTTAGGCTGAGTACATGGATACCAAACATGACATGCTTTAAAATTGCGCACAAACGTGCAGTGGCGACAAACTAAATACATTTTTAAAAGCCTTTAAAAGCCTTCACAGGTTACCACTAGATTTACAGAGGAGGTCTACTGCTAAAATTACTGCCCTCGATCTGACCTTCGCGGTGATACCTCACATGCATGGTGCAATTGCTGTTTTCATTTGACGCCAGACCGACGCTTGCGTTCGCCATTGTGCGAGAGCAGGGGGGGGCAGGGGTGCTTTTTTTTTTTTTTTTTTTGGTTTTTTATCTTATTTTTAAACTGTTCCTTTCATTTTTATGCTAAGCAAATGATGGTTAACAAAAAAACAAAGTAACAATACAGTATAACAGTAATACTTACCATACCTGCAAAGCAAAATACAAAAAAAATATAGTAAAAAATAAAACATTTAACGCAACCTGTGCCTACCTAAAAAATATATATGCCGAAGCATGGGGGCATCCTCCGGCAAAAGGCAGGAGCAAATCGCTCCTCCACCCACTGCTGCCCCCACGCTTCGGCATATATGCTGAAGTATGTAACTGTGGTGGTGAAATCACCTCCGACAGCGCTGGAGTCACGGCTTTATGTATCGTGGGAGCAAATGCTGTTGCTGTCAAGATAAATAAATCCGTGCTGCAACTGAATGGCGTACCTGCTAAGCAAATGATGGTTAACAAAAAAAACAAAGTAACATTACAGTATAACTCTGCAGCTGAATGGCGTACCTGAAAACAAAAAAGTGGTTAACAATAAAAAAAACAAAGTATAAAAAAATTGCATACCTATAAAGCAAACATGATAAAAACATAACAATAAAACATTGCAGTATAGAATGCAGAACAATAGAGAGAGAATAGAGAGAGAACAATAAAACAACAACTATTTTTGGTTTTTTTATTTTATATATTTTTTTGTGTTTTTTTCTTTTTTTTTACTTTTTTTGTTTTTTTTACACTTTTTTTTGTAACTTTAACTTTTTTAACTGGTACCAGGTTTGGGTCTCTCAAAATGCGACAGCATCTTGGGAGACCCTGTGGAAGTGTGTCCTAGTCTGTGCAGTGCTGTACCCTACGCTAATACTCCACTAGTGTATGGTAGCGTTCAAAACATTCCCCAATGCAAAGACCAGGATTGCCAGGACAGAGGGGACAATAATACCGGGTGTCACGCCTAAATCCGCGCTTGCTGCAGACACGACATCTTTTTTGGGGGGTTCGTTGGGTAGGGGTACTCGGGAGGGCATAAAGAAAATGCCTCTCATGCAGCCGGCTTACTGCATTTGGTTGGGGATGGTGAGGTGGAGCACCGTCTGGATACAGAAGGGCTCTTCCTGGAATTTAAGGAAGGATCCAGTCTGTCCTGAAGCTCTGTATAGCACATAAGCATTCAGCAAAGCCAATTTAAATAAATAAACAGACACTTTTTTGTACCAGCGTCTGGCATTACGGGCAATTAGGTACGGCGCCAACAACTGGTCATTGAGGTCCACCCCTCCCATATTAAGGTTATATTCGTGGACACAGAGGGGTTTCTCCACAACACCAGTCGCCGTAGGAATTTGGACCATCGTGTCTGCATGAAGGGAGGTGAGAACGAAAACATTCTTCTTATCCCTCCACTTCATAGCGAGCAAATTATTATACTTCAAGCAGGCTCTCTCCCCCAGCCTAAGACGGGAATCTACAAGCCGCTGGGGAAAGCCCCGGCGATTAGGTTGCACGGTGCCACATGCTCCAATCTGATGATTAAAAAGGTGGCTAAAAAGTGGCATGCTCGTATAATAATTGTCCACGTACAAGTGGTACCCCTTTCCGAATAAGGGTGACACCAAGTCCCACACTATCTTGCCAGCGCTTCCTATGTAGTCAGGGCAGTTTGTCGGCTCTAAGTGACTATCTTTGCCCTCGTAAACCATAAAACTATATGTATAGCCTGTGGCCCTGTCACAGAGCTTATACATCTTGACCCCGTATCTGGCACGCTTGCTGGGAAGGTACTGTTTGAATGACAAGCGGCCAGAAAATTTAACCAGGGACTCATCAATGCAGACAACTTGATGGGGAGTAAACAAGTCTGCAAAACGTTGGTTGAAGTGGTTTACGAGGAGCCGATCGTATGCAGGGTCTCCACGAGGACGACAGAGTTCATTGTCGTTGAAGTGCATGAACCGCAAAATCTGCTCGTATCGTGCCCTGGCCATGGAGGCAGAGAACAAGGGCGAATGGTAAATTGGGTCAGTGGACCAATATGACCGCAACTCACTCTTTTTATTCAACCCCATGAGGAGGGAAAGGCCCAGAATGATCTTAAATTCGGAAACCGTAATTGGTTTCCAATCTCTGGCAAGGGAGGACTGGGGAATAGTGGCGATGTGTTGACCAGCGTACAAATTGCTTTGGTCCACAATAGATCTATAGAGATCTTCGGTGAAAAACAGCGAATAAAAATCCAGTGGCGTAAAATCAACTGTTTCCACCTGAATTCCGGGTTGGCCAGTGAAAGGGGGAAGTACGGGTGCTGCAGAAGTGGTGGGTACCCAATTCGGATTGGCGAATGCAGCAGGAAGGGCACTATGGGCATGACAAGCCTGTGTTCGTCTTCTTGGTGGCAGCGGGACACTACTTGTGCTTGCCACCTCGCCAGCTTGAACTGCACTTATGGGACTCGCCACGTCACCAAGTGTTACTGCAGTGTTGGATGTACGACCAGGGTGTACTAGGCCGCTGGAGCTTGCCAGTTCACCAGAAGGAATAGCGGCACTAGTACTTCTCTGCTCCATACGAGAGCCCTGCGGTTCTTGCACTTCAAGGACAGAATAAGTTCGGGGTCCGGTACGCCTGACCTTAGCAGGGACCACAACTCCGTCATCAGAGCTATCTGTCATGGAGCCGCTGTCTTCTACAGGATCGTATTTTGAGCCTGAATCTGACAGATGAGTGACTTCCTCTTCACTATTTTTCATGCTCAGAAACGTGTAGGCCTCTTCACTAGTGTACCTTCGATTTGCCATTTTGGGCTCTAAATTTAGGGGTACACTAGTGAGACTCACAGGCAAAAAAGCTTCTGACTGTCAGCGACTGATTCAAAATGCTACCAAAAAACTGTTAGCGATCGCAGGGATCAGGCCTGACTCTGCGAACGCTGCAGTTATGTGTGCTTAGTGTTTTGTAAGTGTCAGTTTTCGATCGATACTGCACTTGGGTGGGCTGGGCTGGGCTGGGCCGAGGAGCAAAACGCAGGTGCTAGCAGGTATCTGGGCTGATCCCGCTGCGTTTCAGGGAACCCTAAACTGCTGGGGAGAATAGATCTGATCGGATCAGATATCAGATACTATAGCACTAAGGGAGGTGTATGCTGCGTGCATGGGTTTTAGCTGTACTGGCGCTAACCTGACGCTGCCTGGGGCGACGCAGACCTTATCTGATCCTAAAAACTTAACTTCTATCACCGCCAGGCAATTAGGGGGTTAAACCTTTATAAGGAAATAAACGGCGGGTGCCCTAAAACTATAATAAACTATAATAAACTACAAAAAACAAACAATCTAACCAGCGTCACCCGTAACACTTATACGGTGATCGCTGGTGAAAGGGTTAACTAGGGGTCAATCAGGGGGTTAAAACCTTTAGCAGGTAGTATATGGGGGTCCCTGTCGCTATAAAACACTGACAGCGAACCTATATACTTACCTCCCTAAACTAGCGTCACCTGTGTCACTAATACAGCGATCAGAAAAACGATCGCTTAGCGACACTGGTGATGGGGCGTGATCACGGGGTTAACCTTTATTAGGGGGGGTACCCTGGACCCAAAGGGGGGTACCCTAGACCTAAAGGGGGCTAACCTAACTGCCCTAACACTTATAACTGTCACAAACTGACACCAATGCAAAAAAAAAACCCACTGCTATTGGTGTCAGAGTGACAGGGGGTACAGGGGGGTGATCGGGGGGTGACAGGGGGGTGAAAAGTGTGCCTGCGTGTTCTACTGGAAGTGTAGTGTTGGTGCACTTACTTGGATGTCTTCTCTCCTTGGCGCCGGATCAAAAAGACTGGCTCCAGGAGGGATGACATCACTTCCTCTCCCTCTGTTTACATTACAGAGGGAGAGGAAGCATTTGATTCGCTGGGAGCGATCGGGAGGGGGTGGCCATCAATGGATGGCCTCCCTCTGACCTCTCATCGCCCGCGATCAAGAGCCGACCACCTACGGCACCGGTGGGGTCCAATCGGACCCCCCGCCCGCGGGAAGGCATCACGTATCAGGTACGTGATTTTGCCTGCCCGTGCCGCTCTGTTCACGTATATAGGCGTGAGGTGGGCGGCAAGTGGTTAAAGGCCCCGGCTGGGTTGCAAGCCATTTGCCTTTACTGCTTGCTGTTCGGTAAGCTCAATCTACAGCCACGGTGGTCGGGCACCTCACTTTTTTTGTGTGTGCATATCAGGGTGTTTGCTAAAATTTTAAGGGCTTCTATTGAATGTTCATATATTACCTTGGATATATTACACTATGGCCAGTTCTTTTGTCTTTTGGTTTGCATAATGAGGGAACCGATATGTTAGCCTGGAGCGAGTGAGAATATCAACCATTATATCACCTTCTGCAACATTTAAAGGCCCTGGCTGGGTTGCAAGCCATCTGCCTTTACTGATTGCTGTGCGGTAAGCTCAATCTACAGCTACGGTGGCCGGGCATTTCACCTTGTCTATGTGTGCACATCATGGTGTTTGCAAGATTTTAAGTGCTTCTACTGGATGTTCATAAAGAAAGTTTTTTTGGACATTTTTCTTTTAGCGCAGCTTTCTTTCTAATATATTGGACTTTTTGTGTTATCGCACTGCATGCTGCTGCTCTTTTATTATTTTTTTGGATTCAATGACATATTTTATTGCACTCTTTTTCTCCATGTATTCTATAGAATGCCTTCTCTGCGTCCAGTGAAAGGAGCAGAGAAGGCGTTCCAGTGCTTTCAGCGTGGTGAATGATATTGATCAGTCTCCTAGTGGTGTCTACCAGTTGTAAAGCCAGATTGGTCTCTATGGATTAGTGTGGGCATGACGTGTAATAGTCGGGTGGGGATCATTTTTGCATAAATTTTGAGGTCTAGATTTAAAAGCGAAATCGGGTAAAAATTATTGGGTGGCTGTTGGTTCCTTTCCCGGTTTGGGGAGGGTGATAATCAGCGCTTGCAAGGATTCACTTGGGAACCGTGACAAAGATACTGCTACGTTGAATAATGTAGTTAAGTGAGGTGCTAATAAGTGGGCAAATCGCTTAAAGTACTCCCCTGTGAGGCCATCAGGGCCTGGTGCTTTATCAGGGGGGAGGCTTTTTATGGTCGCTATGATTTCTTGTTCTGTGAAAGGGTCATTTAATTGGGATAATTGTTCTGATGATAAAGATGGGAGATTAATGCTTTGGAGGAAGTCTTGAATGTCTTTGGAAGAGGGTTGGGGTGTGTTTGGGTCACGTTGTAGATTATATAAGTTGCTATAACAATCACTGAAAGCATCAGCTATCTCTTGGGAGTTTCTAAGTTTCTCTTTCGTATGATGGTGATATAAGTGGTCTATTCTATTTTTAGTTCTCCTACCTTTGATACATTGGGCAAGGGCTTTACCTGCTTTGTTAGTGGAGTACGAAGTAGCTTTTAGTTTCCTCTAGACATGTTCAAAGGAGTGGAGAAGATGGAGCCTAAGTTCTTGTCTAAGAGATAAGAGATGTGCTGAATGTGTTGGGTGGGGGTTGGCTTTATTTAGGCTTTCTAGCTTGGCTATTTGGGTGGTAAGGGTGTCAATACGGCTAGACCTCTGCTTTTTGTGATGAGAGCTGAGTTTCAACAGTATGCCCCTTATGTATGCTTTGTGCGCATTCCACACCACACCTGGTTCAGACACTGAGCCTGTTTTGAGTTCAAAATATTCCTTTATATGATCGTTTATTTCTGGAGAGTATGTCGGATGTTGCAAGTAGGGATGAGCCGAACACCCCCCTGTTCGGTTCGCACCAGAACATGCGAACAGGAAAAAAGTTTGTTCGAACACGCGAATACCGTTAAAGTTTATGGGACACGAACATGAATAATCAAAAGTGCTAATTTTAAAGGCTAATATGCAAGTTATTGTCATAAAAAGTGTTTGGGGACCTGGGTCCTGCCCCAGGGGACATGGATCAATGCAAAATTTTTTTTTAAAAACGGCCGTTTTTTCAGGAGCAGTGATTTTAATAATGCTTAAAGTCAAACAATAAAAGTGTAATATCCCTTTAAATTTCGTACCTGGGGGGTGTCTATAGTATGCCTGTAAAGGGGCGCATGTTTCCTGTGTTTAGAATAGTCTGACAGCAAAATGACATTTTGAAGGAAAAAACTCATTTAAAACTACCGCGGCTATTGCATTGCCGACAATACACATAGAAGTTCATTGATAAAAACGGCATGGGAATTCCCCAAAGGGGAACCCCGAACCAAAATTAAAAAAAAAAAAAAGACGTAGGAGTCCCCCTAAATTCCATACCAGGCCCTTCAGGTCTGATATGGATATCAAGGGGAACCCCGGCCAAAATTAAAAAAAAAAAATGACGTGGGGTTCCCCCTAAATTCCATACCAGACCCTTCAGGTCTGGTATGGATTTTAAGGGGAACCCCGCGCCAAAAAAAAAAAAACGGCATGGGGTCCCCCCAAAAATCCATACCAGACCCTTATCCGAGCACGCAACCTGGCAGGCCGCAGGAAAAGAGGGGGGGACGAGAGTGCGGCCCCCCCTCCTGAACCGTACCAGGCCACATGCCCTCAACATTGGGAGGGTGCTTTGGGGTAGCCCCCCAAAACACCTTGTCCCCATGTTGATGAGGACAAGGGCCTCATCCCCACAACCCTGGCCAGTGGTTGTGGGGGTCTGCGGGCGGGGGGCTTATCGGAATCTGGAAGCCCCCTTTAACAAGGGGACCCCCAGATCCCGGCCCCCCCCCTGTGTGAAATGGTAAGGGGGTACAAAAGTACCCCTACCATTTCACTAAAAAACTGTCAAAAATGTTAAAAATGACAAGAGACAGTTTTTGACAATTCCTTTATTTAAATACTTCTTCTTTCTTCTATCTTCCTTCATCTTCTGGTTCTTCTGGTTCTTCTGGCTCTTCTGGTTCTTCCTCCGGCGTTCTTGTCCAGCATCTCCTCCGTGGCGTCTTCTATCTTCTTCTCCTCGGGCCGCTCCGCACCCATGGCATGGGGGGAGGCTCCCGCTCTTCTCTTCATCTTCTTCATCTTCTTCTCTTCTTCTTTTCTTCTCTTCTTCTCTTCTTCATTTTCTTCTCCGGGCCACTCCGCACCCATGCTGGCATGGAGGGAGGCTCCCGCTGTGTGACGGCGCTCCTCGTCTGACAGTTCTTAAATAACAGGGGCGGGGCCACCCGGTGACCCCGCCCCCCTCTGACGCACGGGACATGGCGGGACTTCCCTGTGGCATTCCCCGTGACGTCACAGGGAAGTCCCGTCAAGTCACCGTGCGTCAGAGGGGGCGGGGTCACCGGGTGGCCCCGCCCCCATTATTTAAGAACTGTCAGACGAGGAGCGCCGTCACACAGCGGGAGCCTCCCTCCATGCCAGCATGGATGCGGAGCGGCCCGGAGAAGAAAATGAAGAAGAGAAGAAGAGAAGAAGAGAAGAAGAGAAGAAAAGAAGAAGAGAAGAAGATGAAGAAGATGAAGAGAAGAGCGGGAGCCTCCCCCCATGCCATGGGTGTGGATCGGCCCGAGGAGAAGAAGATAGAAGACGCCGCGGAGGAGATGCTGGACAAGAACGCCGGAGGAAGAACCAGAAGAACCAGAAGATGAAGGCAGATGAAGGAAGATAGAAGAAAGAACAAGTATTTAAATAAAGGAATTATCAAAAACTGTCTCTTGTCATTTTTAACATTTTTGACAGTTTTTTAGTGAAATGGTAGGGGTACTTTTGTACCCCCTTACCATTTCACACAGGGGGGGGCCGGGATCTGGGGGTCCCTTGTTAAAGGGGGCTTCCAGATTCCGATAAGCCCCCCGCCCGCAGACCCCCACAACCACCGGCCAGGGTTGTGGGGATGAGGCCCTTGTCCTCATCGACATGGGGACAAGGTGTTTTGGGGGCTACCCCAAAGCACCCTCCCAATGTTGAGGGCATGTGGCCTGGTACGTTCAGGAGGGGGGGCGCACTCTTGTCCCCCCCTCTTTTCCTGCGGCCTGCCAGGTTGCGTGCTCGGATAAGGGTCTGGTATGGATTTTTTGGGGGGACCCCACACCGTGTTTTTTTTTTTTTTTGCGCGGGGTTCCCCTTAAAATCCATACCAGACCTGAAGGGTCTGGTATGGAATTTAGGGGGAACCCCACGTAATTTTTTTTTTTAAATTTTGGCCGGGGTTCCCCTTAATATCCATATCAGACCTGAAGGGCCTGGTATGGAATTTAGGGGGACTCCTACGTCTTTTTTTTTTTTTTTAATTTTGGTTCGGGGTTCCCCTTTGGGGAATTCCCATGCCGTTTTTATCAATGAACTTCTATGTGTATTGTCGGCAATGCAATAGCCGCGGTAGTTTTAAATGAGTTTTTTCCTTCAAAATGTCATTTTGCTGTCAGACTGTTCTAAACACAGGAAACATGCGCCCCTTTACAGGCATACTATAGACACCCCCAGGTACGAAATTTAAAGGGATATTACACTTTTATTGTTTGACTTTAAGCATTATTAAAATCACTGCTCCTGAAAAAACGGCCGTTTTTAAAAACATTTTTTGCATTGATCCATGTCCCCTGGGGCAGGACCCAGGTCCCCAAACACTTTTTATGACAATAACTTGCATATTAGCCTTTAAAATTAGCACTTTTGATTTCTCCCATAGACTTTTAAAGGGTGTTCCGCCGGCATTCGAATTTGCCGCGAACACCCCAAATTGAGTTCGACTCGAACTCGAAGCTCATCCCTAGTTGCAAGATATAATTATTTGCTCTCCAGAGAAATGTATTTTTTGTTGTGGAGCATCGGATATAGAAATGGTGATAGGTGCATGGTCCGACCAGGTCGTGGTGTGGATCACAGCCGTGCTGATGTTTTGGAGCAACCATTTATCTGTAAGGAATAGATCTATATGGGAATAGGTCTGGTGGAGGGGAGAGAAGTATGTGTAGTCTCTCTCCTCTCCATGAAAACAGCGCCAAACATTTCTGGGACTAGATTGTAATCCCCACAAATGATTACGTGTCCTTGTTTTAAGGGCTGTAAGATATTCATCAGGTCACGAAGAAAACGCATTTGTTTGATATTTGGGGCATATATATTTATCAGCGTATATGCTATGTTGTTGATAGTACATACAAGAATAATGTAACGACCTTCAGGGTCTGAAACACTTTGTTTTAGTTGGAATGAGACAGAAATTCTAATTGCTATTAACACTCCTCTTTTCTTAGAGGTGAAGAAGGCCGAGTAAACATGAGGAAAATTTTTGTTTGTACACATAGGTGGAGCGGCAGATTTAAAATGTGTCTCTTGTACACAGAGTATATCACACTTTAGATCTAAATGTCATTGATGTACCTAAACCAACGTTTAATATGGTTGGTAAAGGCATCAGATGGATAAAACGTTCCTCAAGTAGGCCTACAAAGAGATTGGCAAAAGATGGGGCCGCTGAGCTCCCCATGGCTGTGCCCCGGATCTGTGCATACTTGGTGCCCTCAAATGAAAAGTAGTTGTTTGTAAGCACAAAGTTCAGACATTTGATGAGAAACTCTTTGGGTATGGGTGTTGGTTCCATATCAGTCAAAAAATGTCTGACTGCCTGTAGTCCAGCATGATTGGGTTTTTGGTAGGCCATAAATGACTGGACAGCAGGGATGTTCATTGTATAGAAATTCAGCGGTATTGTCAGATAACCAGCCGTTCAGTTTCCCAAGGTTAATCAGGGATTTTAATGCATTTCTAATACTGGGTATGGGGATTATGGTGAAGTGCAACATAACTTGTTGCATCTGCCAACATGGTAGTCATACCTTAATGTAGTCAGCGTAGTCCATGACCACTATGGCCCCGCCTTTATTGGCAGGTTTAATGATGATATTTTTGTCTTCTTTAAGTGTCCTAAGTGCAATAAACTCATCAGGGCTCAGGTTGGTGTATGTCTTATTGGAAACATTTTTACGCACATCATGTTTGATCGTTTGTATAAAGTTGTCAATAGAGCGGAAATGTCCCGGTGGAAAAAATGTACTCTTTAATTTGAATGGTGTAACGGATCTTGTGGAAATTGTTTTAGGTACTATGTGGAAATGTTGTTTAACCACTACACATCCGCGCTATGGCTGAATGATGGCCATAGCGCGGACCTGAATTCCCGGGAGGCCGTCATATGATGGCCTCCCCTGTGCACACACCCTGCGTGCGCCCTGCAGGGCGCGCGCCGAGCACACTGTGATCACTGAGTCACTGAGACTCGGCTGATCACCGATCCAAGTAAGGGGCCAGTCCCGGCTCCTTACCATGTGATCAGCTCTCAGCCAATGACAGCTGATCACATGGTGTAAACAAAAGATCGGTAATCGTTTTTTTTTTACTCACGCTGACAGCGTGAGTAGAAAAAAAAGCCGATCACCGGCTCGGATGTGAGGGACATCTGTCCCCAAGTGGAAGAGGCACATCTTCCTCATCAGTGCTACCTAATAGTGCCATATAACAGTGCCCACAGTGCCACCTAACAGTGCCCACAGTGCCACCTAACAGTGCCCACAAGTGCCACCTATCAATGCCAACAAGTGCCACCTATCAATGCCCACAAGTGCCACCTATCAATGCCCACCTGTAGTGCCAATCAGTGCCACCCATCAGTGCCCATCACTGCCACCAATCAGTGCCAATCACTGCTGCCTATCAGTGCCCATCACTGCCGCCTCATCAGCGTACATCAATGAAGGAGAGAAATTACCCGTTTTAAATTTTTATAACAAAATATAAAAAAATTAAAAATTAAAAAAAAAAAAAATTAAGTTTTTTACATTTTTTTTAACAAAAAGTAAAAACTGCAGAGATGATCAAATACCACCACAAGAAAGCTCTATTTGTGGGGAAAAAATGATAAAAATTTTATTTGGGTACAGTGTTGTATGACCGCGCAATTGTCATTCAAAGTGCGTCAGCGCTGAAAGCTGAAAATTGGTCTGGATAGGAGGGGGGTTTAAGTGCCCTGTAAGCAAGTGGTTAATTTTGAGCGTTCTTTCAAACTTAAACATATCAACCTCAAAGTCAAAATTCTGGAATCTAGCAGTAGGGCAGAAAGAGAGGCCCTTTGATAAAAGTCGCAACTCACCGTTCACCAAAGATCTGGACAACAGGTTAATCACTGGGCACGCCTCGTGCCCCGACGGGTACTGCATGGTGGCAGGATACCACTGCCCCTTGATGCCCCTCCTGGATCATCGTCTTCTCTTGGAACCGGAAAATGGGGATCTGAGATCCACTTGTTGGGGCTTCGGCGCCTCCTGTTTTGCCAGAGTCGCTATCAAATGACGGATTCTCTGTGGGACGATCGCTGTCAGATGTCGCACCACGGTCATTCCTGAATGGTCTACCGGGGGCCATGTGTAGAGCCTGTGCCTTGGGCGACTGAAACCCGTAAGCCAGGGATTTACTCTTTCCTCCTGATAGTCCTGGTTGATAAATTTGAACTTGTCACGTTTGGCTTGTTTTTGTCATGCTGTTTATGTTGCGATTTCACTGTCATTTTTTTGTAATGTATCACATTGTTTGTCTTTGTCCTGGATTGATAGTTCTAATGTGGTTAGCTCTTTGTTGACCTGACACAATTGAATTTTAACTTCTTCAATGACAATCAGTATAAAGTAAAGTGAGCTCTGGGTGGCCACTTCACACCAGTGTTCACAGAACTCACGTTTATGGCGGTCAATCATGGGCTGATTTTTAATGCGGAAACCACGTGGTATCTTGTTTTTTCTGTAGTACTCAGAAAGTGTCTGGCCGTGTAGTTCAAGGTCAATCTGTCTCTTCCTTAATCGTTTGATTTCACGAAAAAGACCGGTGGCTGTGTCGATTCCAAAGGTTTTAACTTCATCTCTGGGAAAGAGGATTGTGTCGATCTCTTCCTGACTGTATATGTTGCCAAGCTTCCTGTCAGATTGAGAAGTAGCTTCATCAGATTCCATCTGTGTTCCTGGAAGGATAATCGATAGAGAAGATTGGTAGATGTTGTGTCCCGCTATGTATGGGCACGATTAGACAAGAAAAAACCCCAGGGTGGGGGAGCCGTCAGGGGTGCAGATGTAGAATCCAATCACAATAATGTTTCATATTCCCATCGCACATGTTCCTGGTATAAGCTCTAAAGGTTGGGTGCTGCACCTCTTTGTGTTGTAATCATGCAATAAACTAAACCGTTTGGACGCCACCTTGTGCTGATCCTTGGTGTGCTGGCAGGTATCTGCATTGTGACTTGAACCAGTATCCAGCTGGTTGTTGCTGCAGCACCCAACCTTTAGAGCTTATACCAGGAATGTGTGCAATGGGAATATGAAACATTACAGATACTGTATGCGCCCACATAACCTACGGGAGTCAACAATGCATTGTACCTTATACTCCTCATGGTTCTCAACCTGTATAGGGTGAGGATGTGGCACCGAGGTGGTAAAGCGGTTGCAGACCAACAGTTTCAATAAGGAGACATGAAACACATTTAAGATGCGCATACCAGGAGGAAGGTCCAATGCGTAAGCCACTGGGTTAATCCTGCGAAGGATACAGAAAGGCCCAGTAAACCGAGGTGCGAACTTCAGTGAGGGAACACGAAGTTGGAGGTTTTGAGATAACAGCTGGACCCTGGAAGGTTGGAAACCATAATTTGCCATTAACAGAGACAATCGGGAAGCAGAATTCAAGGCACTGTTGTGAGCAATCTCTGCCCATGGTAATAGCTCTGACCAGTTGTTGTGATGGTCAGATATATAGCAATATAGGAATTGCTCCAAGGACTGATTGGCTTATTCTGCGGCCCCATTAGACTGCGGGTGATACGCAGAGGAGAAAGCAAGCTGAATTCCCAGCTGTGCACAAAAGGCTCGTCAGAACCGGGACACAAACTGACTACCCCTGTCCGAGACAATCACCTTGGGTGGCCCATGTAAGCGAAAGATCTCCCAAGCAAAAATGGAAGCCAGTTCCTTTAGAACTGGGCAACTTCTTAAGTGGAATACAGTGACACATCTTTGAGAACCGGTCAACCACCATAAGGATAACTGTGTTGCCTTGGTAGTTGGGCAACTCCACAATGAAATCCATAGACAGGTGGGTCCAGGGCCTCTCTTCATTGGGTATGGGTTGTAGGAGGCCCACTGGAAGGTGTCATGGACTCTTACTCTGAGCACACATGGAACAGGCAGCTACGAAGGCAGTAACATCAGCACGTAGACTAGGCCACCAGAATTGTTGGGAAATGGCCCAAACGAGTTGATTCTTATCAGGGTGGCCAGCTGCCTTGGGAGAATGGTAAGTCTGGAGCACGGCAGTACAGAGACACTATGGGACAAAACAGCGGTCACAAGGTTTCTCAGGAGGAGCATCGACCTGAGCAGCAATAATTTTGTCACCCAAAGGAGAAGTAAGATTGGTGCGAACCGTAGCCAGAATATGATCAGGAGGAATCATAGGAACTGGAACCGACTCCAACTTGGAAATGGAGGAAAATTGTTGTGACAAGATGTCAGCCCTTACATTCTTAGTACCAGGTAAGAATGAGACAATGTAATTGAAACTTGACAAGAAAAGAGCCCATCACGCCCTTCTGGGAGAGAGGTGTTTAGCCTCAGACAAGAATGTGAGATTCTTATGGTCAGTAAGAATGAGAACCAGCACAGTGGTACCTACGAGGAGATGTCTCTATTCTTTCAGGGCTAAAATGATTGCCAACAGCTCTCTGTCACCAATCTCATAATTGCACTCGGTAGGTGACAATTTCTTGGAAAAGTGGCCACAAGGATGCATAGCAGGTAGCTATGGCAGAGGTAGGACGTTGAGACAGAAGGGCGCCAACACCAGTCTCAGAAGCATCAACTTCAAGGATAAAAGGTAATGTAGGATCAGGATGTGCCAACACAGGAGCAGAAACAAAGGCAGCCTTAAGACTTTCAAAGGCCTTAATGGACTCCGGAGAAAAACTCTGTGGGTTACCGTTCTTTCTGGTCATATCAGTCAGGGGCTTGAAGTTACGAAAAAACTTCCAATAATAGTTGGCAAAACCCAGGAAACGCTGCAGAGGACGTAACCCCACGGGTTGCGGCCACTGTAGGACTGCCGAAAGTTTCTCTGGGTCCATCAAAAAACCAGGAATTTAACCTGTTCCTGATGGAACTCACACTTCTCCAGTTTACAACAGAGATTGTTCTCTCTTAATTTCTGAAGCACACGACAGACATCTGTATGGTGGCTCTCCAGGGACTTGGAAAATATGAGGATATCATTGAGATAAACCACCACACATAACTGCAACAAATCTCGGAGGAAATTGTTAATAAATTCCTGGAAAACTGCCGGGGAGTTACAAACGCCAAAAGGTATTACGAGATACTCATAATGGCCTGTTCTGGTATCAAACACAGTTTTCCACTCGTCACCCTCCTTAATCCTCATGAGATTGTAAGCCCCTCTCAGATCAAGCTTAGTAAAAAACCGTTGCTCCCTTGAGGCGGTCAAATAACTCTGTATTCAACAGGATCGGGTAGGCATTCTTAATCGTGAAGCGATTGAGACCCCTATAATCAATACAAGGTCTCAGCTCATCGCTCCTCTTCTTCATAAAGAAGAAACCAGCACCAGCAGGAGATGAGGATTTGCGGATGAAACCCTGAGAAAGTGCGTCTGCAACCTACTTCTCCATGGCTTTATCCTCCAAGACCGACAAAGGGTAAACACGGCCACGAGGGGGAGTGGCACCAGGTTGAAGGTCAATTGCGCAATCATACAGCCGGTGTGGAGGCAAACTACCGGCTTGACCTTTGTCAAAGACATCGCTAAAATCACGGTACTCCTCTGGCAGTGAGGAGAGTGAAGAGGTACATAGGACCTTGGCTACTTTCCGGGAAGCATGTTTCCCTGCATTGTGGTGACCAGGAGAGAACCTCAGCACGGAGCCACTCAAAAGAGGGTTTGTGCCTCTGTAACCAAGGATAACCAATAACCAGCGGAAACTTAGGAGAGGAAATCACTTGGAATTAGATTATCTCATGGTGAAGAGCCCCTAATGACATGGACAATTGAACCATCTCATGAGTCACATGGGCAGGCTGTAGATGTCTCCCGTCAAGAGCCTCAGTGGCAAGTGGGGTGTCACGCAGCTGCAGTGTAATCGAGTGCTTTGATACAAAGGCAGCATCAATGAACAGGCCTGCAGCCCCAAAGTTGATTAGAGCTTGTATCTCGATAGATGACTTAGCCCAAGAAAGGGTGACCGAAACCAGAGGCTTATCCTTCTGGATAACTGGGGATGACACAACACCACCTAAGGTCTGTCCATGACAGGACCTCAAGGTTCGGGTGTTCCCTGGACGGGTAGGAAAAGACTTCAAAAAGTGACCTGCCTGGCCACAATAAAGGCACACTCTCTCCCTCCTCCTAAAGGCTTTCTCATCTGCAGAGAGACGCTTGAAGCCTAAGTGCAAGGGTTCATCTTCACTGACTGACTCAGTACCAGGAGGCATGGGAGGTGAGGGAGGCATGGGTGGGACTGCGAAGCTCAGAGGCAAATGTACAGGAGGCTTCCACAAGCACTCCTTAAAAGAAAGTCTTTCTCTGAGTCTGGAGTCAATGAGGATGGCAAACGAGATCAAGCTCTCCAGCTCAGTGGGTATATCTCAGGCTGTTATCTCACTTGGCAGCAGAAGCGGAGCATGCGGGAGCATCAAATACCCTTTTAAAAGAGGTCACAAACTCAGGGTAACTCACATCTCCCATAGAGGGTTACCCCAGGCCAAGGCTCTCTCAGGAAGCAAATATATCATAAACCCTACTTTGCTTCTGTCCGTTGGAAGCGCCTGTGGCAGCATCTCAAAGTATATCTCAACTTGGTTGAGAAACCGTCAGCATTGAACTGGATCCCCCCCAAATCGCTGGGGAAGCAGGGCAGAACCAGACATATCTCTTATAGAGGTAATACTCAAGGCGGGTGCCTCACAGAGACTGGTGCAGCAGCAGGGACAGCCCGCAACTCAGGTTGTACCAGAGCAGCCACAGTGGGGGATTCCAGGTGAGCCCTGAGCCCATTTGTAACACCATGGCGGTGATCTTGCTCATCCAATCTGGAAAAAATATTACCAACAAGTGGATTGACTGTATCTTCTGAATTAATGGCCTTCGCCTACTGTCAGAAACCATGAACCAGACCAAGACAGAAGTACAGTAAAATCACACTTGTTTAATAATAAAAATAAAAAGGTAAATAAGTAAGCGTAGTCAAAGCATAGCTAGAGTCCAGTAACCGGATCGGGTAGTCAGCCAAGCCAGAGTTCAGTAACCAGATCAGGTAATCGGCCAAGCCAGAGTTCAGCAACCAAATCGGGTAATCAGCCAGGCCAGAAGTCAGGGATCCAAGTAGAGGAACAGCAAGCAGGATAAGGAGCCAGAAGGGATGTCAGCAAAGCCAGTCTTTAAACAGGAACGCATGAGATGGTTTCTTGTGATGTGACTATGGCGAAGGCAGAAATGAAGTGAGCTGGAGATCTTTAAGCAGGCGGGACTGATGAGCAGATCTACAACAGCTGCTTAACTGTGGAGAGAGATGAGAGCTGGCAATTAGCCGACAGCTGAGTGGCCAGCTCAGAGAAGGAAGGGCTGAGCCAGCCCTGACAGACACACATAGTGTGTCTGGGCACTTTACGTTAAAACATAATAAGAATCTGAGTTTATTGACGGTGTATGGGATTGAAAAAATTGATGAGCATTGGAGAGGTATTGACAGACTTATTGAGGTATCAAGACGTGAGACCCATTGGATTTATCAAATGAATACTATTCTGCCCAATGGTTTAAATATAGATACAGATATAAATTGCTTTTAACCAAATTTTAAATATATGATTAGGATGTTAGATTAACTAGGTTAATAATTCTTCACTAACTATAGCAATACCCTCAACTCATGTTAGTTTTGAGTTGTTTACTATTGATGACAATAACAATAAAAATATTAATAATAATATTTCAATGGGCTGCCCTAAACATCGTAAAATAGTTCATGGGACATCTTGACATGTTACAGTTTGCACATTTTTTACTTTTCGTTTTTCTGCATTGGTTGCTTATTTCTTCACATGGCAAAATGTGTGTTTATTTCTGCATTTGGGGTGTCGTTATCTATTAATGGCACCGAAAGTGTGACCAGTTTATTTTAGGTGTATAAAAAGTGGCCATACACTAAATAATCTGATTGTACAATCTCTGTACAATCTCCTTTAGATTTATGAAAACTATATAATAGGAGGACACACCTATCTATCCAATCAATCTGTATCCAATCACTACATAGTTGATGGTAGATCTAAAGAGGATTGTACAATCATATTGTATAGTCATGGTGAGCTTACATCTCTCTCTCTAAAACTGAGCTGGTAATAGTCCCCCCAACCTGTGTCCCCCTCCATGACTTTTCCATAAAAATCAATAATGCAACCATCAATACCAGGGTACTAGGTGTAATCCTAGACTCTGACCTGTCCTTTGCCCCTTTTTAACAAATTAGACCACCAAGCTACTCATTCATTCCCTAGTTGTCTCTCGCCTTAACTATTTTAACTCCTTTCCTCATAGGCCTACCTCTCCATAGGCTACCCTCTCTTCAGTCTATCATGAATGCTGCTGCCAGACTTATCCACCTTACCAACTGTTCAGTATCTGCCAATCCCTCCACTGGCTCTTTAAATTCAAAATACTAACCACAACATACAAAGCCATTCACAACTCTGCCCCAAGCTACATCACCAATCTTGTCTCCAAATATCACCCAAACCATCCTCTCCTCTCAAGACCTACTACTCTCAATCTCCATTGTCTCCTCCTCCCATGCTCGTCTCTAGGATTTCTCCAGAGCCTTTCCCATCTTCTGGAACTCTCCACCTCCATCTGTCTGTCGTTCTCCTACTCTAGCTGCCTTCAGGCAATCCCTGAAAACTCATCTCTTCAGGGAAGTCTATCACGCCTCCAACTAATCTTTTACCACTTCCATCAGCTCATTCCCCACAGTTACAGCCTTTTGTACCACCCATCCCACCCTATTAGATTGTGAGCTCTACTGAGCAGGTCCCTCTTAATCCTCTTGCATTTTTTTATTTGTATTGTAACTGTACTGTCTTCCTTTTATATTGTAAAGCACTGCATAAACTGTTGGCACCATATAAATCCTGTATTATAATAATAATAATAATAATACATTACTTCCAGGACACACTTCTCCTGTTTTCAGTACTACAGCTCTATCCACATAGGCTGTGATCACTCCTGCACAATCTGCCAAATGAGTGATCTCTGAAATCTATGTAAGATAGAAAAAAAATGATTGCTGTATAGTTAATGAGAACAGTGATTGCTGATTGCATTGAAAATGCCTGCACCTAAGGAGGTGGGTGGGAGCAATCTCCTGGAGGAGGGGGGGGGGGGGTGCAGGGTGTGTGTTAATGAGATCAGCTGATGAACTCCTTCCTTGTACTGGTTCTTCTGTCCTGAATACCAAATTCAGGATGGCTAATGGAAGAGTTTTCAACAGGACACTGAGAATGCCTGGGCTAAGAGATATAGAAAGCTTTTTCTTTTCTACAAAATAAGTACATTAATGGTATAGTGATACATCGGCAAGCTGGAATTTAGGGGGGGGGGAGAAAAGGTGAACTTAGCCTTTAGGTTTTGGGTGGATTCAACATTCAACATCAATAAATTCATAGGTAAAATACCTCTGATAGGTTAATAAAATGGACAGCAATCATTGTTTCCTTGGTCATTGGTCAAGTAAAAACAGTTTCATATGTATAAACCTTGGTAGCCCTTTTTTTAATTAATAGAAATTTTACTTTTATTAAAAGCACTGCAGTATTATATATAGCCACCAGATGTCACTTCTGGGCAACACCTTTTTTCTATTGTAAAGAGTGATGAGAAATCATGATGCTAAAGCAAGGCGGAGCTTTTGTTGCATGTATTTGTTGGACATAAATCTGAAAGACTTGTTTAAAGGATATTGTAACTTTAAATTACTATAATTTCAATAGTATGTTCTGGAAATCACACTGGTATTATTATTATATAAGTAAATGGTATGTTTATCCTTTTTGTATGTAACACAATTATTGTTTAAACCCTAGCACAATAATTTATATTTTCATCTATATCTAGTAACTGACTCTGATCATAGTTACTCTGAAGAGAAAGAAATATTTACATGAAACTGTAATATAATACAATGGGATGAGCAAATAACTAACATAAATTTGTAGTACTGGCAGGAATTCTGTTTTAATTACGGAGATCAATATTCACCCAAGAATGTGGTGAGGGAGAAACACCACTAATACTAGAGGAACATTGGACTGTAAACTCTTCTTCAAAAATGTGGCTTGAATTTGAATGACAATTGTGCGATCATGCAACACTGTACCCAAACTAAATTTTTATCATATTTTTGAGACAGATAGAGCTTTCTTTTGGTTGCATTTAATCACCACTGCTTTTTTTATCATTGCTAAATACCGGTAAATGAAAAAAGACCAACAATTTGGAAAAAAATTGTTTTTCTTAGTTTCTGTTAAAATTTTTTGTAAATAAGTAATTTTTCTCCTTTACTGATATGCTGAACTGATATGGTCACTGATAGGCAGCACTGAGGGGCACTGATGAGGTGACACTGATGAGGAAGCATTGATGAGGCAACACTGATGGGCACTGATAGGCGGCACTGATGGAACTGATATGCAGCACTGATTGGCACTAATAGACGGCACTAATAGGCATCACTGATATATGGCACTGATAGGCATCACTGATGGGCACTGATCGACCGCACTGGTGGGCACAGTTTGGCAGCACTGGTGGGCATAGTTTGGCAGCACAGGTGGGCATTGATTGGCACAGATGGGCAGAACTGGTGGGCACTGTTGGGGCTGCACTGATCATCATCATGATCAGTGCCCTGATTGTCAGTGCAGATGTCCCATGTGTGGATTTGCTGGTTTTCGGCTCTCCTCACAAACTGTCAGCGTGAGGGGAGGATTGCCGATAACTGGCAAATCCTGATTACATCTGTGATCAGCTATGATTGGACACAGCTGATCATGTGGTAAATTGACACTTTACCCCGATCTGTGATCAGCTTTATCCAATGGAAGCAGCGATCACAGATCACTGCCAATGTGCGCCACAGGGGGTGCGCAGGCAGCGCGAGCATAGGAGGACATCATATGATGGCCTCCCGGAAAATTGCGGCCGCTCTGTAGCCTTCATTCGTCCATAGCACAGTTGTGAAGGGGTTAAGGAAAAACATTGGCTTTGTATCTCCCTTTAACAGATAATTTATTATTATCATGTATATATCAGTTTTGATAATAAACTATGTACTCAAAAATAGAACAATTTATTTTGTATGCTGAACATTCTTTACTAAAAAAAACCCATTATTTTTAAAGGAAACCTGTACTGAAGAAAATACAAATGGTGTCATTACTGATCTCCTTCTAGTTGCCTGGCTGTCTCTATCTTGAGCACTTTCTGAGTCCCTGACCCAGAAGAAGCATGCAAATTAGAGAGTCAGAGGGAAGTCAGAGCTAATAATTTACATAACATCAACATATCATAAAACATGAAAGTCAATCAATTGGTATAACAGCTAGCCATTTTTAGAAAGTGAGGTCCACGATTGCAGCTTAAATATTCTTTGTGCAATCTTTTTAAGTATATTGAAAGTATAACTAAAGGCAAAACTTTTTTGTTTTTTTTTTGTTTTGGATAGAGTGGAGAGGGATTACAACACCTGTCATGTTTTTTTTTTTTTTTTGCTGCCTGTACTCCTGCTAAGGAGATTCATTGTCTCTCCTTGTCCTGTTTACCTTTATCACCAGAAGTGAAAATAAAAGAAAACCCCAAATTTTGGTTAGTCACCAGAGCTGGAATAGAGAAGAAATCTTCCAATGGAGACACTCATTCCAGTGACCTTGGGAACAACCAGGGATTCCCTTACTTTGGAGGGATTCCCTCTTTTTTGGCTATGTGACAGGAAGTGAGGAGAACTCTCCACAATGGTACACAGGTGGCAAAAAATACAGAGGTTATAACCTTTTCTTACTATATCCTTGATGAAAAAAATGTTGCCCTTTGTTCTACTTTAAGGGTTAGTTTACACAAGAATTCATTTTATGCAAGTTAACTACAGACAAATGGGTTTCATTTGAGATCAAAATATCAAAAGGGAATTACCACTCTGTGAAAAAAGTGAAAAAAATATATATATACAGCAGCCAGCACGGCCGGAGACAAACAGCAAAAGAAGAGAAATAAAAATAAAATGCAGTGCTTATATATATACATATAGAGCAGGGATATGCAATTAGCGGACCTCCAGCTGTTGCAAACCTACAAGTCCCATCATGCCTCTGCCTCCGGGTGTCATGCTTATGGCTGTCAGAATCTTGCTATGCCTGATGGGACTTGTAGTTCTGCAACAGCTGGCGGTCCGCTAATTGCATATCCCTGATATAGAGCTAACAATATATGTTGTGATCAGTTGTACCACATGATAAATATAAACGTGTAAATAATGTCCACCAAGTGAAAAAATAATGTCCACTAAGTAAAAAAATGATGAATATTATGATTCAAGAAAGTCCTGGCATCAATGAATAATGTCAGAGGATGGACAACTCGAAAACATCGGTAAGGCAAATGACCTCAGTGTGAAGAAAAACTCTATAAAAAGAAGCTTGTGAAAAAAAACCACCATTAATTGTATGAAGGCTTACCAGAAGTATTGGACTTAAAGGGGCTTATAACTCTTAAGTCAAATAGGCTTATGGCGATAAACACTGTGTATGGAAGACCATCAGGGTTCCTGGACAGATATTTAAATGATGTTGATCAACACCAAATCCACAGCATACAGGCACATGGGGCTCAAATGGAAGGAGGAAAGGCCAGAGGATATCCTTATGCTCACACGTTATAACCAAAAATCAAAGAAAGGTTCCACATAGTGTGATATCATTTAAAAAAAATCACTTTTATTTAAAAAGGGTAACAATGGAACACTCACATTTAAGAAGTGCATACAAAGCTCATAAAAAGGCATGAAGAGGAGCAGTAATGTTGACAGAGATCGACCCGATGTGTTTCGTCTGATTAGATGTCACCTGGGGTATGCGATTCAAAATAAAAAGAACATTCCATATCAAAAAGCACAACAACTCATCATTAACTGCGTGCCGACCAGCTGCCACAGTTTTACTGCGGCAGAATGGCATGGCTTGGCAAACAACGTTACCTCACGTCGCTTTGTCTTTTGGCCACTAGGGGCGAGCGTGCGCCACTGGAGGTGCACGAGTGTGCCTGCAGCGTGTGCCCAGAGCTGATGCGAGTGCCCGGCAGGTGCAATGACCGCCAGGCACCCCTGATCGCTGGTGACAGAGTGAGAACCGGGATCTGTGTGTGTGTAAACACACAAATCCTGGTTCTTTCAGGGGAGTAGAGACAGTTATTGTGTTCATACTAAGTATGAACACCAATCTCTCTCTCATTTTAGACAGTCCCATCCCCCTGACAGTTAGAACACACCTAGAGAACACAGTTAACCCCTTGCTCTCCCCCTAGTCTTAACCCCTTCCCTGCCAGTGACATTTTTACAGTAATCAGTGCATTTTTATAGCACTGATTGCTGTATAGTTAGCAATGGTCCCAAAAATGTGTCAAAAGTATCCAATTTGTCCACTGCAATATCACAGTCTCAATAAAAATCGCAGATCTCTGCCATTACTAGTAAAAAAAATGCCATAAATCTATCCCCTATTTTGTAGACGCTATAACTTTTGCGCAAACCAATCAATATACGCTTATTGTGATTTTTTTTTTACCAAAAATATGTAGAATAATACATATCAGCCTAGACTGAGGAAATAATTAGTTTTTTTTAAACAAATATTGGATATTTATTATAGCAAAAAGTTAAAGATATGTGTTTTTTCAAAATTGTCGCTCTTCTTTTGTTTATAGCGCAAAAAATAAAAAATGCAAAGGTAAAAATGCAAATACCACCAAAAGAAATCTCTATTTGTGGTAAAAAAAGGACGTCAATTTTGTTTGGGTACAGCGGCGCATGACCGCGCAATTGTCAGTTAAAGCGACGCAGTGCCGTATCGCAAAAAATGGCCTGGTCATTGAGCAGCCATATCTTCTGGGGCTGAAGTGGTTAATGTAACTTTGTAAAAGTATGATTTAAAAGGTAAATTGTTTTACCTCAAGTACTTGCTGCCTCTGAAAAGTGTTAGGGAATTCTAAGCCTATTGTAAGAATGAAGGTCACTTGCCACCTAGCCACATGGTTTGGTTAATTAGCATAGTTTAAATAGACGTAAAAGCTTTGCTGCTACAGATGAGCCAACTTTACATATCCCACACTTCAAGGATCATGTTTTTAGACCTTACCTGGTCCTGGTAGGTTCAACAAAATTCAAATAACTCCATAAACCTCTTTATTTTCTTGTATGTCTTGATTTATTGTGAAGATGTACATGCATGTACAGGTCAACAACTATTAAAGAAAAAAAGCATTTTGCGCAAAGTGCTTAAACGTAGGGAAAATCAGTTTTATTTTATTGGATTTTTGTTGAATAACTTAATTTGGAGGCAAGGCGGAACTGCCATTACAAAATGTTCTCTCAACCTGTATAAGTTCACTGGGGTCCTGTTGTACTTTGGAGTGATCCACACTTTCTTCTGGGTTTCAGAACTCAGCTCCTTGCTAGACTAGAGGGAGTACAAACATTGTCACAACTAGACTATTAATGCACACTCTTACTATATTTCCATGAAGGTGCTATAGCACAAGTAGCAGTCTCACAAGCTGCCCTTGTTGTGTTGCTATAAAAACAATATGGAGCATTACATATCTTGAGAAGACCTGATGCTTCATTAATAAAATAAATTCTTTGTCATTGAACAATGTACAGTGTCTACTTTTCCTTTACTCCTCTATGTACGTGATCTTTATTCTTATGTTTTTGTAAAACACTGCTCCTCTTAACTGCTACGTAATTCAGTTGAGGCATACTGGGAAAAAATAAAAAATAAACTAACATATACTTTACAGATTTTATTTTAACAAATTTATGTCCGTATTTAGGGACATTAATTTTTAAAACCAGTGTGACCTACTTCAAAATTGATTTTTACCCCTAAAAATGAGTTAAACACAGCTAAAATTGGTCTAGTGCTGAGACGGATTTTCACTTTAAAAGGAGTAATGCCGGCTATATAGACAGGACAAGTATAATGACTTTCATTTCCTGTCCAGTAAAATATTTTCTGAAAAGATTAAAAAACAAAAAATAATTTATGGGGTAAGGCAAAAGTTTCATCAAAGTAACATAAGAAAGTGTTGTAATTGTTTCAAAAGAAAATCCTTTCTCGGTTGTTTCAGTTTAAATCATACTTAAGCCTGAAAACAACAACCAGACAACCAGATAACTTCTCTTCGAACAGAAAGATGACATATGTGGTTGTTAAATCTCTTGCATTTTGGCTTCTTATTATAGGTTTTATATTGATTTTAATGGACAAAAATGTCCTCGCTGCTTCCTTAACTGTGTGTGTTTTGTGAGCGAGTGGTGTGTATGTGTATATCATAAAAAAAAATGTATTATAGTATGTGCAAAACTATGTACAGTGTGTGCAAGAAGATTTTTCAGTGAACACATTACATTTAAATAGCTGGCCAGATGATATTTAAAATGTAAAATGTAAAATATCAAATAAATATAAGTTGATATTTAACTGCTAAAGAGAATGACTTTCAACCAATTATATATAACTGATCACATCTAATGCAACTTGAATATTTTTGACTACAAGGTTTATAAGGATTTGGAATTTGATGGTAAAGCCTGTATTGAACATAGAAAATGGTAACTGTTTTAGTTATAGATTTTGCTGCTGACTTATAGCCATTATTCTGCAGAATATCTGGAGGATGGTCTGGCAAATCAGGAATCTCCTATAGGTGTTGCACCAGTATATTTGTTTTAACTATATACAAAGTCATGTGATCACTATGATATGCCGTGGCTAAGGGCTAAGAGCATACTACTTGTTATTTATTTTTCTATTTCCAAACCACCCCAGAAATAAGACTTTACTTCTATATCATATATATACTCACACTACCATATACAATTCAGAATGCTAACCACAACATACAAGGCCATCCACAACATTGCCCCCAGCTAAATCACCAACCTCATCTGCAGATATCGCCCAAATCGTCCCCTCCTCTCCTCCCAGGACCTCCTGCTCTCTAGCTCCCTTGTTACCTCCTCTCATGCTCGCCTTCAGGACTTCTACAGATCCTGTCCCATCCTCTGGAACTTCCTACCCTGGTATATCCGATCAACCCCTAAACTGTCCACCTTTAGGAGATCCCTGAAAACTCACTCTATCCCACACCCAGCTAACAACTGTCCCTGAGCCGTCCCCATCAAATCATTCCCAGCGCCTATTACCTTTTGTACCACCACCCCCTCCCTTTAGAATGTAAGCTCTATGAGCAGGGCCCTCCTGTCCCTTCTGTATTGAACTGTACTGTAATTGTGCTGTCCCCCTCTACATTGTAAAGTGCTGCGTAAACTGTTGGCGCTATATAAATCATGTATAATAATAATAATAATAATATCAAAATACACTCAGGTTTCTGCACACCTCCAAAACTGTCCAGAATTGTTGTAGCAACAATTAGGGTTTCAGATGAAAAGCATTAGCACACTGCTGATTTCATTAGTGCTCTTGATTGTTTGCCATGAAATATCATTCAGGATCAGAAGCAGCAGTCTCCAGCACCTTTATTTCTGTATTGTCAACTCTTCCCTTCTCCTATGTCACTTTCTGTAATTCAATTTCCAGCCTTAATTATATGTCTTTGGTCAGTAAGATTGGGTTCACACTAGTGTGATGTTAGACATTGCATGTGATTCGCACCGCACTGCTATGCAGATCACATGCGCTGTCTGTGCGATGTAAATCCAGCCATACAGATTGTATGGCTAAATTCACATCGCATTCGCACCAAAATGGTGCAGGACCCTTTTTTTGGCCATACTGGAATTGGATCACCTGAGTGTTCACACCATTTGGCAGCTCACACTGCGATCTGCGAACCAATCTAGGGGTGCCATTAACATTGCATTGACACTCACAGTGGTTCGCAGATGTCAGTGTGAACCGCCGGCAGGTGACATGCAATGCGGAACCCGCAATGGAATTGCATTGGTTCCCGCGTTGCATATATGTAAATCGGGACTTAGAGAGGAAGGATGCAGTAGCTGACAGTGCTTAGGTTCACAGCTGCAGATGCCAGGGAGTAAAGAGAGAATATCAGATAGATAAGATAAGACATAATCTTTGTAAGTTTAACTCATTTGTGTCTCTCTGGCAGCAGAGTTTGTCATGTCCCCTCTCCTGCTTTTCTTTTCTCTTTACCTTATCTATCCTACATTGGTACAGTCTATGTCATTCCTGTTGTTTCCTTTCCCCTGAGCAGCAGCAAATCTTTAGGCTATCAACAGATTGGCTTCTAATGACTCACTGATTTTTAGCACAGTGCTGGAAATACAGGACAGCTGTGGTTGTGAAGAGTAGGGTAAGACAGGGCCTTACTAGATTTTAAGCAATATAAGCACTTATTTTTAATGTTTTACGTAGCTATGACTCAAAAGGAGCCAGGCTGAAGTAATCTATTAATACTTAATTTTCCAACTGTTCCACTTCAAGGTTTAAATCAAACACAAAATGACAAGTAAATGTGCCTGGGAACATAAAGTAGCATTAAACCCTTCCCGTTTTTTTCTTTCTTAATAAATGCATTCTAAGCAACCTGGTAAACATTCTTGAGTACATCATTTGCTGAATATGTCGGTACAAACACTTACATTAAGATTCAGCACCACCTGCTCCAGATCCCTCAGAACACCTTCTAAAACTTTCAGTCAGAGAGTGTGAGCAATAGGTGTCAAGTCACATAGGGCAGCGTGATTTGCAGTAGCTTGATTATCACTTTACCTCAAGTACATTGACTAGGGCATTCCAAGTCTAGACTAGGGATGAGTGATCGTCCCTGAGTTTGGTTCAGAGAGGTTCAGTAAACCATCTCAAAAGTTCAGATGCCAAATCAGAATCCCACTGAAGTCAATAGTAGAGGAATCTGATGACATGGTGGTTAGGGATGAGCTGAACACCCCCCTGTTCGGTTCACAAGTTCTGCGAACAGGCAAAAAATTTGCTCGAACACGCGAACACCGTTAAAGTCTATGGGACACGAACATGAATAATCAAAAGTGCTCATTTAAAAGACTTATATGCAAGTTATTGTCATAAAAAGTGTTTAGGGACCTGGGTCCTGCCCCAGGGGACATGGATCAATGCAAAAAAAGTTTTAAAAACGGTCGTTTTTTTGGGAGCAGTGATTTTAATAATGCTTAAAGTGAAACAATAAAAGTGTAATATTCCTTTAAATTTTGTACCTGGGGATGTCTATAGTATGCCTGTAAAGGGGTGCATGTTTCCCGTGTTTAGAACAGTCTGACAGCAAAATGACATTTCAAAGGAAAAAAATAATTTAAAACTACTCGTGGCTATTAATGAATTGCCGGTCCGACAATACACATAAAAGTTAATTGATAAAAATGGCATGGGAATTCCCCACAGGGGTAACCCGAACCAAAATTTAAAAAAAAAGAATGACGTGGGGGGTCCCCCTAAATTCCATACCAGGCCCTTCAGGTCTGGTATGGATATTAAGGGGAACCCCGGCCAAAATTTTTTTTAAAAATGGAGTGGGGTCCCCCTCAAAATCTATACCAGACCCTTCAGGTCTGGTATGGATTTTAAGGGGAACCCCACACCAAAATGTAAAAAAAAATTGACGTGGGGTCCCCCCAAAAATCCATACCAGACCCTTATCCGAGCACGCAACCTGGCAGGCCGCAGGAAAAGAGGGGGGACGAGAGAGCGCCCCCCCTCCTGAATGGTACCAGGCCACATGCCCTCAACATTGGGAGGGTGCTTTGGGGTAGCCCCCCAAAACACCTTGTCCCCATGTTGATGGGGACAAGGGCCTCATCCCCACAACCCTTGCCCGGTGGTTGTGGGGGTCTGCGGGTGGGGGGCTTATCGGAATCTGGAAGCCCCCTTTAACAAGGGAACCCCCAGATCCCGGCCCTCCCCCCTGTGTGAATTGGTAAGGGGGTACAAGAGTACCCCTACCATTTCACAAAAAAAACTGTCAAAAATGTAAAAAATGACAAGAGACAGTTTTTGACAATTCCTTTATTTAAATGCTTCTTCCTTCTTTTATCTTCTATCTTCTTTCTTCTATCTTCCTTCGGTTTCTTCCTCCATCTTCTTCTTCTTCTGGTTCTTCTGGTTCTTCCTCCGGTGTTCTCGTCCGGCATCTCCTCCACGGCATCTTCTTCTCTTCATCTTCTTCTCCGGGCCGCTCCGCATCCATGATGGCATGGAGGGAGGCTCCCGCTGTGTGACGCTTCTCCTTTTCTGGCGGTTCTTAAATAATGGAGGGCGGGGCCACCCGGTGACTTTTATGTGAATTGTCGGACCGGCAATTCATTAATAGCCGCGAGTAGTTTTAAATGACTTTTTTCCTTTGAAATGTCATTTTGCTGTCAGACTGTTCTAAACACGGGAAACATGCACCCCTTTACAGGTATACTATAGACACCCCCAGGTATGAAATTTAAAGGAATATTACACTTTTATTGTTTCACTTTAAGCATTATTAAAATCACTGCTCCCGAAAAACGTCAGTTTTTAAAACTTTTTTTGCATTGATCCATGTCCCCTGGGGCAGGACCCAGGTCCCCAAACATTTTTTATGACAATACCATGCATATAAGCCTTAAAAATTAGCACTTTAGATTTCTCCCATAGACTTTTAAAGGGTGTTTTGCGGCTTTCGAATTTGCCGCGAACACACCAAATTGTTCGCTGTTCAGCGAACTGGCGAACAGCCGATGTTCGAGTCGAACATGAGTTCAACTCGAACTGGAAGCTCATCCTTAATGGTGGTGACATCACTGACCAAATATGGCCATGTACATATTTGGTCAGGGGTATCGCTACATCCCTGCTCCTTATACATATAACTAATGGCAGCTCAAGAAAGCTTTCATTAGTGTGGGAGTGTAGCAAGAGTGGGCAGAATGTCATATCGATAGGCTTTTTTCTACAAAGGAAAATAAGCGTTAAGTGTTTTTAAATTCACTTGTTCATACAAAATTTTTTTTTTTTAATTGTGTGCATTTGTATATATGTCTTGGGTCAGTGCCCATTCCCCATACACTTTTTTTCCAAACCCTTGGTTGTTAGCCTTAAAAGTAGAGAAAATTAATTCGACAGGATCAATTCCCATTGACTTCAAAGGGGTTTAGATTCCACATCTGAACTTATGATATGAAATGGCCCCGGGTCTGTTTGGCTCATCCTTATAAAAAAAAAACTAATAAAAATATTTATAAAATGACTTACAATAGATATATTGCCTTCATTTTTTAGTTTCCTTCAGAATCAGCTGCCCCCCTGAATGTTGGCCCTAACATTTGTTTTTAAGGTTACTCCTTTCTCTTGCAGGGTCCTGTGGAGTCACCCTTGCACTGATGGCTGTAACTAGAGCACAATGTATCATGCATGAATCCTAGGATTTTAAGCTACTCCCCTGCTACCCATACCATACAAATAGTTAGAAGGCTTCTGGAGAATGTGCTGTCCCTTGTGACTTCTTACTGAGTGCATACAGTGTGATAGATAGTTTGAGAAGCTATGCTGAAGGATCTGGAGCAGACTGTATGCAATAGTTGATAATGTATGAAAGAAAAGTAGTGGCACGCTAATAAGTGAAGTTTTTGATGACAAAACAAAATTGTGATACAAAATTGTGATTCAAAATTTTGCTGCAGCTGTCACTGGTGTGCTTCCACAAAAAAAAATATAAAAATGAAAGTGTGACAGCACTGCAATGATACAATAAATAATAAAGCAAGATAAAACTTTCTAGAGATAATGGAAATATAAAGAATATGAAATTAAAGTGATGCAAGAAAGCCCCACAAAAAACAATATGGAGAATAAAAATGTGACAGTGCTGCAATGATAAAGCTGCAATACTACAATCAATAATTTACCAAGAAAAAACTTTCCAATGATAATGCAATAGATAAAAAATATGAAAATAAAGTAATGCAAAAAAAGTCCAATAATCAATAATAAGAAATCCTCCACAGTGATGATTCTTCTAACAAAACTTTATTCTGAGTGTTCCCACCACCACATGCAACGGCTGCTCACCACCTTTATGCGACCCCAAAGGGTCAAATACACCTTTGCACTTAGTTCCATTAAGCCTTTCAAAGAATCCTCTGCGGTCTTTAATCAGCTCAAACAACACCATCAATGGCCAACATAAGTCTCATCCGCTGTACTGCTTTCACGTTTTGAGACCAGTATTGTGGATATACATATGAAAAAACAAGAAAGTACCTCCTATAGTGCGGTATCCGAGGGATTAAGTGATAAAGCCTCCACCCCAGCTAGTCATAAACTCACATTTATTAAAACGATTAAAAGCATGGAAAATACAATTTAGAACAGTCTCACTCAGAGTCGATCAGCCCACCACCAGGCCCCACCTCTACTAGTTTTACCACCTCCCACGTGGCTTCATCTGAAGGATGCTTTATTATTTATTGTATTATTGCAGCGCTGTCACACTTTCATTTTTATATTTTTAAATAACTGATAATGTGTTTGTGACAAATTATCCAGAAAATGATGTACCCTGTAGTAAGGAAGATTACATTTCAGCTTACACGGTACTAAAGAGTGACGTGGTGGAGGGGTCATCTGGACCTAGTGTAAAATCAATAGGAGCCGGTAAGCAGGCCCTACAGATATTGGTGAAGGCACTGATTGTTATCACTTCAGTGGTGGTTGGTGAAGTTTTTCAGGATCCACTTTCACAGCATCTATGGACTGTTTTCAATAATTTTCATTGATGCATTTTACCTGAAATTATGAATTCCTTATTCTGTTGATTTATTAGTGCAACCTGTTGATTTTTGTATTGGTGAATGTTTACCATGCTGCTTAAAATGCATTAATTAAAAAAAATACTGATATGTTTAATATTACTTTAAATTCCGAAGCCCATTTAATTCTGATGGCTGGATCTTGGAATGTAGTGGGTTAACCAGTCACTTCAGTTGAGTTTTTGTAATTTTATTGGTGAGCATACATAAGAGAAAACTAAATACCTGCATATGTAGTTAAACTAAAAAGCAACTTATTTGTACAACAGCCTCTATGGCATAAAATTGTAGTGGCTTCTTGCTTGCAGGCCTCATACACACAGTGTGGATTGCAAATCAGATGGGCAAATCAGAATCCTTATCTTCAGGGACATAAGGATGATCTTTAGGTTCTGTTCAACCATGAGCTTGACCCAAACTGTTTGCAGTTCACTGAATAGGTGATATAAATGGCCAGATTTGGCCAGTTCGCGAACCTGCCAATCCAAAGCTCTGATGGGAATGCAGTAGGAGAATATCATCATGACTTGGTTCACTGTAGCGAAGCATTATTCATTGTGATTGATGTTGGATCTACACCACTGGGTGATGTGATTGACATTGGGGTACAATGTTTATTTTATTCATTTATTTCATTTATAAGTGACTTTGTCCCCAAGGTACCCAAGAGTAAATCCAATATGATTCCTGCTGGCGTTTGAAGCGTTCAGGGATCGATTGGAAAAGGGTTTCAATAGCCTAGACTTGGAGGCCGGCAGTAGATTTATTGTGATGTTCGAGGATATGTCGGGGTACACTATGTTCATCACAACCTTTTTCTATAAAGCATCTATGTTTCCCGAACCGTGTACGGAGTGTTCTAATTGTGTGGCAGGTGAGACAATATGCCACATAGTAGGTTGAACAATTGTAAACATTTTTGATGTACGTTTTCCCTTTGCATTACCTGTGCTTAGTATTACAATCTTAATTTACTTCTATGTATCACATTCTTATCCAATATGTGTGAGTATCTATATCTATATATATATATATATATATATATATATATATATATAGAGAGAGAGAGAGAGAGAGATAGAGATAGAGATAGAGATAGATAGATAGATAGATAGATAGATAGATAGATAGATAGATAGATAGATAGATAGATAGATAGATAGATAGATAGATAGATAGATAGATAGATAGATAGATAGATAGATAGATAGATAGATAGATAGATAGATAGATAGATAGATAGATAGATAGATAGATAGATAGAAAGAAAAAAATTGCATACAGTCTCTTCAAGTTTTTCATTCATTTTACCTATTTTATTGGTATTAATATATGTATGTTTTAATAGTACTTTTCAAGTGTGTATATACATTTCTGTTTTACTTTCTGTGTGTTTTTATAGTGGGCTTTGGCACATGTAATTTCTTGATTGGTATAATACACAGAAAAAATTATTGATAGATAGATATTTTTTTTAATAAATTACTGTATATTTCCATGTCCACTATGTAATCCTGCTCCATGTTGATTGTTGTATGCTGAAGACTGTCCCGCAATGGCGTGGCTGGTATCTGTAGTCCCTTGTCCATCAGTGATCCATAAATAGCTGTAGCTCCGAGTGCGTAGCATATTCTTCGCCTGCCTAGCCCAGCCATTTTCTGTTCCGGTGACCTCATTTCCGACGCGTTCCATGCTGTTTTCACTTCTTGGTGGCCACAGGACGCACTAAGGAACTTTCATCCATCCCTATACAGCCCCGAGAATGATATGAAACCCAGAAGGATGCTGAGGCATGGTATCCCCCCCTCCCCTGGTTTTGATGAGCCTGTTACATTTCATTATCCTGTAAGTGATTTTTAATCCTTGCGCATTAAAAGTATGTTTTAACCTCTACACTTAGGTGGTGCTTCATTTTTCTACCCTGCCAAAGGAATGACTTCCTGGCTCACCTACTGGCTTATTTTGCCTATCAAATAAGCCAGTGGCTATCCTGGGTGATATAATTTACCATCCCTTGAGACCACCTTTGATTATAGGCAGAACGGACAAAACATGCAGGGTGAACCTGATGATAGGAGTGAGTAGGAACTGTGTCTTGTTATTTTTGCTGCTTCTGTGAGCTGGATTGGAGTGATTGGCGGCTGGCAGTTTCTCTGTATATCTTTGCCAGCACATCTATATGCTTGATTTTAAGCTTATGCTCAAACAGCTTTTGTGAGTACCTTGATTACTTGTGTCAAATAAATTTGGATGTTTAAGATACTACACTATGGGGGGCGTGGTCTTGGCATGGAGGAGTGAAGACACATCTTCTCTGGGCTCCCGGACCGCGGCTCCTCGACAGCCGACCCATACAGAATAAATGAACATTATAGCTTCTCCACATCACCCAGGAACCCAGGAAGGTAGTGCCGCTACACAGGAGGCTCCACTGCCCCGATGGAGTGATTCTTAGTGCCATTCCAGCTGACCGCATCTACACCGGATCCAGCCAAGATTGCGCCGGCACCAGCCATGAGGTTGGAGCTCAACCAGCCCATGGACAGAGGAGGGGTAGCAAGGTACGTTCAAGGCAATGACATGCCTCCCTTCTCCCCGCAGCTCCTCGGCAGCTGACCCATACAGAATAAACAAACATTATAGCTTCTCCACATCACCCAGGAACCCAGAAAGGTAGTGCCGCTACACAGGAGGCTCCACTGCCTAGATGGAGTGATTCTTAGTGCCGATCCAGCTGACCACATCTACACCGGATCCAGCCAAGATGGCGCCGGCACCAGCCATGAGGTTGGAGCTCAACCAGCCCATGGACAGAGGAGGGGTAGCAAGGTACATTCAAGGCAATGACATGCCTCCCTTCTCCCTGTCCAGTGATTTCTCTCCCTGCCTTCCCCGCTCACTGTCCCTCACCTCGCTGGGCAGTCCTGGAGGTGAAGCAGGCGGCTCTACACAGTGGGCTCCCAGAGACACACAGGCTTCTTACTACCAAGCATCCATACCCGGTGCACCGCTGCTCCTTACACAGCACACGCAGGATGCGGTGAGCCCTACCCATTTAGCTGTGCCCACTCGAGAGACCCCTTTTACGTTCTTCAATGAACAGAATTTATGGGCTCTTTTGCAGAAGCTGTCCACTAGGAAAGACCTAGACTCACTATCCACCAGAATGGAGGCAGCTCTTTGCAGTGAGCTCACTGGCATCAAACATGAAGTAGCAGAGGTGGCCATTCGAGTCTCAGTGATTGAAAATGACACAACAGTCCTCCGCTAAGACATCTCTAGCCTACAAGCTACACATGAGGAAGTGACAGAACAGGTTGCACAACTGCACCTACTGTTAGACGAGCTAGAAAACTGAAATCGCAGGTGTAACATCAGAATACACGGCCTGCCTGAAGCCACTCATCAAGCAGACCTCAGAGCAACTGTAAGTGCCATATTCAACAACTGTTTAGAGCACCCACTGGAGACACCCATTACTATGGATAGAGTGCACAGGACCCTGGGACCCAGAGGTCCTTCAGAAGATAGACCCAGAGATGTCCTTTGTTGCTTACACAATTACACTGTTAACTAAAACATTTTGCAACGAGCCTGGTACAGGGGTCATATAGACTTTGATGGAGCACAAATCACTCTTCTACCTGATGTTTCCAGAAGGACTCTTCAAATGCGCTGTTGCATGAAACCACTGCTGGAAAAGCTCAGCAAACAAGAGATTATCTACAAGTGGGGCCACCCTTTTCACCTCATTGCACACAAGGGAGGCCGTTCATTTACCCTTTGACACCCCGCGGATGTCCCTGCTTTCCTCGACTCCCTAGGGTTGCCCACGATGTCACTACCCAACTGGCTGGCATTTGTTCTCCCTTCAAACGGTACTAACCCCATAGTAAACCCAACAGGAAGACCTCAGCGACCCCGGCGCAATCGCCGGTCCCAGCGCAGAAGGCCATAGGTTCCTCAGGACAAGGAGCCTTGAGCCCCTAAGGTTTGCTATGCTCCCAGTTATAGGGTCAATGCTGGTTCCTGGAGTCTCCTCTCGGATGTAAGTTCCACATTACTTTGTTTTGTTCATGATGCCCTGTCTGTAGTGTAGTAGTGTAGTGTAGCCTGATGACTCTCCCCAGGAGTGATCTCTGGTCCCCCTTGACTGTTTGTCACGACCCCATGGTTTTGACTATTCGTTAAAAGGACCTTGAAGGGTCCCTAGTTCAGATCTGATCCATACAGTGAACAAGAAAACCTGCAGGACTTATCTGAAAAAGCCTCATTGTAGCTTACATCAGGCGGTTCAACTCTTTAAAACGTGAGCATACAACGTTACAAAGTCCAGCAATTCTTGATCTTACTAAAATGCTTCCAAAACTTGTAGACCTCCATTTTTTCTGCTGGCTAATTAGGCCATTACTATAGCCTGTTCAGAGTCAGAGGTAACAAGTTCTGAATCGTTTGTATAGTTTCCTTGAGGCAAGAAGGAAAAAGAGACGTTTAAACACTTATGTCAATGTTACTGAGTGGTCAAAACTATTGAATTCTTATACCTGAATGTGTTTTGTGGACAAAGGTCATCTGGTTGGACCCGGCCGGGTCTACAACCATTGTATGTGTGCAGGGCATGGCCTGGGTGCTCATTAATGGGGCCCCCGGCTCACCTGTGCCTCGATTTCCACATGGATTGGTTCTGCTGGGGGGTAATCCGAGAATCACCCTGGTCTCAATAACTCTCTTCTAGAGTTTTCATATAAGCTGGCCTGTAGTTCTTGTATAATGACTTATATATGTTTGTTAAGTTATAAGATTACTTAATGTTATGTCTTTGTATAGTAGAGTGTGTCCTGTCGCACATGGCCCCCAACTTTATCAAATCCCCTATTTTTTTTATTTTTTTTGCTGGCTACAGGTTTACACGTTCCCCCCTGGCCTTGGCTAATTTTTCCATGGTCGGAACCCATGTGGCAGTAGGGTCATTTCTCTACATATATGCCCCGAGTAGGGGCTCAGAGGTTTTCCCAGATGGGAACTAATTCTTTTAGCAATACAGGTCTAAAACTGAAACTGTGACTCAATCTTGCTGGGTGTGGGTACTCAGGGAGAGAGCGGCTTTCTTTTAAACAACAGATGTAGTGAAAGGCCTATGTTTGTATATGCGAAGGTTTGCACTTAAGCTACTACTCCTGTCATTCTTGGAAGTTAAACTTTTCTTTCTTCTCATTATTTCCTTTTTGGGCTACTTTTTAACAGAGAAGCTTAACATGGTAAGGCGGCTCCCATTGGAACCGCCATTAGCTGGGGGTTGTCGAGGGGATCCTGCGCCTTGGGGGCCCAACCTCTGAAGTGCCCTACCTCTTCCCCCACTAGGCCATAACTGCCCAATTAGGCAGTAGTACTCTGATTGGAGATTTAGTGTACTCTTACCCCTTCCTATTCTTCCCCCACCCTCTCCAGCCTACCCCTTCCCGATCCCCTTTTGTCTTCCTTTTCTCCTCTTCTCCTCCCTCTACTTAGCCCCCCTCTTTACGCTACCTACAGGTCTGGGTTCTGGCAGGGTCCAGGGACCCGACCCCACTCCACCAAATATGTAATCAAAATTTGTATCCTGGAATGTAAAGGGCTTAAATATCCCAGAAAAATGCTCCAGTTGTCTCGCGGAACTCTGGAGGCTAAGACCTTAGGTTGCTTTCTTACAAGAGACTCATTTCTGGGCAGACAAGATTCCAAAACTTTACAGTAAACATTTCCCAATAGCTTATCACAGTGTGTCACCCTCTACAAAATCAAAGGGCACGTATATCCTGCTGGCAAAAACTGTACCCTGGCAATTGAACCGATCGAGAAGGTAGATACCTTTTTGTTAAAGGTACGCTTCATTCGCAAACATTCACCCTGGCTAACCTGTACCTGCCGAATGTGGATCAGCTTTCAGTACTCAAAACTTGCCTATCCCCCCCTGGCCTCCTTCACCGAGGGAACTTTGGTGTTAGCGGGAGACCTTAATCTCACTATGGACCGCCGAAAGGACTCGTCAATGGGCTCCTCAGCCTTGTCCCTGAGAGCTCAAAACAAAATCAAGAATCTGCTGCACTCTCACTGTTTAATTGACATCTGGTGCCTCCTTCACCCGTTAGAGAGAGACTGCACATTTTTCTCAGCGGTTCATGGCTCATATTCTAGGATAGATCTTTTCTTAGTCTCCAACGCCACAATCCCTATGGTCTCTAGTGCCCAGATTGGTCACATTGCACTTTCGGACCATGCCCCGATCTCCATTATTTTAGCCCCACAACACTCGACGCCTAGATCAGCTACATGGCGACTAAATCAATCCCTTATCTAAGATTCTGAGGTTAAAGCAGACATCATACGAGAGTTGGGACTTTTCTTTGAGAACAACAAAGATTCAGTCCCTAATCCTCTAAATATTTGGGCTATATTAGAGAAATACTCATCAAACATGGTCACAGACTTAAGATGGCCAGAGCGAAAACGCTGTCTGAATTGCTAGGTAAGCTTCATGACAGCGAAAAACTTGCTCTCACTGGCTATTATCTCAGACAAACTTACGAGTGCCATGGCAGGTTCTCTGAGGGGTAAGGCGCCTGGCCCTGACAACTTTATGATCTCCTATTACAAAACTTTCCAAGCCTAGTTAGCAACCTATTTTGTTACAACCTTTAACACAATACTAGACAATCCTGTCATGCCTCCAGACCTTTTTCAAGCCAGCATTTCTGTTATCCCTAAACCTGAGAAGGATCTGCTTCTTTGCACAAGCTACAGGCTTGTGTAACCTTAAGTTGTTCACAAAAATATTGGCCGAGCTACTAGGCTCTGTCCTCCAACACATAATTCCCCTGAACCAGGTAGAATTCATCCACAACAGAGAGGCACGTGATAACACAATAAGGACGATAGATGTATTAGCAAGGGCCAAACGCCTTAACATCCCGTTCATCCTGCTGTCCACAGACGCCAAAAAGGCATTCGACAGGGTGGACTGGACTTTCCTCCTAGCCACCCTGCGACGCTTTGGAATGCCGACCTCAATTCTGTCTTGGATAACTGCCATTTACTCTTCCCCTACCGCGTCAATTAGGGTAAACAGGAAAGCTTCCAACTCCTTCAAGATAAATAACGGCATGAGACAGGGGTGTCCACTTCCCCCGCTACTCTTTATACTTATCTTAGAACCCCTATTGCAACACATTAGACTTAACCCTGACATAAGAGGACTGGAAACTAGTTCATACCATCATAAAATCGTGGCTTACGCAGATGACCTGCTGTTTATATCACAGAATTGCATACCTTTCTCCCGGTACTCTTATCAGCTATACGCCAATATGGGGACTTATCAAATTTTAAAATTAACCTGCAAAAGTCAGAGGCACTTAATGTCCCCCCTACTCCTAGCTCACAGACTCACCTTAGTGGCAACTTTCCCTTCCGAAGGACCCCTCGGGAAATCCAATACTTAGGCACTAAGATTCCTTTGAATCTACAACTTATCTACCAACTTAACTTTCAGCCCCTCTTAGGTATTTTCTCCTCAGACTGAGGTGGAAGAGTTTCATGGTTTGGTAGATGCAATGTTTTAAAGATGAATATTATGCCAAGGTTGCTATACCTCTTACAAGCTCTACCGGTCAGGATACCACAGATCTTCTTTTGCAAATTACGGACAATCTTCATTAATTATGTATGGCAGGGTAAGCCTGCATGACTTTAAAGATCCCTATTACAGCGGACAAAGTTCAGAGGAGGGTTGGTCTCCCGGACCCAGCCTTGTACTATACAGCTGCTCACATGAATACAGTGGTGGATTGGTGCAGACACCTATCCCATAAGTTATGGGTCTGCCTGGCATGGGAAACAGTGCCTTTTCCCCTTGAGGGTCTGCCCTGGAGTGCGATTTGATTTTCCAGATTCTCCTCTCCACACCCACTAATTGAACCCACCTTGCAAGAGCTTAACAGATATTTTAAGAAGGCAGGAACGCCCAGCTTTCCCTATCCCTTAACGCCTATAATTGGTCACCCAGACTTTCTATCCGGTATCTCTGATAGATTCTTCCGGCTCCACCCAGACCAGAGTTTAGTCAGAGCCTCTTCTTTTTTCGGACCCTCTGGATGGAGTGACCTCTCAGACATATATCCAAGCTCTGGTTCCTCCATCTTGGGGAGATGGAGGATTTTGCAACTCTCACACTTCCTCAGATCCCTCCTGGAAGCCAGCGGTTTCCACAGACAGCCGATGCCATTTGAAGATTTGTGCCTGGGAGAGGAGCCTATACAGAAAACCCTTTTGTGTTTTTACAACATCTTACTAGCACATCCCAACATGACCCCCTGTACCTGGGGAAGTGGGAGAGGGACCTTAACACCATGTTTACGAAAGACCAAAAGAATCGTATACTCCTTTTCGCATATAAGCCCTCCTTATGTAGCAAATACCAGGAAATCTCATACAAAATCCTGACGCGCTGGTACAGGACACCCTCTGTACTGGCGTCAATATTCCCAGGACATATCCCTCTGTGTTGGAGATGTGGCACGCAGGATGGTACATTACACCACATCTTCTGGGAATGCCCAGTCTTGACCCTTTTCTGGAGAAAACTGCTGCAGATCATTCATAAGCTTACTGATGTTGCCCTCCAGGATAACCCGGCAGCAGTACTCCTAAACCTGACCCCCATGTCCTGTAAACGCTATTGAAAATCTCTTCTGTCACACCTCTTGAATGCAGCCAGGGTGTGTGTCCCCAGCATGTGGAAGCAGCAGTCTCCACCGACAGTGTCACAGTGGTTTGCTAGGGTTTGCAGATTTCAGTAGATGGAACGTCTCACAGCTGCCTTAGGGGGAAAAGGAAGAGGAACACAACACCCGCTGGATGCATTGGAATCTGTTCCGATTCTCAGACGAGTACAAGTCCTACATTTGTGTAGCTTGATTTAAGATGAATTGGAGTCTAGGGTCGTCGGCCTTGCCGGAACTTCACATCCCTTTCCCTTCCCCCTCCACTTCCCCTCTACTGCCCCTCCTTTACTATTTTCTTTTTTTTTTTTCTCTTTTTCCCCTATTGACACCATTTGTGTCACCCACCCTCTCTTGCCACAAATGAGAAAATTTGCTAATCCAGGACTAAGAGCCATAACCTACATGTTATATAAAGAATAGGTTTAGTCCTCTAAAATATTAGGGCTTGGTTCCTGATCAACAGAGTTAAGCTCATTCTACTCCCCAGAAGGTTTCCCTCCTCCTGATTAAACTTACTCAATGGTCTACACATGTTTATTACAACCATGTTTTATGCTTGTTGGGAGGTATCCTCTACTGTTCCAATCAGACTACAGAATTCAACTGTTGTGGAGTCTTTAGACCACAGTTCTCTGTTTTACTATTATGAGGTAATGGAACCTGGAGTGATATCTCACTAATGTACAAAGATTTGTTTGAAAAGTCATTTCCAGTATTTAATACTGGAAATGGTTTGATGACATGTTTGATTTCTTATTCTTTTGTACAAGCCGCATTCCTTAAATAAAGATTAAAAAAAAAAAAAGATACTACACTATGGGAGCCTGATTTTTTGAGGGCTTTTTATGCTGATGAAATCTAACCACTGAATAGGGAGAAGACAGGCATGGAGGTAAAGCTTGAAAGTGGACTGCACCTGTTTGGAAGATCTTTGGAATGAATATAAGCTGTGTTTGCTTAATCTTGTAGCGAGAAAGGCATGCACTTCCGGGTAAGTGTGTTTTGCCATATTAGTGGTGGTGGTCACCTTGGATCAAAGATTATTCTACACTTGGAAGAATGATATTGGTGATCGTAACTTTTCAGTCATTACACTGTCATATTGCTTTATTTTAACTTATTTTGTTTGAAATTCATTTTGGTTAAAAATATTTTCATGTATTGTTTGGAGGACTTTATTTGGTCACAATATTTATTGAATGACTAAGGCCCCTTTCACATGATCGGACTGTTCAGGTCCGCCTGTCAGTTTTGACGGCGGACCTGAACGGGCGCTCCATGTTAGTCTATGGAGCGTCGGATGTCAGCGGAGACATGTCCGCTGACATCCGACCCGGTCCGATCCGCTGAAAAGCAGACGGATGGCTCTACGTCCAGGTCCGTCGCTGGCGGATCGGGGAAGATCTGACGAAAACGAACACGCTGTCCGTTTTCGTCCGATCCCTCCATAGGTGGCAGCGGCGCCTGACAAGCCCCTCCCCGCTCAGTGAGCAGAGAGGGACCTGTCATCTGCCAGCTCAGCGGAGATCAACGGACTGATCTCCCGCTGAGCTGGTGGACTGAGGCGGGCTCCGTTTTTACGGAGCCCGCCTCAGTCCGCGTGAAAGGGGCCTTATAGTACATGAATTTTCACAATGAAGAAAAATTGATATTATTAAATCAGCGCTGTAATTGTTATTTATTTGTATGACCACGACCTTATCAAGGGTGAGTCTGATATGAATTTTTGGTGAGAACCCACCCCATATTTTTTTTTATCTGGGGAGCCCCCCAAACGCATATCAGACCCAAAGCAAGGATAAGGGTCTAATATGGATTTGGGGGAACCCAATTGTTTTTAAGAAAGAAAATTACAGGTAGGAAATATCTTTTCAAGAAATGTTTTTTTTTTTTTTCTAATTGACACTTTTGCAAAAGCACAGGTGAACCACTTCATATGCAGTGTCCAACTACTCATGCATTTTTTGACAGAAGCTTGCAAACTGGCCTGGAATTTTTTTTACTTCCCATGGACTTCAATGGGGTTAAGAAAAGCTTTTCTTTGTTGAAACTTTTTCTCAAATTACACCCCTGGATATTTAGCACAGTATTAGTGGCCAACTGCATGACATATACAAACTGTACCACATTTTTCTGTATTATTAAACATCTCTTAGGTTAGGTTAAACATTTAGCAGGAGATCACATATACGATAACCTACAACTGCTCTTCTGCCAATGAGCAAAATTGGAAAATTATGAATATAAAACCATTGATAATACTGCAATAAACACATAAACCTTTAACTTTAGCACCAATGAAAGTCCACAGATCTTATTTTACTTGGTAAACATTACTATGATGACCTAGACACAGTGCAGACAAGACACTGTGCTCAAACTTTTTAGGTCATCTTAACCTCTTGGACAGACTCTGAGCTCCAGACATCTTGGAAGGCAAAGTCCCATGACATCAGTAACACATGTACGTTTAGACCTAGATTAAAGTCAGTTCTGAAAGTTTGGTGAATGGCCTTCCAAAGAGGTGGCAGTCAAAGCTTTAAAACTGTGTAGCACAGTGAATATACTGTATCTGAATCACCATTGTAAGATTCACTATACATGAAAAGAATTGTGGATTTATATTGATGCTGAGCATCCTATGCATTAAGGTGAAAAAACACCTGGCAGTGACCAGCCCCCCAGCCCCCTGTTTTACTTACCTGAGCCCTGGAATTTCCCATGGCAGAGACACACTCTTCCTCTACCCAGGGTTCTTGGCTCTTGATTGGATAGATTTATAGCAGCGCAGCCATTGGCTCCCGCTGCTGTCAATCAAATCCAATGATGCGGGGGTCGGGGGTGGGGCTGAGTCCTGCATTCTGCATCTATGGACACAAATGCTGGACTCAGGAGCGCACCCGCAACATAACCCCCCAGGAGAGAGCTTCTCCTAGGGGGTTATACGATGCGGGAAGAAGCTACCAGCGCCCCCGGGGGGACCCCAGAAGAGGATGATCAGGACCACTCTGTGCAAAACGAACTGCACAGTGGAGGTAAGTATAACATGTTTGTTATTTAAGAAAAAAAAACTTGAAACTTTACAATCACTTGACTTTAATTACACAAACAAGGAACTCCGCTCAAAAAAGCATCTTGCCTTTAAAAGTAGAGACCTATAATGGTGCCTATAGGTGTAGCCTTCATTTGCCTGCTCAAGCAGAACAATGACTTGTAAACTGCTTATAAAAAAGGTCTATCCACTGTAATGCTCATGTACATCTCGGCATCAGCAAGATCCCAGAATGAGGATGTCATGCCTTCTTTAATAAGGCTTGTGATTTTCCTATTTACCCTTTGATTTAATTAGATTGCTCTATGCTGCCATCTAGCGACCATTTTGCATAACTGCGCTATATCTATTTCATGTAGTCATTTAGTATAGCTGGCTAGATTTGGTACATGAAAGCCTCCTTACTTTCAATCACATCAGGCCTTGCATCAGCTTCCTCCACCATTTTCATCTTTTCCTACCATGGAAGCATACATATCTGCTGCTAAGCTCTACGTTAGCCATCCGGATCCATCTTCGGTATGTTTACTAATTGTATCTTCAGCTAGATAGATAGATAGGTAGGCACTAATTGTATGATCTTTATTAATTGCATTTTGTCTGTATCTGTTACAGTTTTACTCTATCTTGTATCAATAAAAGTTCAAAAGGATTCTGCGCCTACTGGAATGCATTGGTATGAGAGGAGTTAACAGTGTGCTCGAATACACCTCAGTCACGTGTAGTGAGGGGCATAACAGTAAAACGAAGGCTTCTAAGCACGGCTGGCATACAGAACAGCAGCACAGCAAAGGCTTCTAAGCACAGCTATCATACAGAACGCCAGTAATACAGCAGTGTTATCAGCTTCCATATAGCCGGACACCATGTCACAGACAAAGTCAGAGCACTTCACAACAAGGTCAGAAGTTTACTCCATGTGCACAAGGAGGTCAGTGAAAAGCGAAACAATTGCTATTGCCCGCGCAAAGGCGGAATCTGCAAAAGTAAAAACTGACTGCGGCAAAGGAGGCCAAAATAAAAGCTGCATTCGCTGAAAAAGAAATAAAAGCTGCATTTGCCGAGATGCAACTTAAATTAGAAGAGTTACGTATGGAAACTGCATTGGAGGAACTAGCTGCAGAGAAGGAGTCAGCGGCTGCTGCGGCCGAGGCAGACATCTTAGAAGAACTTGCGAAGCCCACCAGTGAGCGGCTCAGCAACGTACTTGAAAGAAAATCCGTTCCTGACGACGGTACAGAGCGTACCTCAGAATATGTGTGGCGACACGCCGAACCAGACAACTGCCCACTTACAGCACTGAGAGCGGAATCAACCCCTGCCATTCACAGGCCTTACGTAAAGCAAGAAAATAAACCCGCACTCAGTCAGTCTTCAGCACATTCTGCAGCCAGACTATCAAAACACTACGTCACAGTTGACCAAATTGAAAATGAAGAACGACGGGTTAAAAGACACAGCGACTGTATCCCTGATGACCGCAAATACCCACCAAGTTCCTGGCACAACAGAGCGCCCCCTGGCTACTCACACAACGATCAAGGTATATCAGATTTCTTCAAGTTCTTAGCACGACGTGAACTGTTAGCAAAGGGAGAAAAAACAGGGAAGATACCCTAAAAAGAGGGTCAACAAAGAACACTATTTGAAATTACAAACCAGCTTTATTATTTACCAAAAATAAATTAAACACCAAATAGAAATTTATAAGCAGTGAAAAAGAAGCAATGTGGGCAGACGGCTGCCACAGCCAATTAAAAATTGGACAACGTTGTCACAGAGGGGGGGTTTCATAAAAACAAATGGGGAGCCGCGGCATACATCCACTCAAACATATCAATCAATGCATCATACATCCTCCTCTAAGTAATTGGAGTTGGTGAAGTCCATGTAAGTAGGGTATTGGTTTGCAGATATCAAGTTATCCTATAGGAAAGTATCCAAAATATCACGGACAGTTCTAATACCAGCAGTATGATGAGAGAGTAGAGTGGGTGCACGGTCTGGCCGTAAGATCTGAGTGTGATATAGTCCAGTATAGAGAGGTTAGACTAGTTGCTAGTTGAATCACAAATAGATAATAGTTGTCTACCAGCTATATCAGCAGACTGCATAGGGAACCGTTTAGACTGCTATGTTAAAGAGATGTAAATAGCTTAGCTAAAGCAGTGGGTGATTATCCAAGGAGACAGCAATAAAAGGATGCAGGAAAATCGACATACATTTGTAAGCGCTGAGTGGAGTAGGGAAGTCTCACCAATCACGCTGTCCTCGTCGTCGAATAGTGGCAATCCTTTGTTCCAGGTCTCTGTGTAGATGGAAATCACTTACGAGCCATTTGGAAACTCAGTGGGTTTGCAGTTTGAGTAAGGTTCCGTCCGTAGCTGAGAGGCCTCTGTGAGGCGGTTTTTTCGATGCAGTGCGTGGCTGAATAGAAAGGCTGTGATCAGCTGGTAGATGTGGAGTATAAACAGCAGGGCCAGATCGAATAGCGCGCGGCTCCCGGTGACGTGCTGACGTCACACCGCTGACGCGTTTCACCAGCCAATGGACGCTGGTTTCTTCAGAGCTAGGAGGAGACATTCGTGACGGGCTTAAGTAGAGATTTATCAGGTGCAGTTACTTGCACACTACCACTAGGTGTCACTAAGAGCTTCTCTTGTGTCAGACCGACAGCAATCAAGCAGCATACATTCTAAGTATATTAATAAGGCAAATAGAGGTAAAGATCGATGAATAGCGAGAAAGGGTATGGCAGAGAGGGGATTATTAGGATAGAAGATAAGGAGAGAATAAAAGAAGGGAAAAGGAAAGATTAGGTGAAAGAAAGAGAATGGGTAGTGATGGAAAGAGTGAAGTGACTGATTATAACATGTGGCGATGGAATTTTATCAAAGAGTTTTAGAGAATACATTATTTCTCAAGGAAGGGTTGTAGGCTACATTCTGTGTTTAATCCTTTGGGCGCTAGGGAATCTAAATAGTATGTCCACATTTTCTCCTTTTGAAGGAGGATGGTATCAAAGTCACCTCTTCTAGGGGGCAGGTTCAACACATAGATTCCCTTGACTGTAAGACCCCTAGGGTTACTGTCGTGGAATTCAGCAAAGTGTTGAGGAATAGGTCGATCATCATTTTTATTCTTATTTTTAATCTTTTTTTTAATCCCACTGATGTGTTCGCCGATCCTGATCCGGAGTTGGCGTTTCGTTTTTCCTATGTAGTTTTTATTACAAGGACATGTGAGCATGTATATGACTCGTGTCGTAGAACAATTGATAAACTGTTTAATCTTATAGTCCTTGCCTCCTCGCGGATCGGGGAACACATCAGTTTGATGCACATACCTACAGATGTTACAATGTCCGCATGCGTGCATACCTGGAGGGGGTTTTTTCCCCGAAAGCCAGTTTTTGCTGGTCGTTCTCGTGTATTCGGAGTGAACTAGCACATCGCCCAGGTTACGTGCCCTTTTTGCTGTGAGTAGTGGTTTAGGACTAATTATGTTTGTGATTAGGGGTGTTGATCTTAGAATATGCCAGTGTCTGTTGAGGATCTCTTGGACCTGGGTCCATTGTGAGCCGAATCTCGTAATGATTCTAGGAAAATCATATGCTGGTTTAGCAGATGACTGAGTATTTGTTTTTGTAAGTAAGAGGTCTTCACGTTTTCTACCTAATGCATTGTTTCTGGCTTTTTTGAGGGAATTATGCGAATACCCTCTTTTCCTGAATCTATTATACATTTCCTGTGCTTCAGATTTAAATTGTTCCTCCTCTGAGCAGTTTCGCCTGATCCTCAAGAACTGACCTGTAGGTATCCCTTTAATTAGGGATTTTGGATGGTGGCTCTGTGCCAAGAGGAGGGTGTTCGCCGCTGTTTCCTTTCTAAAAGTACTGGTTACAATCCGATTTCCTCTTTTTGTAATTTGTAAATCGAGGAATGGAAGGGTATCAGGATGATAGGAGTAAGTTAAATGAATGTTTTTATTGTTAATATTTAATTGGGATAGGAATTCTAGGAGTTGTTCTACAGTGCCCTCCCATATCATGAGCACGTCATCGATGTACCTTAACCACAAGGTACAGTGGTCAAGGTACATCGAGGACGTGTACACAGCCTCCATTTCCCAGAGACCCAGGTGAAGACAGGCATAAGACGGGGCCCAAGGGGCACCCATGCTGGTGCCTCTTACCTGTTGGTAGAATTTCCCGAGAAATTGGAAATAGTTGTTGCCCAACATGAATTCCAATAATTCAATAATGAACTCATTATGGGCACCCAAATCTGGGTAGTAGATGTCAAGAAAGGTTCTTATGGCTTGAATACCACAGTCATGGGGAATCGACGTATACAGACTTTCTACATCAATCCCTACTAGTAGGGTGTTTGATGATAGGGAGAAGTCAGATAATTTAGAGAGTATATCTCTACTGTCTTGGACAAAGGATGAAAGTTTTGTTACCATATCTTTAATCATCGAGTCCACAAACTTGCCAACTTTCTCCAGGGGGCCATTGATGGCTGACACAATTGGTCTCCCTGGTGGGTTGGATAAGGATTTGTGTAGTTTGGGGATTATATAGAAGGTTGGGATTGTGATGTTATCAGCTCTGAGATAAAGATATTCTTTTTTGGTTAGAAGACCAGCTTCCATAGCTAGTTTTAGTTTTGTATTCAGAGTGTCTGTTAGGACTGGGAAGGGATTTTCAGTGAGTTTTTTATAAGTAGAGGTATCACTCAGCAGTCTGAGTGCTTCATTCTCGTAAATTTTTTCACTGAGTAACACCACATTCCCGCCCTTATCACTTCTTTTTATCACCAAATTGGGAGCTTCTTGTAGTTCACGTAAAGCTTTTCTCTCAGAGCCGGTAAGGTTATTAGATCCCAACCATTCCCAGTTAACCCTTCTAAGATCATGTTTGACCTGATCTAGGAATACTTGGAGCCACTTATGTTTTGATAGTGGTGGCATGTTGGTGGACTTGATTCTCAAATTAGATTTTCTAGTGATCGGATGGCTACTGACCGTTTCCGAATCGCTGTCAGTGTTTTCTTCCAGCAAGGATATTAGGTTATCTATAGCCTCTTTTTCTTCCTTATCAAGGTTAGGGTCAATAGTATTTGAATTATCAGGGCCTCTCTGGTGCCAGAGTTTGAAAAGGACCTTCCTGAGAAATAGATTAATGTCTTTGAACACTTCAAATTCATTCATGGGCGCAGTGGGGGAGAAGGAGAGTCCTTTTTGAAGGAGTTTAATGTGATTAGAGTCCAGCTGAAAGTCGGATAGATTGACTATGCTCAAATCCATAGTTGTTGAGTTAGAAGATACATTCAGCGTCTTCTCTGACTCCTTAGTCTCCCACTGCGCCGATTCTGAACTGTGTCTCGGTCCCTTCCTCTTCCTTCTATGTTTCCCTTTCCTGTTTCTCTGGGATGACTCTTTTCCACTGGTTGTTTTTGGCATTCTACTATTGAGTTGCCCTGAGGTTCCTCTAAAAAAGTGACAGATTTTGTAGAGATTTCTTTATCAAAGTCACTGTCTGAGGAGGAATCTATTCTATTCCTTCTAGTACGTTGTGAATGTTTAGAGCCTCTTGAAGAGGATCTACTTCTACTTGGTAGGGAAGGGTTAAAGATGTCTCCCCCTTCCCAGTCAGCAATGTTTTGTCTGAATTTTTCCTGTTTTGTGTGTTTTAGATTTTTTTGAATTCTTTCAATTTCTTTTTTGATAAATTCGTTATTTTTCTCAAAGTCAGGTTTATTTTTATGAGGTTCCAGGGCTTTTGCACTTAGCTCTAATTCACTTTGAATCTCCTGAAGCTGCGTTTCTTCTTCGGATACTATGATTCTCATAAGTGATAGGCCTCTTTTGAGGCATTCCTCTTTCCACACTTTCAGAAACCTGGGGGTGTGGAGATGTTCGGCAGGGATAATTCTTTCCCTTAGTCCTCTAGGGATGATATTGTGAGAAATGTGTGATTTTAAAGAGGAAATGTCCCATTTCCGGTTCAAAAATTTAACCATAAGTTTTTTATGATTTTTGAACAGTTGGCGTGTTGATTCCCCCTCTGATTCTTCACTCTTTCCATCAAAAGAGAAAGCCGTATCAATCTCATCATCTAAATCACGGTTAATCATATATGCCATGTGTGTACTTGAATGTACGGTTTGTGTGGTTAAGCCGTCTATCACTTTGCTATATCACTGATAATTATACAGTAGTGGTGGGATCCCCCAAGGCAAGGAAAGGGCAAAGACCGCCCGAAAAACAGAATCAAAAAAGCAGAGAGTTTGCCCGGATCAACCAACTTTAATTGATCAGTATTGGCCTTTAGCTGGTAAGTATAGATCAATCATGCAGACAAGTCTGAATGCAGTTCAAGTTGCAGTTCTTGAGGATCAGGCGAAACTGCTCAGAGGAGGAACAATTTAAATCTGAAGCACAGGAAATGTATAATAGATTCAGGAAAAGAGGGTATTCGCATAATTCCCTCAAAAAAGCCAGAAACAATGCATTAGGTAGAAAACGTGAAGACCTCTTACTTACAAAAACAAATACTCAGTCATCTGCTAAACCAGCATATGATTTTCCTAGAATCATTACGAGATTCGGCTCACAATGGACCCAGGTCCAAGAGATCCTCAACAGACACTGGCATATTCTAAGATCAACACCCCTAATCACAAACATAATTAGTCCTAAACCACTACTCACAGCAAAAAGGGCACGTAACCTGGGCGATGTGCTAGTTCACTCCGAATACACGAGAACGACCAGCAAAAACTGGCTTTCGGGGAAAAAACCCCCTCCAGGTATGCACGCATGCGGACATTGTAACATCTGTAGGTATGTGCATCAAACTGATGTGTTCCCCGATCCGCGAGGAGGCAAGGACTATAAGATTAAACAGTTTATCAATTGTTCTACGACACGAGTCATATACATGCTCACATGTCCTTGTAATAAAAACTACATAGGAAAAACGAAACGCCAACTCCGGATCAGGATCGGCGAACACATCAGTGGGATTAAAAAAAAGATTAAAAATAAGAATAAAAATGATGATCGACCTATTCCTCAACACTTTGCTGAATTCCACGACAGTAACCCTAGGGGTCTTACAGTCAAGGGAATCTATGTGTTGAACCTGCCCCCTAGAAGAGGTGACTTTGATACCATCCTCCTTCAAAAGGAGAAAATGTGGACATACTATTTAGATTCCCTAGCGCCCAAAGGATTAAACACAGAATGTAGCCTACAACCCTTCCTTGAGAAATAATGTATTCTCTAAAACTCTTTGATAAAATTCCATCGCCACATGTTATAATCAGTCACTTCACTCTTTCCATCACTACCCATTCTCTTTCTTTCACCTAATCTTTCCTTTTCCCTTCTTTTATTCTCTCCTTATCTTCTATCCTAATAATCCCCTCTCTGCCATACCCTTTCTCGCTATTCATCGATCTTTACCTCTATTTGCCTTATTAATATACTTAGAATGTATGCTGCTTGATTGCTGTCGGTCTGACACAAGAGAAGCTCTTAGTGACACCTAGTGGTAGTGTGCAAGTAACTGCACCTGATAAATCTCTACTTAAGCCCGTCACGAATGTCTCCTCCTAGCTCTGAAGAAACCAGCGTCCATTGGCTGGTGAAACGCGTCAGCGGTGTGACGTCAGCACGTCACCGGGAGCCGCGCGCTATTCGATCTGGCCCTGCTGTTTATACTCCACATCTACCAGCTGATCACAGCCTTTCTATTCAGCCACGCACTGCATCGAAAAAACCGCCTCACAGAGGCCTCTCAGCTACGGACGGAACCTTACTCAAACTGCAAACCCACTGAGTTTCCAAATGGCTCGTAAGTGATTTCCATCTACACAGAGACCTGGAACAAAGGATTGCCACTATTCGACGACGAGGACAGCGTGATTGGTGAGACTTCCCTACTCCACTCAGCGCTTACAAATGTATGTCGATTTTCCTGCATCCTTTTATTGCTGTCTCCTTGGATAATCACCCACTGCTTTAGCTAAGCTATTTACATCTCTTTAACATAGCAGTCTAAACGGTTCCCTATGCAGTCTGCTGATATAGCTGGTAGACAACTATTATCTATTTGTGATTCAACTAGCAACTAGTCTAACCTCTCTATACTGGACTATATCACACTCAGATCTTACGGCCAGACCGTGCACCCACTCTACTCTCTCATCATACTGCTGGTATTAGAACTGTCCGTGATATTTTGGATACTTTCCTATAGGATAACTTGATATCTGCAAACCAATACCCTACTTACATGGACTTCACCAACTCCAATTACTTAGAGGAGGATGTATGATGCATTGATTGATATGTTTGAGTGGATGTATGCCGCGGCTCCCCATTTGTTTTTATGAAACCCCCCCTCTGTGACAACGTTGTCCAATTTTTAATTGGCTGTGGCAGCCGTCTGCCCACATTGCTTCTTTTTCACTGCTTATAAATTTCTATTTGGTGTTTAATTTATTTTTGGTAAATAATAAAGCTGGTTTGTAATTTCAAATAGTGTTCTTTGTTGACCCTCTTTTTAGGGTATCTTCCCTGTTTTTTCTTATATGACTAAAGGGCAACTTGAACTGCATTCAGACTTGTCTGCATGATTGATCTATACTTACCAGCTAAAGGCCAATACTGATCAATTAAAGTTGGTTGATCCGGGCAAACTCTCTGCTTTTTTGATTCTGTTTTTCGGGCGGTCTTTGCCCTTTCCTTGCCTTGGGGGATCCCACCACTACTGTATAATTATCAGTGATATAGCAAAGTGATAGACGGCTTAACCACACAAACCGTACATTCAAGTACACACATGGCATATATGATTAACCGTGATTTAGATGATGAGATTGATACGGCTTTCTCTTTTGATGGAAAGAGTGAAGAATCAGAGGGGGAATCAACACGCCAACTGTTCAAAAATCATAAAAAACTTATGGTTAAATTTTTGAACCGGAAATGGGACATTTCCTCTTTAAAATCACACATTTCTCACAATATCATCCCTAGAGGACTAAGGGAAAGAATTATCCCTGCCGAACATCTCCACACCCCCAGGTTTCTGAAAGTGTGGAAAGAGGAATGCCTCAAAAGAGGCCTATCACTTATGAGAATCATAGTATCCGAAGAAGAAACGCAGCTTCAGGAGATTCAAAGTGAATTAGAGCTAAGTGCAAAAGCCCTGGAACCTCATAAAAATAAACCTGACTTTGAGAAAAATAACGAATTTATCAAAAAAGAAATTGAAAGAATTCAAAAAAATCTAAAACACACAAAACAGGAAAAATTCAGACAAAACATTGCTGACTGGGAAGGGGGAGACATCTTTAACCCTTCCCTACCAAGTAGAAGTAGATCCTCTTCAAGAGGCTCTAAACATTCACAACGTACTAGAAGGAATAGAATAGATTCCTCCTCAGACAGTGACTTTGATAAAGAAATCTCTACAAAATCTGTCACTTTTTTAGAGGAACCTCAGGGCAACTCAATAGTAGAATGCCAAAAACAACCAGTGGAAAAGAGTCATCCCAGAGAAACAGGAAAGGGAAACATAGAAGGAAGAGGAAGGGACCGAGACACAGTTCAGAATCGGCGCAGTGGGAGACTAAGGAGTCAGAGAAGACGCTGAATGTATCTTCTAACTCAACAACTATGGATTTGAGCATAGTCAATCTATCCGACTTTCAGCTGGACTCTAATCACATTAAACTCCTTCAAAAAGGACTCTCCTTCTCCCCCACTGCGCCCATGAATGAATTTGAAGTGTTCAAAGACATTAATCTATTTCTCAGGAAGGTCCTTTTCAAACTCTGGCACCAGAGAGGCCCTGATAATTCAAATACTATTGACCCTAACCTTGATAAGGAAGAAAAAGAGGCTATAGATAACCTAATATCCTTGCTGGAAGAAAACACTGACAGCGATTCGGAAACGGTCAGTAGCCATCCGATCACTAGAAAATCTAATTTGAGAATCAAGTCCACCAACATGCCACCACTATCAAAACATAAGTGGCTCCAAGTATTCCTAGATCAGGTCAAACATGATCTTAGAAGGGTTAACTGGGAATGGTTGGGATCTAATAACCTTACCGGCTCTGAGAGAAAAGCTTTACGTGAACTACAAGAAGCTCCCAATTTGGTGATAAAAAGAAGTGATAAGGGCGGGAATGTGGTGTTACTCAGTGAAAAAATTTACGAGAATGAAGCACTCAGACTGCTGAGTGATACCTCTACTTATAAAAAACTCACTGAGAATCCCTTCCCAGTCCTAACAGACACTCTGAATACAAAACTAAAACTAGCTATGGAAGCTGGTCTTCTAACCAAAAAAGAATATCTTTATCTCAGAGCTGATAACATCACAATCCCAACCTTCTATATAATCCCCAAACTACACAAATCCTTATCCAACCCACCAGGGAGACCAATTGTGTCAGCCATCAATGGCCCCCTGGAGAAAGTTGGCAAGTTTGTGGACTCGATGATTAAAGATATGGTAACAAAACTTTCATCCTTTGTCCAAGACAGTAGAGATATACTCTCTAAATTATCTGACTTCTCCCTATCATCAAACACCCTACTAGTAGGGATTGATGTAGAAAGTCTGTATACGTCGATTCCCCATGACTGTGGTATTCAAGCCATAAGAACCTTTCTTGACATCTACTACCCAGATTTGGGTGCCCATAATGAGTTCATTATTGAATTATTGGAATTCATGTTGGGCAACAACTATTTCCAATTTCTCGGGAAATTCTACCAACAGGTAAGAGGCACCAGCATGGGTGCCCCTTGGGCCCCGTCTTATGCCTGTCTTCACCTGGGTCTCTGGGAAATGGAGGCTGTGTACACGTCCTCGATGTACCTTGACCACTGTACCTTGTGGTTAAGGTACATCGATGACGTGCTCATGATATGGGAGGGCACTGTAGAACAACTCCTAGAATTCCTATCCCAATTAAATATTAACAATAAAAACATTCATTTAACTTACTCCTATCATCCTGATACCCTTCCATTCCTCGATTTACAAATTACAAAAAGAGGAAATCGGATTGTAACCAGTACTTTTAGAAAGGAAACAGCGGCGAACACCCTCCTCTTGGCACAGAGCCACCATCCAAAATCCCTAATTAAAGGGATACCTACAGGTCAGTTCTTGAGGATCAGGCGAAACTGCTCAGAGGAGGAACAATTTAAATCTGAAGCACAGGAAATGTATAATAGATTCAGGAAAAGAGGGTATTCGCATAATTCCCTCAAAAAAGCCAGAAACAATGCATTAGGTAGAAAACGTGAAGACCTCTTACTTACAAAAACAAATACTCAGTCATCTGCTAAACCAGCATATGATTTTCCTAGAATCATTACGAGATTCGGCTCACAATGGACCCAGGTCCAAGAGATCCTCAACAGACACTGGCATATTCTAAGATCAACACCCCTAATCACAAACATAATTAGTCCTAAACCACTACTCACAGCAAAAAGGGCACGTAACCTGGGCGATGTGCTAGTTCACTCCGAATACACGAGAACGACCAGCAAAAACTGGCTTTCGGGGAAAAAACCCCCTCCAGGTATGCACGCATGCGGACATTGTAACATCTGTAGGTATGTGCATCAAACTGATGTGTTCCCCGATCCGCGAGGAGGCAAGGACTATAAGATTAAACAGTTTATCAATTGTTCTACGACACGAGTCATATACATGCTCACATGTCCTTGTAATAAAAACTACATAGGAAAAACGAAACGCCAACTCCGGATCAGGATCGGCGAACACATCAGTGGGATTAAAAAAAAGATTAAAAATAAGAATAAAAATGATGATCGACCTATTCCTCAACACTTTGCTGAATTCCACGACAGTAACCCTAGGGGTCTTACAGTCAAGGGAATCTATGTGTTGAACCTGCCCCCTAGAAGAGGTGACTTTGATACCATCCTCCTTCAAAAGGAGAAAATGTGGACATACTATTTAGATTCCCTAGCGCCCAAAGGATTAAACACAGAATGTAGCCTACAACCCTTCCTTGAGAAATAATGTATTCTCTAAAACTCTTTGATAAAATTCCATCGCCACATGTTATAATCAGTCACTTCACTCTTTCCATCACTACCCATTCTCTTTCTTTCACCTAATCTTTCCTTTTCCCTTCTTTTATTCTCTCCTTATCTTCTATCCTAATAATCCCCTCTCTGCCATACCCTTTCTCGCTATTCATCGATCTTTACCTCTATTTGCCTTATTAATATACTTAGAATGTATGCTGCTTGATTGCTGTCGGTCTGACACAAGAGAAGCTCTTAGTGACACCTAGTGGTAGTGTGCAAGTAACTGCACCTGATAAATCTCTACTTAAGCCCGTCACGAATGTCTCCTCCTAGCTCTGAAGAAACCAGCGTCCATTGGCTGGTGAAACGCGTCAGCGGTGTGACGTCAGCACGTCACCGGGAGCCGCGCGCTATTCGATCTGGCCCTGCTGTTTATACTCCACATCTACCAGCTGATCACAGCCTTTCTATTCAGCCACGCACTGCATCGAAAAAACCGCCTCACAGAGGCCTCTCAGCTACGGACGGAACCTTACTCAAACTGCAAACCCACTGAGTTTCCAAATGGCTCGTAAGTGATTTCCATCTACACAGAGACCTGGAACAAAGGATTGCCACTATTCGACGACGAGGACAGCGTGATTGGTGAGACTTCCCTACTCCACTCAGCGCTTACAAATGTATGTCGATTTTCCTGCATCCTTTTATTGCTGTCTCCTTGGATAATCACCCACTGCTTTAGCTAAGCTATTTACATCTCTTTAACATAGCAGTCTAAACGGTTCCCTATGCAGTCTGCTGATATAGCTGGTAGACAACTATTATCTATTTGTGATTCAACTAGCAACTAGTCTAACCTCTCTATACTGGACTATATCACACTCAGATCTTACGGCCAGACCGTGCACCCACTCTACTCTCTCATCATACTGCTGGTATTAGAACTGTCCGTGATATTTTGGATACTTTCCTATAGGATAACTTGATATCTGCAAACCAATACCCTACTTACATGGACTTCACCAACTCCAATTACTTAGAGGAGGATGTATGATGCATTGATTGATATGTTTGAGTGGATGTATGCCGCGGCTCCCCATTTGTTTTTATGAAACCCCCCCTCTGTGACAACGTTGTCCAATTTTTAATTGGCTGTGGCAGCCGTCTGCCCACATTGCTTCTTTTTCACTGCTTATAAATTTCTATTTGGTGTTTAATTTATTTTTGGTAAATAATAAAGCTGGTTTGTAATTTCAAATAGTGTTCTTTGTTGACCCTCTTTTTAGGGTATCTTCCCTGTTTTTTCTTATATGACTAAAGGGCAACTTGAACTGCATTCAGACTTGTCTGCATGATTGATCTATACTTACCAGCTAAAGGCCAATACTGATCAATTAAAGTTGGTTGATCCGGGCAAACTCTCTGCTTTTTTGTTAGCAAAGGGACTTGCAAAGTTTAACGATCGCCCTGAAAGTTATAGAGCATGGCATTCGTTCTTCAGAAATGCAACTAGAGACCTTGAGCTAAATGCAAGTGAAGAAGCCGACCTCTTAGTCAATTGGCTGGGGAATGAGTTGTCAGAGCATGCAAGGAGAATCAGAGACATTAACATTAATTACCCAAGCAGAGGGCGGAGCATGATATGGGAAAGGGTTGGTGAATGTTACGGTTCCCCAGAAGTTATAGAAAACTCTCTTTTTAAAAGAATAGATGACGGCTGAGGGGAGGAGGAACTGACCAGGATGGACGTGCAGTGAGTTCGCTCCACTAGCCCAGGCAATCAGCTGTTGCATGTCTTTAATGATTCCATAGACCTCCCCAGTCCTCCCATACAGCACACTGCTGAACAAACAATTCTCCAAGCCAGCTGCCTGTCTTTGTGCCCTTTCCTGCTCTCAAGCCCTGGTGTTAGGCTATTGGATCCACAGACGATCGAGGACGAGGTGTTGTGGAAGGAGGAAGTGGTGAGAATGAGCGGCTAGATTCGAGTCTCACCGTGAAAGCACGAGCTAAACCGAGTCCCGCCGAGTCCTTACGATTCGAGCTTCACCGCGTTCATTCAACCGCTCGGAGAGAGGGATCCCACAGACCGGGTGGAGGGAGAGTCCGCGTGTGCAGAAAGTTCTCTTCTATTTTTTTGTTGAGAGAGGAAGGAAGGAGTGGAGACAGAAGAAAAAGGAAAGAAAAAGGAGGAAAAGAAAAGGGAAAAACTAATCCCCACGGAGTGCAGAGGTAACAGTGTTACTGATATAACCCTGGATGATTTTTTCTCAAGAGTCTCTATAACAGCAGTGGGGAATAGTGTTATTCCAGATATATACAATGTACTCTACTAGAGATTATAAGAAGTCGGATATGGCAAGGTAAAAAGTGCCTTTTATTTATTAATATCTGATCTGATGAACATTACCTGATTTGGTTCTGTTAAATGAGGTAAAGGAATATTACATTTGTTGAAACGAACTCTAAAAGAGACAGTGTACATAGTGAAATAAGGGCGGTAAAATTTGGGTACAAGTAAGAGCTTTACTCCCTTATAGCTGTATACCTTAAATATAGCATGCCTCCTAAAAGCACGCATTCCCAGAAAACAAAAAGGGGATCATTGGGGGGGTCAGCTAAATATCCCCCTAAACCCGCATCAGCACAAAAGTCAGATATTAAAGCTTTTTTTCAACAACCACAGGATCAACAAAATAGCTCTATTCTAACTGAGCTAAATTTCTCATCTCCAGCTGGAGAAGTAGAGCATGGAACAAGTATTAGCCCTAGTGAACACACACAGCTTCTTATGATGGATATGGAGGGAGCAGAAGGAGGCCCCATGTGGAATTTACAGACATATATAAAAGCTCTACCAACCAGGGAAGATATGGATAAATACATACACAGATTAGAATCCTCTTATTAATCTGAATTACAAACGTTGAAAACATCTCTGACTGATATGCAAAATAAGATCATGGACATGGACACTAAAATTGTAAATCTGGATCAAAAAATGATTTTATTAGAAGAGAAAAAGATAGAACACGATCGATACTTGAGCTACATAATAAATATCACGGACAACCTCGAAAATAGAAGTAGACAAAACAATATAAGAGTCAGAGGACTTCCTGAGACTGTGAATGTAGAGAACCTTAGGAAAACTCTCCAAAATATATTTAATTCATTGCTGGAGCGTCCAGGGGAGACAGAAATAGAGATCGACAGAGTCCACAGAATCCAAGGCCCTAAAGTCAATGATTCAGGAAAACCTAGAGATGTGATTTGTAGAATACATTTTTTTCAGGTTAAGGAAAAAATTATGATAGCGGCACGGCGGCAGCGGGATTTTGAATATGAGGGTGCGCAGATTATATTTTTGCAGGACCTGTCAAAATACACGCTAATAAGAAGAAAAGCAGTGAAACCATTGTTGGATGTGTTGAGGGAAAGGGAAATCCTATTTAGATGGGGTTTTCCTTTCCAGGTCATTGTTCATCAAGGCGGCCAAAGGGTTATTTTTCAGGACATTAATGATCTCCCTGAATTTTGTAGACTTCTGCAATTACCCCTGATTCATTTGCCGGACTGGCCACATTCATATCAGGGATTGGATTGGAGACAATATAGAGGAAGATAGAGAGCCTTAGTGGTGGATGGGTGGGGGGGGGTCCTTGTTGTTGTTGTGTTTTTTTTTTTTGTTTTTTTTTGTTTTTGTTTTTTTTTTTTTTTTTCCCACTTAAGGTATTGGAATACATTTTGGTGTATACTGGGGCAGGGTTTAAGTGAAGAAAAATTAAAATGTTGTTTTTTTTTTTTTTTGTTTGTTTTTTTTTTTGCTTTTTATTTGTTAGTTAGTATTATGATTGAGATGGACTATATGTTATAAGTCAAAATATGTTTCTGATAATTTCTTAGAGTAAAATTGTACATTATTTTGTTAGGTTGGGTTGGTGAGGATCTTTTTTTTTTTTTTTTTTTAAGTATTGTGGATTTAGTAGATAAGACGTTTTTTTTTCATGTCCAATATTGAGAGAATTGAGGCACATTAACTTACTAGGGTAGGGTGGTGGGTGGGGTATCTTTTTTTTTTTTTTTTTTGCAAACGATTGAAATGGATTATTTGTTATAAGTCAAAATATGTTCCTGATAGTTTTTTAGAGTTTTTTAAATGCACATTATCTTTATCATGTTTGATCGGTGGGGTTTTGTTTTTGTTTTTTTTTGTTTTTTTGGTTTTGGTTGTTTTTTTTGTTTTTTTGTTTTTTTGGTATTGTGGATTTAGAAGATAAGACAGGTTTATTCATGTCCAATATTGAGAGAATTAAGACACATTAAATTACAAGGGTAGGGTGGTGGGTGGGGTATCTAATTTTTTTTTTTTTTTTATTGCAAATGATTGACATGGATTATTTGTTATAAGTCAAAATATGTTCCTGATAGTTTTTCAGAGTTTTTTAAATGCACATTATCTTTATCATGTTTGGTCGGTGGGGTTTTATTTGTTATTTTTTTTATATATTTTTTTTTTTTTTTGGGCGTGGGGGTCAGGAGATTCCCCCCCCCCCCCTTTTTTTTTTTCCCTCTCTTCTCACTAAAGGTATTTGTACATGGTTTGATGTATATGGCGGAAGGGGTTAAGGCAAGAAAAATGAAAATGGTGTTCCTATATGTGCACTATTTTGTGTATCACTTTAGATAGCTGATGCGGTTGAGGGTTTTTTAACACACTGGGTGGGATAGGGGGACCATTTTGGGGGTTCATGTTTTTTCTACACTGGACAGTAGATATGGCTGACTGTCCTCAAGTTTATACTTTACTGGGTGGGACAGGGTTTTTTTTTAGGGTTTTCATGTTTTTCTTTTATGTTTGGCAATATTCCACTATAACTCACTAGGCACCAGTGATGCACAAGGTTTGATTGGTATTTGACGTGGGGAGGGCGTGGGGGTTGGGGGATTTTTTTTCCCTTTTTTTTTTTTTCACTGAAGGTATTCGTACAAGGCTTGATATATATTGGGGTAGGGGTTATGGCAAGAAAAATGAAAATGTTGTTCCTATATGTGCACTATTTTGTATATCACACTAGATAGTTGATCCGGTTGAGGTTCTTTAACTTACTGGGTGGGATAGGGGGACTATTTTGGGGGTTCATGGTTTTTTTTGTTTTTTTTGTTTTTTTTTTGTTTTTTTCCCTCTCCCACTAAATTTTGTAATGGATACAGAATTTATTTATTAATCTATTTTTTTTTATATAATTTTTTCCATATTTTTATTTATTTATTTTTTTTTGTTCTATTTTTTTTCTTTAAGGATATATGGGCTATAACTGTTTATATAATATGCCTGATTAGAGGAGTTTTTTTTTTTTTTTTAACTGATACCGTGGGGTATTTTTTTTTTTTTGGAATAATAAAAATATAGCCTGGGCTAGGCACGTTCAATCCTGGGGAGGATATCCTTTTATTCCCCAATCTAGGGAACTTACTTGGTAAGGTTAGACTCGAAGGAGTCGAATAGATAGTGAGTAGATAGGTTGTGTGGCTGGGTTGATTGGGGTGAGTGGTAACAGATTTGTGGCTTTTTTTTTTTTCTTTTCTTTCTCTCTCCTTTTCCGTATGGACTCAATTAAAATATGCTCTTATAATGTTAGAGGTTTAAATTCAGCGGCAAAGAGGGCGCAGGTTTTGTACTCTTTCCACAGACAAAAAGTAAATGTGATTTTTTTTCAAGAGACCCATTTTCGGGCGGACCATATACCCAAGTTGCAAAAGGGATATTATAACGCTTGGTATCATGACTCCTTCGCATATTCAAAATCGAGAGGAGCCTCTATAGCGATACATAAGTCATTACCACATCAGGTTTTGGAAGAATGGAGAAATAGAGATGGTAGGGCAATATTTCTTAAGCTCCTAATATTTGGTAAGAAATATACATTTATTAATGTATATTTACCTAACCAGGGACAATCTAAAGTAGGAGCACAATTGATCACAGATCTTATGGAAAAAGCGGAAGGGATTACGATAATTGGGGGAGACTTTAATTTTATATTGGATAATGATAGGGATACTTCAGCAACATTAATAATGCAGAAGGCTAAGGATAAAGTCAAATTTAGGGAAGTAATGGCTAAGCATCATCTGGTCGATATATGGAGGGCGCTCCATCCCCTGGAAAGAGACTATACCTTCCACTCCAAGGTTCATGGTACTTATCACAGAATCTATTTCTTTCTGATGAATCAGCTGGGAGTAGCTGTGACTTCCTCCTCTGAAATTGGCAGTGCCATATGGTCAGATCATGCACCGATATTTCTAGTATTAGATATTTCCAGGGAGAGGAGCTCAAGAGGTACCTGGAAATTGAATGATAATTTGCTATTTGATGAGGTATGCGTTTCAGAAATAAAGAGGGCAATAATAAACTTTTCTAAAGATCATATAAGCGGTACTACCTCCCTTTTGATCCAATGGGAAGCGTTGAAATGCGTAGTTCGGGGCCTATTCATAAAGCATGGGGCTAGACTAAAAAAGGCAAAAAAGGAATAGAACGACCCACCTCCTGAAGGAGATATCTAAACTGGAAACTCAGCATAAGCAAAATCCTCTTGGAGAAGTATTATTAGAATTAACAGAAAAGAAAACGGAACTGCAAAATCTACTTAATGAGCAGACATTACAAATCAGGGATAAAAATCGTACGTTATTTTACCAACATGGCAATAAACCGGGTAAATTACTGGCAAGAGCTTTACGTCAGCGAATTAACGCCTCATCCATTGTTAAAATCAAAGCAGATAATGATGAAATGATATATGATCCAAAAGGTATCTTGAAAGCATTCCATACTTTTTATAATAATCTATATAATTTACCAAACCAATTACCAAATACAGATCCGATAAGATATCAAGAAAATATACAACAATATATCAAAGACACAGCATTACCATCACTAGCAACAACAGATATAGAACAGTTAGAACAAGAATTTTCAGAGATAGAAATACAAAAAGTAATAGATTCATTAGTGATAGGGAAAAGCCCAGGCCCGGATGGTTTTACCCCACGGTTTTATAAAACATTTAAAGACGTCTTAATCCCTATTATTAAAAGAACGTTTAACTCTGTATCTACCTCTCAACCGTTTGTCCCGCATAGCCTACAGGCATATATCTCACTCATACCTAAACCGGAAAAGGATCCCTCTTTCTGTGGTAATTATAGGCCAATATCCTTGACTAATATTGATATTAGATTGTATTCAAAGATTATCGCTAACAGACCTACCCCAATAATACCGGCACATATACATCTAAACCAGGTGGGATTTATAAAGGGGCGAGAGGCGAGAGATAATACGCTTAAAACATTAACACTGGTGGAATATGCCCGGAGACGCTCCATCCCATCCTGCCTGTTGGCAGTGGACGCCGAAAAAGCATTTGACAGGGTGGGATGGAGCTTTCTCAGGGAGACATTAAAGCAGTGGGGGATTGGTCCCCTACTGCAGGATAAAATAATGGCCCTTTATCATAATCCAATGGCCAGAATACGGGCAAATGGGGAGTTATCGGATACAGTAAATATCACCAATGGAACTCGTCAAGGATGTCCATTGTCCCCAATTTTATTTGTATTAGTTATGGAACACCTCTTAATAGTGATTCGAAAGAATAATGACATTAAAGGCATCAAGGTAGGGCAGATTGACTATAAAATGTCAGTATATGCAGATGACTTGTTATTGTACATCACAAATCCGGTGGTGACAATACCAAATCTAATAGCAGAATTTAAAAGATTTGGAGATTTGAGTAATTTTAAGGTGAATTATAATAAATCTGAGGCCTTAAATATTTCTCTGTCTAACTCTTTGGTTGAGCTCCTAAAACAAAACTTTTCATTTAAATGGCAGGAGGAGGCAATTAAATACCTCGGAATTTTTATCCCTAGAGAGATGAATAAGATACAGGAACTTAACTATCTTCCACTAATACGTAAAATAACAAAGACACTACAACTTTATGATAGAGGGACCTTTTCCTGGATGGGAAGGATAAACATTGTAAAAATGGATATACTGCCTAAAATCATTTATATACTCCAAACGATACCTATATATCCCTTAAGAACCGTAATGAATCAAATCCGTAAGGCTATAGGAAGTTTCATTTGGGCAAAAAAGAGCGCCAGAATAAATAGGAAAACATTATATAGACTACAAAAGGATGGTGGACTGGCTCTCCCAGACATTTCGTTGTACCTCAGATCAATATTTATAACCAGGATTGTGGATTGGTTCCATAATATGGACAACAAACAATGGGTGAAACTGGAGGAAGAAGTCACAGACATAAAACTGAAATCATTACCTTGGATTAAGAGGGAATATAGACCCCGGGAAGGGGATATGCCCTTCTTGGTCGTATCAACCTTGAAAGTGTGGGTCGATTTGATAAAAAGGGGGTATAGCATCTACATTGAGAGGTCCAATGACCCCCCTCTTTAGCAACCCGGAATTCCCACTTGCTTTTAAAGCCAAGACCTTCCTAAAGTGGCAAAGGAGGGATGATACGAGGATAGTGGAAATAATGGAAGAAAATAAACTCCACCCATTGGAGGCCCTTGGTACCGAATATAGAAAGAAATGGTTTCAGCATGGACAACTCCAGCAATACATTTCATCTTTGACGAAGGAGTCCATAATGAATAGACCATTGTTAGGGTTAGAAAAAATACTGTTACAGAAACATAGACCCACACATATCTTATCTGTTGTGTATAAATATTTAATTTCAGAAAACAAGGAGGAAGGGTTACAATACATAAAAAAATGGGAGGAGGAACTAGGGATGGTTATCCCTAGATCTAAATGGGAAAAAGCAATTACAGTAACTCATAAATTATCAATCTCTACTAGGCATCAAGAAAGAAATTACAAAATACTAGCCAGGTGGTATAAATGCCCAGTTGATATGAAAAAAATAAATTCAGATAATACAGACAGATGTTGGAGATGTGAAGTAGCAAAAGGCTCAATGTCGCATATCTGGTATTTTTGTCCAGAAATTCAATCATTTTGGGAAAAGGTATTTAAAATATACAGGGCTACAACCGGGGTAGAGATACAATCAGATATATATGTGGCGATATTGTCAATGATCCCTGGATCAATAAAAAATATAAAAAAGGGAACTCTGAAGTACTATATAACTGCGGCACGTACCGTCATAGCTAGAAATTGGAAAAATAAAAAAGCCCCCTCCATAAAAGAATGGGAATGTGAAATGGGAGTGATGCGATCCTTAGAGGAGAGGATGATATTAGAGGGAAGGAGATGAGTAGGTACAGGAAGAGCGTGGGAAGAGTCTAGAACCTCGCCGCGATAGGGGAACGAGAAAAAGGGGATAAAGATAGAGCACATACTGTGATGAAGAGTTGGAGAAGGGGGGAGAGTTCTTCTGAATTGGAGAAATTTTTTTTTTTTTTTGTTTGCTTTTCGGTTAGCTAAGTGGTGTTGTGTAAGAGGATTGGTTGAGGGTGTATGATGGGTATGGATGGGGGGTACTGGGTAGTATTGTGTGGTAGATATAGGGGCCGTGCAAAGATAGAGTAACGAATTATATCCAGAAATGTATACAGATGATGCTAGTATAGATCATGGGGATATATAAAATGATCTGAATATTAATTGTGAATGCCCCTATACACCATGATTTATTTTTTTTCTGTGTAGATGTAAGTATGTGTATATGTTTTATATAAAAAATTTTGTAAAAATGTTTGATAAATAAAGATTGTAAAAAAAAAAAAAAAAAAAGAATAGATGACTTTCCTAGGATTCCTAACAAAGGCTACCAGAAGCTGAGAGAATTGAGTGACCTAGTGACAGAACTCCAAATAGCCAAAGCAGAAGGAGACTTGCCAGGCCTTGCCTTTCTGGACACAGCCCGTGGAGTTAACTCTATAGTGCAAAAGCTACCTTACAGCCTTCAAGAAACCTGGATTTCACGAGGCTCCAAATACAAGCAAAAGCACAACGTCCCCTTCCCACCATTCTCTTATTTTGTGGACTTTATTCGCTATCAAGCAAAGGTTAAAAATGATCCTAGTTTTGACATCTCATCATCTGACTCTGCTTACTCTAGGTCAAGTAAGCCTGCTCTAACCCGCAACTTCAAAGACGCACCTGTTGCAGTACGCAAAACAAGTGTATCTCCAACACAGGATCCAAGCAGAGAGTGTCCTCTTCACAAGAACCCTCATTCGTTGTCAAAGTGCAGAGGTTTTAGAGAAAAGACTCTCCAAGATTGCAGAACCTTCCTCAAGGAAAACAGACTTTGTTACAGGTGCTGCGCATCAACTTCTCACCTTGGGAAAGACTGTAAGGTGAGCATCAACTGCTCTGAGTGCAACAGCTCAGAGCACAACACAGCTCTACATCCAGGGCCAGCGCCATGGACTCTTACCCCCTCACCCACAGTGGACGAGCACGGCGGGGAGCAACAAGACACAGTACCTCCTGTAGTTACACCCCGGTGCACCCAAGTCTGTGGCGAAGGTCTGTCTAACAAATCCTGCTCTAAGATTTGTCTTGTCACAGTTCACCCCACGGGTCGCAGAGAAAAGGCAGTGAAGCTATACGTGATCCTGGACGATCAAAGCAACAGATCACTCACCAGCTCAGCCTTCTTTGACACTTTCAAAATCAAGGAAGCCGGCTCTTCATACTTACTTAAGACTTATACAGGGGTAAGTGAAGAAACTGGGAGAAGAGCCATTTGTTACCAAATCGAATCCTTTGATGGTCAGACAACCCTGCCTCTGCCAACTCTAATCGAGTGCAATCAGTTCCCAACGGATAGAGAGGAGATCCCTACACCAGAGGTGGCACTTCATCACGGACATCTGAAGGGCATAGCACATCTCATCCCTGACTTGGATCCCCAGGCCGAGATAGCGCTTCTCCTTGGGAGGGACATCATCAGAGTTCACAAGGTGAGAAAACAAATCAATGGTCCTCACAATTCCCCTTATGCCCAGAAACTAGATCTGGGATGGGTCATCATAGGCAACGTTTGCCTAGGGAGTGTTCACAAACCAACCAGCGTGAACTCTCTCTTTACAAAGACACTAGAAGGTGGGCGTCCATCCCTATTTCAGCCTTGCACCAACAGATTCCTTGTAAGAGAGAAGCCTGCCAGTGTAATTCATTCCAACCCTTACACCGCTAATCTTCTTTGTCATGAAGACAGAGATCATTTAGGGTGCTCAGTTTTCCAAAGGACTAAAGAAGATCACAAAATTGGCCCATCTATTGAAGATCATATCTTCTTGGAGATAATGAGACAGGGATTCTACAAAACCAACGAAAACAGCTGGGTGGCACCCCTGCCTTTCAAAGCGCAGAGACCCCGTCTTGCTAACAACAGAGAATAAGCTTTGAAACGCTTTTCTTCCCTCAGATCCACTTTTCAAAGAAAAACAGAAATGAAAGGGCATTTCTTCTCATTCATGAGTAAGATGTTTGAGGATGACAATGCTGAGATAGCCCCACCTCTAAAAGACAATGAAGAGTGCTGGTACCTACCAATCTTCGGTGTCTACCACCCCAAGAAGCCAGGTAAAATCCGGGTAGTGTTTGACTCCAGCTCACGGCATCAAGGGGTCTCATTAAATGATGTCCTCCTAAAGGGACCAGATCTCAACAACACACTTCTTGGTGTTCTCATCAGATTCTGCAAAGAAGCAGTTGCCATAGTTGCAGACATTCAGCAAATGTTCCACAGCTTCCAAGTCAAGGAAGAACACAAGAACTTCTTGAGATTCCTATGGTTCAAAGACAATGACCCTACTAAAAACATTACAGAATACCGCATGAAAGTGCACGTTTTTGGTAACAGTCCATCTCCTGCTGTTGCCATCTATGGACTGAGAAAGACGTTACACAGTTTATTGAAACAGACTTTTATGTAGATGATGGTCTGAAATCACTTTCTTCACCTGAAGCTGCAATAAGTCTACTCAAGAGGACTCAAAGCACGCTTGCCTCTTCAAATCTCAGACTGCATAGGATAGCATCAAACAGCAAGGTCGTCATGGAGGCCTTCCCTTCCCAAGATTATGCCAGTGACTTCAAAGATCTGGACTTAGCTACAGACTCCCTTCCTATGCAACGCAGCCTAGGACTCAACTGGGACCTCAAGTCTGATACCCTTACCTTTTAGGTTGACCAAGAGACAAAGCCCTTCACACGGCGAGGTGTCTTATCCACCATCAACAGCCTGTATGATCCACTCGGGTTTGCAGCACCAATTACCATCCAAGGTAAGATTCTGCTTAGAGAGCTTACTGCAGACACATGTGATTGGGATTCTCCACTACCTCCTGAGAAAGAGACGTTATGGGTAACATGGAGAGACTCTTTAAAGACTTTATCCAACCTACACGTACATAGACCATACACCCACTTTCCTCCCACAAGGGTTCAGTCTACAAAGTTATGTGTATTCTGCGATGCTTCAGTTAAAACAATAGGAGCAGTAACCTACCTCAAGTCAGTAGACATCGAGGGCCAAGTTCATATTGGGTTTGTTATGGGCAAAGCCAAGCTAGCACCATGTCCTGAAACCACCATTCCAAGATTGGAACTGTGTGCTGCTGTACTTGCAGTAGAACTAGCAGAACTTATTACATCTGAGATGGATCTAGAACTCGAGGACACAGAGTCCTAAGAATCAGGAAGTCGACACAGCCCACCCAGTGGCATTATGTCTCAACTGATCATAACCCAGCAGATCATGCTACAAGGTCTGTACCATCATCCCGTCTCAAAGACACTACATGGCTCACAGGACCACCCTTCCTGTACAAGTCAGTGCCTACCACTCCAGTAAGGGAGACATATGTACTGCTAGAACCTAAATCTGACTCAGATATCCGTCCTCAGGTTTCCACACTACATACAACAATTTCTAACCAACTGTTGGGATCCAAGTGCTTCCTCAAATTCTCCACTTGGAAGTCCTTACAAAGAGCTACTGCTTGCTTGGTTCACGTAGCCAGATCCTTTAAACGTACCCCTATAAGACCAAGTTGTTTCAAAGGTTGGCATTACTGCCACAAACCATATACAGTAGATGAACTCACAGAAGCAAAAAATGTAATCATCCGCTGTGTCCAACAAGAGACTTATGCAGTAACACTAGAATGTCTTCAAAATCGCAAGAACATTCCAAAGAACTGTGCTCTAAGGAAACTCAACCCCTTTATAGACAATGAAGGACTGTTAAGAGTTGGAGGACATATTTCAAATGCAGGACTTGATAGTGGTGAAAGTAATCCTATCATAATACCAAACAACCATGTTGCGTCTTTACTTGTGGAATTCTACCACACACAGATAAAACACCAAGGACGTTTGTTCACCGACGGAGCCTTGCGTGCAGCTGGACTGTGGATAGTGGGAGCCAAGAGACTTGTGAATAAAACCATTTTCAAATGTATCATAAGCTTCGTGGTATGTTTCAAACCCAGAAAATGGCCAACTTTCCTGCAGACCGACTCAGTACAGAACCCCATTTCACAAACGTCGGCCTTGATGTGTTTGGGCCTTGGGCTGTCATCACACGACAAACCAGAGGAGGCAGTGCCAACAGCAAACGTTGGGCTGTCATGTTTACTTGTATGTGCATTAGAGCTGTACACATAGAAGTAACTGAGTCCTTAGACACATCCAGCTTTATCAATGCCCTGAGACGTTTCATCTCTATTAGAGGCCCTGTCAAACACATACGCTCTGATAGAGGAACCAACTTTGTTGGAGCTTGCAAAGAATTGAATATCTCTTCAAACCTAGACACAGAACGTGTAGAGAGATACCTTTCAGAACAGGGTTGTACATGGACATTTAACCCCCCACACTCTTCTCACATGGGAGGTGCCTGGGAGTGTATGATTGGTATTGCTCGAGGAATCCTAGATTCAATGTTTCTACATTTGGGAACTTCAAAACTCACACATGAGACTCTGACAACCTTCATGGCTGAAGTATCAGCTGTAATGAATGCCAGACCTTTGACATCTATACCTAATGATCCTGAAGATCCTTTCTTGCTTACACCTTCCACTTTGCTCACTCAGAAAGTTGAGGTGATCACAGCTCCTCCAGTCAATCTAGACACAAAGGACTTATACAGATGTCAATGGAAAAGAGTACAAGTGTTAGCTGACACCTTTTGGAACAAGTGGAAGAAACAATACTTGTCTAATCTACAGACCAGGAACAAGTGGCAAGACAGCAAACCCAACTTACAGCCTGGTGCCATCGTTCTCATGAAAGACTCAATCGAGGAGAAACGAGTGGCCTTTGGGTCTGATAACCCAAGTGTTTCCCAGTGAAGATGGAAACGTCAGGAAAGTTGAGCTCAAATTTATTAGGCAAGGCCAGCCTAAACTTTTCCTCAGACCTGTTTCTGAACTTATTTTGTTACTCTCCTCCGGAGTGCCATGATGTGTGGTATCCGTGGGAAACCAAGCGGGGAGTGTCATGCCTTCTTTAATAAGGCTTGTGATTTTCCTATTTACCCTTTGATTTAATTAGATTGCTCTATGCTGCCATCTAGAGACCATTTTGCATAACTGCGCTATATCTATTTCATGTAGTCATTTAGTATAGCTGGCTAGATTTGGTACATGAAAGCCTCCGTACTTTCAATCCCATCAGGCCTTGCATCAGCATCCTCCACCATTTTCATCTTTTCCTACCATGGAAGCATACATATCTGCTGCTAAGCTCTACGTTAGCCATCCGGATCCATCTTCGGTATGTTTACTAATTGTATCTTCAGCTAGATAGATAGATAGGTAGGCACTAATTGTATGATCTTTATTAATTGCATTTTGTCTGTATCTGTTACAATTTTACTCTATCTTGTATCAATAAAAGTTCAAAAAGATTCTGCGCCTACTGGAATGCATTGGTATGAGAGGAGTTAACAGTGTACCCGAATACACCTCAGTCACGTGTAGTGAGGGGCATAACAGAGGAGTTCCTGATGATAATATGCTGGGCAATCACTTCCAGGCATTAGTAAACGTACCTGTGTTACTTGGTCAACACATCAGTAATTGCAGTTTGCATACATATGAATTTGCTGACATGCAGTTAGTGGGCATACTCTGATCTCAGAAAAGCACAACATAATATACCGTAGTGGTGGGTAAAGCAGAATATTGTGCATGGAGCTAGGGCTTACTGGGTAGGGCTTCAATGATTAGTGAGATTGAGGGTTAACGTTAACAGCTTTCAAAATATTTGGCATGATACAGCTCTGCTTTAAAAACACCCAAACAAGAGATTTAATAAAAGAATGAGTTTTGTAAACAAAACAGTGTTTGACTAATCATACATAACTACACAAGATTACCACTTGTAAATACAAATCATTACAAACTTGTAAATACAAATCATTTAGTTCTCTTTTGATTTTTGTCACTTGCACTAAATAAGAGACAAACATTGTGGAAATTATAAAAACATTATACCACACAGAGAAATTTTTAAGCATTTAAGGAAGGTTTGTTTCATGGAAAAAGTTAATGGCTATTTAAACAAAAGAATCAAACTGTCCAGCATCTAAACACTGAGAAGGTGTTTCATATCTGCCATGTTAGCCAGCTGCAAACTCATTTGGTCTGTTCATTACAGCCACTAATACAGCCTTTTTCTTATTTGTTAGTACATGATTTCAGTACAAACTCACATAGTTATTATTAGGAAACTGACTGTTTAAGTTGTAAATAAATGAGACTACAATACGTAACCTAGGTTAAAAGCTATATGGGAATAAACATGCGTAAGTCTTGTTCATTTTTAAAATCATTTATAGATGTTTCCGTTATCAATTATATTTATTGTTTTAATATTGAGGCACTGATATATATAAACAAAAAGCAAGAACAGCTGCCTTAGGGAATTCCTCCCCCAAACACACAGTAAACCTCCCTACTAGCTGGTATTACATTGTACATTGCCCATTAGTTTAAAATATACTACAGTATATAGCAGGTTTAGATCTAAAAGGTCACTCAGGCCAAGTATTATTGAGCACTTGCGCTACCTATTGCAAAGTTAACAGAAAATTACAAATGTAAATATATATAATTGATATTAAATACATATCAAATATATATCTATATTAGTCAAGCATAAAACATATGTTTCATATCCATCCAATATCATTTTTAATACTTAGAAAGTTTGTTTTATAATTTGTAAACAACTGTGCTAAATGTTACTGGTCTTTGTATTGACTGCTTGTCTGCAGTTATTTCATGCACAAGCTCCAATGTAGAAGCGGTACATGTCAATAACCAAGCATGCAATAAACAGGACATGAGTGCACTGAACGTTTATATGCCTTATGCCGCGTACACACGGTCGGACTTTTCGGCTACAAAAGTCAAACGGACGCCGCCGGACCAAATCCAGCGGACAATCCGACCGTATGTGGTCTCCATCAGACTTCTGACGGACCTTTTCGGTCGGAAATCTGACGTACTTTAGATTTGAAACTTGCTTCCAATCTTTACGTCGTAACTCCGCCGGACTCAGTTCCTGACGGAAAGCCCGTTCGTCTGTATGCTGGTCAGACTGACCAGATGGGACGGAGGAGCAGGGTACTGCATCTCGCACTCGCTGCAATAGGAATAACAAATTTTCCTAATGCGGCGAGCGCGGTGGGGCATCCCAGGCCCTTAGGTCTGGTATGGAACTGTCAGGGCCGGTCAGGAAAGGGGGTGGGGACGAGCGAGCGCCCCCACCTCCTGAACCGTACCAGGCCGCATGCCCTCAACATGGGGGGGTGCTTTGGGGAGGGGGGTGCCCTGCGGGGCCCCCCACCACAAAGCACCTTGTCCCCATGTTGATGAGGACAAGGGCTTCTTCCCGACAACCCTGGCCGTTGGTTGTTGGGGTCTGCGGGCAGGGGGCTTATCAGAATCCGGGAGTCCGCTTTAGTAAGAGGGCCCCCAGATCCTGGTCCCCCACCCTATGTGAATGAGTATGGGGTACATGGTACCCCTACGCATTCACCTAGGGAAAAAGTGTCAATAATAAAACACACTACACAGGTTTTTAAAGTAATTTATTAGACAGCTCCGGGGGGTCTTCTTCCGGCTTCGGGGGTCTTCTTCCGACTTCGGGGGTCCCTCCGGTTCCTCTTCTCCCGGCGTCCGGTTGGTTCTTCTCCGCTCTCTCTGGCCTCTGTTTCCGGTGTTCCAGTTCTTCTGCCGGCTCCTCCGCGATCTTCATGCCGCTCTTTTTGCCAGCGGAGGCCCTGACTTCTGCCTTCTTCTCTTCTTCTGGGAGAAGAGGAACCGGAGGGACCCCCGAAGTCAGAAGAAGACCCCCGAAGCCGGAAGAAGACCCCCCGGAGCTGTCTAATAAATTACTTTAAAAACCTTTGTAGTGTGTTTTGTTATTGACACTTTTCCCTAGGTGAATGAGTAGGGGTACCATGTATCCCATACTCATTCACATAGGGTGGGGGGCTGGGATCTGGGGGCCCTCTTATTAAAGGGGGCGCCCGGATTCCGATAAGCCCCCCACCCGCAGACCCTGACAACCAATGGCCAAGGTTGTTGGGAAGAGGCCCTTGTCCTCATCAACATGGGGACAAGGTGCTTTGGGGTGAGGGGGGCCCCACAGGGCGCCCCTTCCCCCAAAGCACCCCCATGTTGAGGGCATGCGGCCTGGTACGGTTCTGGAGGGGGGGCGCTCGCTCGTCCCCACCCCCTTTTATAACCGTCCGGGCTGCGTGCTCGGATCAGGGGCTGGTATGGATTTTGGGGGGACCCCCACGCTGGTTTTTCTGCGTAGGGGGTTCCCCTTACAGTTCCATACCAGACCAAAGGGCCTGGGATGCCCGTGATGGGGCTCGCAAGGTGTCAATCTCGCCAATAAAAGCGGCGAGATTGACTTCCTTTTCTAGTCCCGTCGTACCTGAGTCACGTTCAAAATGAACGGACTTGTCCGTGTGTGGGAAAGTCCGTTCATTCTGAAAGTCCAGCGGAAGTCAGTTGGGAAGACTGGATTCTGGAAAGTCCGGTCATGTGTAGGCAAGTCCATCCATTCAGAAAGTCCGGCGGTAGTCCGCCGGAAGTCTGGCGGCAAGTACGTCGCACCTAGCTTCCCAGAAAGTCCGACCGTGTGTACGCGGCATAAGAGTTTATATGGGGAAATACCGCACAGTCATAGCCATTTATTTTATATCTATCAAATAAATTCTGCCCCTGATTTGATTTCCAGTATGATGCTTGGCAAACATTTGGACAATTGCCGGTGTTCTCTTCCTTATAATACCTCAGGCAGGCAGCTGCAGTATTTTCAGTCAGTGTACTGTGTCCTGTGCAGTGTGCAACTAAAGCTAACTGCAGACAATTGCTGGAGTTCTCTTCCTAATAATACTTCAGGTAGGTAGTTGATTCAGCTAGCTGCAGTATATTAGTGTACTGTACACTGGGCACAGTGTGCAACTAAAGCTAACTGCAGCCAATTGCTGGTGTTCTCTTCCTAATATACTTACAGGCAGGCAGCTGCAGTATTTTCAGTCAGTGTACTGTATCATGTGCACAGTGTGCAACTAAAGCTAACTGCAGACAATTGCTGGTGTTCTCTTCCTAATAATACCTCAGGCAGGCAGATGATTCAGCTAGCTGCAGTATATTAGTGTACTGTATCCTGTGCACAGTGTGCAACTAAAGCTAACTGCAGCCATTTGTTGGTGTTCTCTTTCTAATAATACCTCAGGCAGGCAGCTGCAGTATTTTCGGTCAGTGTACTGTATCCTGTGCAGTGTGCAACTAAAGCTAACTGCAGACAATTTCTGGTGTCCTCTTCCTAATAATACCACAGGCAGGCAGCTGCAGTATCTTCAGTCAGTGTACTGTATCCTGCTCACAGTGTGCAACTAAGGCTAACTGCAGACAATTGCTGGTGTTCTCTTTCTAATAATACCTCAGGCAGGCAGCTGCAGTATTCTCAGTGTACTGTATCCTGTGCACAGTGTCCAACCAAAGCTAACTGCTGCCAATTGCTGGTGTTCTCTTCCTAATATACTTACAGGCAGGCAGCTGCAGTATTTTCAGTCAGTGTACTTTATCCTGTGCACAGTGTGCAACTAAAGCTAACTGCAGCCAATTGCTGGTGTTCTCTTTCTAATAATACCTCAGGCAGGCAGCTGCAGTATTTTCAGTCAGGGAACTGTTTCCTGTGCACAGTGTGCAACTGATGCTAACTGCAGACAATTGCTGGTGTTCTCTTCCTAATATTACCACAGGCAGGCAGCTACAGTATTTTCAGTCAGTGTACTCTATCCTATGCACAGTGTGCAACTAAAGCTAACTGCAGTCAATTGCAGGTGTTCTCTTCCCTAATATACTTAAAGGCAGGCAGCTACAGTATTTTTAGTCAGTGTACTGTATCGTGTGCACAGTGTTCAACTAAAGCTAACTGCAGACAATTGCTGGTGTTCTCTTCCTAATATACTTACAGGCAGGCAGCTGCAGTATTTTCAGTCAGTGTACTGTACCCTGCGCACAGTGTGCAACTAAAGCTAACTGCAGACAATTGCTGGTGTTCTCTTCCTAATATACTTACAGGCAGGCAGCTACAGTATTCTCAGTGTACTGTATCCTGTGCATAGTGTCCAACCAAAGCTAACTGCTGCCAATTGCTGGTGTTCTCTTCCTAATATACTTATAGGCAGGCAGCTGCAGTATTTTCAGTCAGTGTACTTTATCCTGTGCACAGTGTGCAACTAAAGCTAACTGCAGCCAATTGCTGGTGTTCTCTTTCTAATAATACCTCAGGCAGGCAGCTGCAGTATTTTCAGTCAGGGAACTGTTTCCTGTGCACAGTGTGCAACTAATGCTAACTGCAGACAATTGCTGGTGTTCTCTTCCTAATATTACCACAGGCAGGCAGCTACAGTATTTTTAGTCAGTGTACTGTATCGTGTGCACAGTGTTCAACTAAAGCTAACTGCAGACAATTACTTATGTTCTCTTCCTAATATACTTACAGGCAGGCAGCTGCAGTATTTTCAGTCACTGTACTGTATCCTGTGCACAGTGTGCAATTAAAGCTAACTGCAGACAATTGCTGGTGTTCTCTTCCTAATATACGTACAGGAAGGCAGCTGCAGTATTTTCAGTCAGTGTACTGTACCCTGCGCACAGTGTGCAACTAAAGCTAACTGTAGACAATTGCTGGTGTTCTCTTCCTAATAATATATCAGGCAGGCAGTTGAATCAGATAGCTGCAGTATATTAGTGTACTGTATACTGGGCACAGTGTGCAAATAAAGCTAACAGCAGCCAATTGCTGGTGTTTGCTTTCTAATATACTTACAGGCAGGCAGCTGCAGTATTTTCAGTCAGTGTACAGTATCCTGTACACAGTGTGCAACTAAAGCTAACTGCAGCCAATTGCTGGTGTTCCCTTTCTAATAATACCTCAGGCAGGCAGCTGCAGTATTTTCAGTCAGTGAACTGTATCCTGTGCAGTGTGCAACTAAAGCTAACTGCAGACAATTGCTGGTGTTCTCTTCCTAATATTACCACAGGCAGGCAGCTACAGTATTTTCAGTCAGTGTACTCTATCCTATGCACAGTGTGCAACTAAAGCTAACTGCAATCAATTGCAGGTGTTCTCTTCCCTAATATACGTACAGGCAGGCAGCTACAGTATTTTCTGTCAGTGTATTGTATCGTGTGCACAGTGTTCAACTAAAGCTAACTGCAGACAATTGCTGGTGTTCTCTTCCTAATATACGTACAGGAAGGCAGCTGCAGTATTTTCAGTCAGTGTACTGTATCCTGCGCACAGTGTGCAACTTAAGCTAACTGCAGCCAATTGCTGGTGTTCTCTTCCTAATATACTTACAGGCAGGCAGCTGCAGTATTTTCAGTCAGTGTACTGTATCCTGTGCACAGTGTGCAACTAAAGCTAACTGCAGACAATTGCTGGTGTTCTCTTCCTAATAATACCGCAGGCAAGCAGCTGCAGTATTTTCAGTCCGTGTACTGTATCATATGCACAGTGTGCAACTAAAGCTAACTGCAGCCAATTGCTGGTGTTCCCTTCCTAATATACTTACAGGCAGGCAGCTACAGTATTTTCAGTCAGTGTACTGTATCGTGTGCACAGTATTCAACTAAAGCTAACTGCAGACGATTGCTGATGTTCTCTTCCTAATATACTTACAGGCAGGCAGCTACAGTATTTTCAGTCAGTGTACTGTATCCTGCGCACAGTGTGCAACTAAAGCTAACTGCAGACAATTGCTGGTGTTCTCTTCCTAATATACTTATAGGCAGGCAGCTGCAGTATTTTCAGTGTACTGAATCCTGCGCACAGTGTGCAACTAAAGCTAACTGCAGCCAATTGCTGGTGTTCTCTTCCTAATATACTTACAGGCTAGCAGCTGCAGTATTTTCAGTCAGTGTATGTATCCTGTGCACAGTGTGCAAATAAAGCTAACTGCAGACAATTGCTGGCATTCTCTTCCTAATAATACCGCAGGCAAGCAGCTGCAGTATTTTCAGTCAGTGTACTGTATCATATGCACAGTGTGCAACTAAAGCTAACTGCAGCCAAATGCTGTTGTTCCCTTCCTAATATACTTACAGGCAGGCAGCTGCAGTATTTTCAGTGTACTGTATCCTGTGCACAGTGTGCAACTAAAGCTAACTTCAGCCAATTGCTGGTGTTATCTTACTAATATACTTACAGGCAGGCAGCTGCAGTATTTTCAGTCAGTGTACTGTATCCTGCGCACAGTGTGCAACTAAAGCTAGCTGCAGACAATTGCTGGTGTTCTCTTCCTAATATACTTATAGGCAGGCAGCTGCAGTATTTTCAGTGTACTGAATCCTGCGCACAGTGTGCAACTAAAGCTAACTGCAGCCAATTGCTGTTGTTCTCTTCCTAATATACTTACAGGCTGGCAGCTGCAGTATTTTCAGTCAGTGTATGTATCCTGTGCACAGTGTGCAAATAAAGCTAACTGCAGACAATTGCTGGCATTCTCTTCCTAATAATACCGCAGGCAAGAAGCTGCAGTATTTTCAGTCAGTGTACTGTATCATATGCACAGTGTGCAACTGAAGCTAACTGCAGCCAAATGCTGTTGTTCCCTTCCTAATATACTTACAGGCAGGCAGCTGCAGTATTTTCAGTGTACTGTATCCTGTGCACAGTGTGCAACTAAAGCTAACTTCAGCCAATTGCTTATGTTCTCTTCCTAATATACTTACAGGCAGGCAGCTGCAGTATTTTCAGTCAGTGTACTGTATCGTGTGCACAGTGTTCAACTAAATCTAACTGCAGACAATTGCTGATGTTCTCTTCCTAATATACTTACAGGCAGGCAGCTGCAGTATTTTCAGTCAGTGTACTGTATCCTGCGCACATTGTGCAACTAAAGCTAACTGCATACAATTGCTGGTGTTCTCTTCCTAATATACTTACAGGCAGGCAGCTGCAGTATTTTCAATCAGTGTACTGTTTCCTGTGCACAGTGTGCAACTAAAGCTAACTGCAGACAATTGCTGGTGTTCTCTTCCTAATATACTTACAGGCAGGCAGCTGCAGTATTTTCAGTCAGTGTACTGTTTCCTGTGCACAGTGTGCAACTAAAGCTAACTGCAGACAATTCCTGGTGTTCCTTTCCGAATATACCTACAGGCAGGCAGCTGCAGTATTTTCAGTTTACTGTATCCTGTGCACAGTGTGCAACTAAAGCTAACTTTTGCCAATTGCTGGTGTTCTCTTCCAAATATACTTACAGGCAGGCAGCTACAGTATTTTCAGTCAGTGTACTGTATTGTGTGCACAGTGTGCAACTAAAGCTAACTGCAGACAATTGCTGGTGTTCTCTTCCTAATATACTTACAGGCAGGCAGCTGCAATATTTTCAGTGTACTGTATCCTGTGCACAGTGTGCAACTAAAGCTAACTTCAGCCAATTGCTGGTGTTCTCTTCCTAATATACTTACAGGCAGGCAGCTGCAGTATTTTCAGTCAGTGTACTGTATCCTGTGCACAGTGTGCAACTAAAGCTAACTGCAGACAATTGCTGGTGTTCTCTTCCTAACAATACCACAGGCAAGCAGCTGCAGTATTTTCAGTTAGTCTACTGTATCATGTGCACAGTGTCCAACTAAAGCTAACTGCAGCCAATTGCTGGTGTTCCTTTTTGAATATACTTACAGGCAGGCAGCTGCAGTATTTTCAGTTTACTGTATCCTGTGCACAGTGTGCAACTAAAGCTAACTTTTGCCAATTGCTGGTGTTCTCTTCAAAATATACTTACAGGCAGGCAGCTACAGTATTTTCAGTCAGTGTACTGTATCGTGTGCACAGTGTTCAACTAAAGCTAACTGCAGACAATTGCTGATGTTCTCTTCCTAATATACTTACAGGCAGGCAGCTGCAGTATTTTCAGTCAGTGTACTGTATCCTGCGCACATTGTGCAACTAAAGCTAACTGCAGACAATTGCTGGTGTTCTCTTCCTAATATACTTACAGGCAGGCAGCTGCAGTATTTTCAGTCAGTTTACTGTTTCCTGTGCACAGTGTGCAACTAAAGCTAACTGCAGACAATTGCTGGTGTTCTCTTCCTAATATACTTACAGGCAGGCAGCTGCAATATTTTCAGTGTACTGTATCCTGTGCACAGTGTGCAACTAAAGCTAATTTCAGCCAATTGCTGGTGTTCTCTTCCTAATATAATTACAGGCAGGCAGCTACAGTATTTTCAGTCAGTGTACTGTATCGTGTGCACAGTGTTCCACTAAAGCTAACTGCAGACAATTGCTGATGTTCTCTTCCTAATATACTTACAGGCAGGCAGCTGCAGTATTTCCAGTCAGTGTACTGTATCCTGCACACAGTGTGCAACTAAAGCTAACTGCAGACAATTGCTGGTGTTCTCTTCCTAATAATAGCGCAGGCAAGCAGCTGCAGTATTTTCAGTCAGTGTACTGTATTATGTGCACAGTGTGCAACTAGAGCTAACTGCAGCAAATTGCTGGTGTTCCTTTCCGAATATACTTACAGGCAGGCAGCTGCAGTATTTTCAGTGTATTGAATCCTGTGCACAGTGTGCAACTAAAGCTAACTGCAGACAATTGCTGGTGTTCTCTTCCTAATAGTACTGCAGGCAAGCAGCTGCAGTATTTTCAGTCAGTGTACTGTATCATGTGCACAGTGTGCAACTAGAGCTAACTGCAGCCAATTGCTGGTGTTCCTTTCCGAATATACTTACAGGCAGGCAGCTGCAGTATTTTCAGTTTACTGAATCCTGTGCACAGTGTGCAACTAAAGCTAACTTTTGCCAATTGCTGGTGTTCTCTTCCAAATATACTTACAGGCAGGCAGCTACAGTATTTTCAGTCAGTGTACTGTATCGTGTGCACAGTGTTCAACTGAAGCTAACTGCAGACAATTGCTGATGTTCTCTTCCTAATATACTTACAGGCAGGCAGCTGCAGTATTTTCAGTCAGTGTACTGTATCCTGCGCACATTGTGCAACTAAAGCTAACTGCAGACAATTGCTGGTGTTCTCTTCCTAATATACTTATAGGCAGGCAGCTGCAGTATTTTCAGTCAGTTTACTGTTTCCTGTGCACAGTGTGCAACTAAAGCTAACTGCAGACAATTGCTGGTGTTCTCTTCCTAATATACTTACAGGCAGGCAGCTGCAATATTTTCAGTGTACTGTATCCTGTGCACAGTGTACAACTAAAGCTAATTTCAGCCAATTGCTGGTGTTCTCTTCCTAATATAATTACAGGCAGGCAGCTACAGTATTTTCAGTCAGTGTACTGTATCGTGTGCACAGTGTTCCACTAAAGCTAACTGCAGACAATTGCTGATGTTCTCTTCCTAATATACTTACAGGCAGGCAGCTGCAGTATTTCCAGTCAGTGTACTGTATCCTGCACACAGTGTGCAACTAAAGCTAACTGCAGACAATTGCTGGTGTTCTCTTCCTAATATACTTACTGGCAGGCAGCTGCAGTATTTTCAGTGTATTGAATCCTGTGCACAGTGTGCAACTAAAGCTAACTGCAGACAAATGCTGGTGTTCTCTTCCTAATAGTACTGCAGGCAAGCAGCTGCAGTATTTTCAGTCAGTGTACTGTATCATGTGCACAGTGTGCAACTAGAGCTAACTGCAGCCAATTGCTGGTGTTCCTTTCCGAATATACTTACAGGCAGGCAGCTGCAGTATTTTCAGTTTACTGTATCCTGTGCACAGTGTGCAACTAAAGCTAACTTTTGCCAATTGCTGGTGTTCTCTTCCAAATATACTTACAGGCAGGCAGCTACAGTATTTTCAGTCAGTGTACTGTATCGTGTGCACAGTGTTCAACTGAAGCTAACTGCAGACAATTGCTGATGTTCTCTTCCTAATATACTTACAGGCAGGCAGCTGCAGTATTTTCAGTCAGTGTACTGTATCCTGCGCACATTGTGCAACTAAAGCTAACTGCAGACAATTGCTGGTGTTCTCTTCCTAATATACTTATAGGCAGGCAGCTGCAGTATTTTCAGTCAGTTTACTGTTTCCTGTGCACAGTGTGCAACTAAAGCTAACTGCAGACAATTGCTGGTGTTCTCTTCCTAATATACTTACAGGCAGGCAGCTGCAATATTTTCAGTGTACTGTATCCTGTGCACAGTGTACAACTAAAGCTAATTTCAGCCAATTGCTGGTGTTCTCTTCCTAATATACTTACAGGCAGGCAGCTGCAGTATTTTCAGTGTACTGAATCCTGCGCACAGTGTGCAACTAAAGCTAACTGCAGCCAATTGCTGTTGTTCTCTTCCTAATATACTTACAGGCTGGCAGCTGCAGTATTTTTAGTCAGTGTATGTATCCTGTGCACAGTGTGCAACTAAAGCTAACTGCAGCCAAATGCTGTTGTTCCCTTCCTAATATACTTACAGGCAGACAGCTGCAGTATTTTCAGTGTACTGTATCCTATGCACAGTGTGCAACTAAAGCTAACTTCAGCCAATTGCTGGTGTTATCTTCCTAATATACTTACAGACATGCATCTGCAGTATTTTCATTCAGTGTACTGTATCCTGTGCACAGTGTGCAACTAAAGCTAACTGCAGACAATTGCTGGTGTTCTCTTCCTAATATACTTACAGGCAGGAAGCTGCAGTATTTTCAGTCAGTGTACTGTATCCTGTGCACAGTGTGCAACTAAAGCTAACTGCAGCCAATTGCTGGTGTTCCTTTCTGAATATACTTACAGGCAGGCAGCTGCAGTATTTTTCAGTTTACTGTATCCTGTGCACAGTGTGCAACTAAAGCTAACTTTTGCCAATTGCTGGTGTTCACTTCCAAATATACTTACAGGCAGGCAGCTACAGTATTTTCAGTCAGTGTACTGTATCATGTGCACAGTGTTCAACTAAAGCTAACTGCAGACAATTGCTGATGTTCTCTTCCTAATATACTTACACAGCTGCAGTATTTTCAGTCAGTGTACTGTATCCTGCGCACATTGTGCAACTAAAGCTAACTGCATACAATTGCTGGTGTTCTCTTCCTAATATACTTACAGGCAGGCAGCTGCAGTATTTTCAGTCAGTGTACTGTTTCCTGTGCACAGTGTGCAACTAAAGCTAACTGCAGACAATTGCTGGTGTTCCTTTCCAAATATACTTACAGGCAGGCAGCTGCAGTATTTTCAGTTTACTGTATCCTGTGCACAGTGTGCAACTAAAGCTAACTTTTGCCAATTGCTGGTGTTCTCTTCCAAATATACTTACAGGCAGGCAGCTACAGTATTTTTAGTCAGTGTACTGTATTGTGTGCACAGTGTGCAACTAAACTAACTGAAGACAATTGCTGGTATTCTCTTCCTAATATACTTACAGGCAGGCAGCTGCAATATTTTCAGTGTACTGTATCCTGTGCACAGTGTGCAACTAAAGCTAACTTCAGCCAATTGCTGGTGTTATCTTCCTAATATACTTACAGGCAGGCAGCTGCAGTATTTTCAGTCAGTGTACTGTATCGTGTGCACAGTGTTCAACTAAAGCTAACTGCAGACAATTGCTGATGTTCTCTTCCTAATATACTTACAGGCAGGCAGCTGCAGTATTTTCAGTCAGTGTACTGTATCCTCCACACATTGTGCAACTAAAGCTAACTGCAGACAATTGCTGGTGTTCTCTTCCTAATATACCTACAGGCAGGCAGCTGCAGTATTTTCAGTCAGTGTACTGTTTCCTGTGCACAGTGTGCAACTAAAGCTAACTGCAGACAATTGCTGGTGTTCTCTTCCTAATATACTTACAGGCAGGCAGATGCAATATTTTCAGTGTACTGTATCCTGTGCACAGTGTGCAACTAAAGCTAACTTCAGCCAATTGCTGGTGTTATCTTCCTAATATACTTACAGGCAGGCAGCTGCAGTATTTTCAGTCAGTGTACTGTATCCTGTGCACAGTGTGCAACTAAAGCTAACTGCAGACAATTGCTGGTGTTCTCTTCCTAACAATACCACAGGCAAGCAGCTGCAGTATTTTCAGTTAGTCTACTGTATCATGTGCACAGTGTGCAACTAAAGCTAACTGCAGCCAATTGCTGGTGTTCCTTTTTGAATATACTTACAGGCAGGCAGCTGCAGTATTTTCAGTTTACTGTATCCTGTGCACAGTGTGCAACTAAAGCTAACTTTTGCCAATTGCTGGTGTTCTCTTCCAAATATACTTACAGGCAGGCAGCTACAGTATTTTCAGTCAGTGTACTGTATCGTGTGCACAGTGTTCAACTAAAGCTAACTGCAGACAATTGCTGATGTTCTCTTCCTAATATACTTACAGGCAGGCAGCTGCAGTATTTTCAGTCAGTGTACTGTATCCTGCGCACATTGTGCAACTAAAGCTAACTGCAGACAATTGCTGGTGTTCTCTTCCTAATATACTTACAGGCAGGCAGCTGCAGTATTTTCAGTCAGTTTACTTTTTCCTGTGCACAGTGTGCAACTAAAGCTAACTGCAGACAATTGCTGGTGTTCTCTTCCTAATATACTTACAGGCAGGCAGCTGCAATATTTTCAGTGTACTGTATCCTGTGCACAGTGTGCAACTAAAGCTAATTTCAGCCAATTGCTGGTGTTCACTTCCTAATATACTTACAGGCAGGCAGCTACATTATTTTCGGTCAGTGTACTGTATCGTGTGCACAGTGTTCCACTAAAGCTAACTGCAGACAATTGCTGATGTTCTCTTCCTAATATACTTACAGGCAGGCAGCTGCAGTATTTTCAGTCAGTGTACTGTATCCTGCACACAGCGTGCAACTAAAGCTAACTGCAGACAATTGCTGGTGTTCTCTTCCTAATATACTTACTGGCAGGCAGCTGCAGTATTTTCAGTGTATTGAATCCTGTGCACAGTGTGCAACTAAAGCTAACTGCAGACAATTGCTGGTGTTCTCTTCCTAATAGTACTGCAGGCAAGCAGCTGCAGTATTTTCAGTCAGTGTACTGTATCATGTGCACAGTGTGCAACTAGAGCTAACTGCAGCCAATTGCTGATGTTCTCTTCCTAATATACTTACTGGCAGGCAGCTGCAGTATTTTCAGTGTACTGAATTCTGCGAACAGTGCGCAACCAAAGCTAACTGCAGCCAATTGCTGGTGTTCTCTTTCTAATATACTTACAGGCAGGCAGCTGCAGTATTTACAGTCAGTGGACTGTATCCTGTGCACAGTGTGCAACTAAAGCTAACTGCAGACAATTGCTGGTGTTCTCTTCCTAATAATACCACAGGCAAGCAGCTGCAGTATTTTCAGTCAGTGTACTGAATCCTGCGCACAGTGTGCAACTAAAGCTAACTGCAGACAATAGCTGGTGTTCTCTTCCTAATATACTTACAGGCAGGCAGCTGCAGTATTTTCAGTCAGTGTACTGTATCGTGTGCACAGTGTTCAACTAAAGCTAACTGCAGACAATTGCTTATGTTCTCTTCCTAATATACTTACAGGCAGGCAGCTGCAGTATTTTCAGTCACTGTACTGTATCCTGCGCACAGTGTGCAATTAAAGCTAACTGCAGACAATTGCTGGTGTTCTCTTCCTAATATCCGTACAGGAAGGCAGCTGCAGTATTTTCAGTCAGTGTACTGTATACTGCGCACAGTGTGCAACTTAAGCTAACTGCAGACAATTGCTGGTGTTCTCTTCCTAATATACTTACAGGCAGGCAGCTGCAGTATTTTCAGTCAGTGTACTGTATCCTGTGCACAGTGTGCAACTAAAGCTAACTGCAGACAATTGCTGGTGTTCTCTTCCTAATAATACCGCAGGCAAGCACCTGCAGTATTTTCAGTCTGTGTACTGTATCATATGCACAGTGTGCAACTAAAGCTAACTGCAGACAATTGCTGGTGTTCCCTTCCTAATATACTTACAGGCAGGCAGCTACAGTATTTTCAGTCAGTGTACTGTATCGTGTGCACAGTATTCAACTAAAGCTAACTGCAGACGATTGCTGATGTTCTCTTCCTAATATACTTACAGGCAGGCAGCTGCAGTATTTTCAGTGTACTGAATCCTGCGCACAGTGTGCAACTAAAGCTAACTGCAGCCAATTGCTGTTGTTCTCTTCCTAATATACTTACAGGCTGGCAGCTGCAGTATTTTCAGTCAGTGTATGTATCCTGTGCACAGTGTGCAAATAAAGCTAACTGCAGACAATTGCTGGCATTCTCTTCCTAATAATACCGCAGGCAAGAAGCTGCAGTATTTTCAGTCAGTGTACTGTATCATATGCACAGTGTGCAACTAAAGCTAACTGCAGCCAAATGCTGTTGTTCCCTTCCTAATATACTTACAGGCAGGCAGCTGCAGTATTTTCAGTGTACTGTATCCTGTGCACAGTGTGCAACTAAAGCTAACTTCAGCCAATTGCTGGTGTTATCTTCCTAATATACTTACAGACATGCATCTGCAGTATTTTCAATCAGTGTACTGTATCCTGTGCACAGTGTGCAACTAAAGCTAACTGCAGACAATTGCTGGTGTTCTCTTCCTAATATACTTACAGGCAGGAAGCTGCAGTATTTTCAGTCAGTGTACTGTATCCTGTGCACAGTGTGCAACTAAAGCTAACTGCAGACAATTACTGGTGTTCTCTTCCTAATAATACCACAGGCAAGCAGCTGCAGTATTTTCAGTTAGTCTACTGTATCATGTGCACAGTGTGCAACTAAAGCTAACTGCAGCCAATTGCTGGTGTTCCTTTCCGAATATACTTACAGGCAGGCAGCTGCAGTATTTTCAGTTTACTGTATCCTGTGCACAGTGTGCAACTAAAGCTAACTTTTGCCAATTGCTGATGTTCTCTTCCAAATATACTTACAGGCAGGCAGCTACAGTATTTTCAGTCAGTGTACTGTATCGTGTGCACAGTGTTCAACTAAAGCTAACTGCAGACAATTGCTGATGTTCTCTTCCTAATATACTTACAGGCAGGCAGCTGCAGTATTTTCATTCAGTGTACTGTATCCTGCGCACATTGTGCAACTAAAGCTAACTGCATACAATTGCTGGTGTTCTCTTCCTAATATACTTACAGGCAGGCAGCTGCAGTATTTTCAGTCAGTGTACTGTTTCCTGTGCACAGTGTGCAACTAAAGCTAACTGCAGACAATTGCTGGTGTTCTCTTCCTAATATACTTACAGGCAGGCAGCTGCAGTATTTTCAGTCAGTGTACTGTTTCCTGTGCACAGTGTGCAACTAAGGCCAACTGCAGACAACTCCTGGTGTTCCTTTCTGAATATACTTACAGGCAGGCAGCTGCAGCATTTTCAGTTTACTGTATCCTGTGCACAGTGTGCAACTAAAGCTAACTTTTGCCAATTGCTGGTGTTCTCTTCCAAATATACTTACAGGCAGGCAGCTACAGTATTTTCAGTCAGTGTACTGTATTGTGTGCACAGTGTGCAACTAAAGCTAACTGCAGACAATTGCTGGTGTTCTCTTCCTAATATACTTACAGGCAGGCAGCTGCAATATTTTCAGTGTACTGTATCCTGTGCACAGTGTGCAACTAAAGCTAACTTCAGCCAATTGCTGGTGTTCTCTTCCTAATATACTTACAGGCAGGCAGCTGCAGTATTTTCAGTCAGTGTACTGTATCGTGTGCACAGTGTTCAACTAAAGCTAACTGCAGACAATTGCTAATGTTCTCTTCCTAATATACTTACAGGCAGGCAGCTGCAGTATTTTCAGTCAGTGTACTGTATCCTGCGCACATTGTGCAACTAAAGCTAACTGCAGACAATTGCTGGTGTTCTCTTCCTAATATACTTACAGGCAGGCAGCTGCAATATTTTCAGTGTACTGTATCCTGTTCACAGTGTGCAACTAAAGCTAATTTCAGCCAATTGCTGGTGTTACCTTCCTAATATACTTACAGGCAGGCAGCTACAGTATTTTCAGTCAGTGTACTGTATCGTGTGCACAGTGTTCCACTAAAGCTAACTGCAGACAATTGCTGATGTTCTCTTCCTAATATACTTACAGGCAGGCAGCTGCAGTATTTTCAGTCAGTGTACTGTATCCTGCACACAGTGTGCAACTAAAGCTAACTGCAGACAATTGCTGGTGTTCTCTTCCTAATATACTTACTGGAAGGCAGCTGCAGTATTTTCAGTGTATTGAATCCTGTGCACAGTGTGCAACTAAAGCTAACTGCAGACAATTGCTGGTGTTCTCTTCCTAATAGTTCTGCAGGCAAGCAGTATTTTCAGTCAGTGTACTGTATCGTGTGCACAGTGTTCAACTAAAGCTAACTGCAGACAATTGCTGATGTTCTCTTCCTAATATACTTACAGACAGGCAGCTGCAGTATTTTCAGTCAGTGTACTGTATCCTGCACACATTGTGCAACATAAGCTAACTGCAGACAATTGCTGGTGTTCTCTTCCTAATATACTTACAGGCAGGCAGCTGCAGTATTTTCAGTCAGTGTACTGTTTCCTGTGCACAGTGTGCAACTAAAGCTAACTGCAGACAATTGCTGGTGTTCTCTTCCTAATATACTTACAGGCAGGCAGCTGCAGTATTTTCAGTCAGTGTACTGTTTCCTGTGCACAGTGTGCAACTAAAGCTAACTTCAGCCAATTGCTGGTGTTATCTTCCTAATATACTTACAGGAAGGCAGCTGCAGTATTTTCAGTAAGTGTACTGTATCCTGTGCACAGTGTGCAACTAAAGCTAACTGCAGACAATTGCTGGTGTTCTCTTCCTAATATACTTACAGGCAGGCAGCTGCAGTATTTTCAGTCAGTGTACTGTATCCTGTGCACAGTGTGCAACTAAAGCTAACTGCAGACAATTGCTGGTGTTCTCTTCCTAACAATACCACAGGCAAGCAGCTGCAGTATTTTCAGTTAGTCTACTGTATCATGTGCACAGTGTGCAACTAAAGCTAACTGCAGCCAATTGCTGGTGTTCCTTTTTGAATATACTTACAGGCAGGCAGCTGCAGTATTTTCAGTTTACTGTATCCTGTGCACAGTGTGCAACTAAAGCTAACTTTTGCCAATTGCTGGTGTTCTCTTCCAAATATACTTACAGGCAGGCAGCTACAGTATTTTCAGTCAGTGTACTGTATCGTGTGCACAGTGTTCAACTAAAGCTAACTGCAGACAATTGCTGATGTTCTCTTCCTAATATACTTACAGGCAGGCAGCTGCAGTATTTTCAGTCAGTTTACTGTTTCCTGTGCACAGTGTGCAACTAAAGCTAACTGCAGACAATTGCTGGTGTTCTCTTCCTAATATACTTACAGACAGGCAGCTGCAGTATTTTCAGTCAGTTTACTGTTTCCTGTGCACAGTGTGCAACTAAAGCTAACTTCAGACAATTGCTGGTGTTCTCTTCCTAATATACTTACAGGCAGGCAGCTGCAATATTTTCAGTGTACTGTATCCTGTGCACAGTGTGCAACTAAAGCTAATTTCAGCCAATTGCTGGTGTTCCCTTCCTAATATACTTACAGACAGGCAGCTACAGTATTTTCAGTCAGTGTACTGTATCGTGTGCACAGTGTTCCACTAAAGCTAACTGCAGACAATTGCTGATGTTCTCTTCCTAATATACTTACAGGCAGGCAGCTGCAGTATTTTCAGTCAGTGTACAGTATCCTGCACACAGTGTGCAACTAAAGCTAACTGCAGACAATTGCTGGTGTTCTCTTCCTAATATACTTACTGGCAGGCAGCTGCAGTATTTTCAGTGTATTGAATCCTGTGCACAGTGTGCAACTAAAGCTAACTGCAGACAATTGCTGGTGTTCTCTTCCTAACAATACCACAGGCAAGCAGCTGCAGTATTTTCAGTTAGTCTACTGTATCATGTGCACAGTGTGCAACTAAAGCTAACTGCAGCCAATTGCTGGTGTTCTCTTCCTAATATACTTACAGGCAGGCAGCTGCAGTATTTTCAGTGAGTGTACTGTATCGTGTGCACAGTGTTCAACTAAATCTAACTGCAGACAATTGCTGATGTTCTCTTCCTAATATACTTACAGGCAGGCAGCTGCAGTATTTTCAGTCAGTGTACTGTATCCTGCGCACATTGTGCAACTAAAGCTAACTGCAGACAATTGCTGGTGTTCTCTTCCTAACATACTTACAGGCAGGCAGCTGCAGTATTTTCAGTCAGTTTACTGTTTCCTGTGCACAGTGTGCAACTAAAGCTAACTGCAGACAATTGCTGGTGTTCTCTTCCTAATATACTTACAGGCAGGCAGCTGCAATATTTTCAGTGTACTGTATCCTGTGCACAGTGTGCAACTAAAGCTAATTTCAGCCAATTGCTGGTGTTCCCTTCGTAATATACTTACAGGCAGGCAGCTACAGTATTTTCAGTCAGTGTACTGTATCGTGTGCACAGTGTTCCACTAAAGCTAACTGCAGACAATTGCTGATGTTCTCTTCCTAATATACTTACAGGCAGGCAGCTGCAGTATTTTCAGTCAGTGTACAGTATCCTGCACACAGTGTGCAACTAAAGCTAACTGCAGACAATTGCTGGTGTTCTCTTCCTAATATTCTTACTGGCAGGCAGCTGCAGTATTTTCAGTGTATTAAATCCTGTGCACAGTGTGCAACTAAAGCTAACTGCAGACAATTGCTGGTGTTCTCTTCCTAATAGTACTGCAGGCAAGCAGCTGCAGTATTTTCAGTCAGTGTACTGTATCATGTGCACAGTGTGCAACTAGAGCTAACTGCAGCCAATTGCTGATGTTCTCTTCCTAATATACTTACTGGCAGGCAGCTGCAGTATTTTCAGTGTACTGAATCCTGCGAACAGTGTGCAACCAAAGCTAACTGCAGCCAATTGCTGGTGTTCTCTTCCTAATATACTTACAGGCAGGCAGCTGCAGTATTTTCAGTCAGTGTACTGTATCGTGTGCACAGTGTTCAACTAAAGCTAACTGCAGACAATTGCTGATGTTCTCTTCCTAATATACTTACAGGCAGGCAGCTGCAGTATTTTCAGTCAGTTTACTGTTTCCTGTGCACAGTGTGCAACTAAAGCTAACTGCAGACAATTGCTGGTGTTCTCTTCCTAATATACTTACAGACAGGCAGCTGCAGTATTTTCAGTCAGTTTACTGTTTCCTGTGCACAGTGTGCAACTAAAGCTAACTTCAGACAATTGCTGGTGTTCTCTTCCTAATATACTTACAGGCAGGCAGCTGCAATATTTTCAGTGTACTGTATCCTGTGCACAGTGTGCAACTAAAGCTAATTTCAGCCAATTGCTGGTGTTCCCTTCCTAATATACTTACAGACAGGCAGCTACAGTATTTTCAGTCAGTGTACTGTATCGTGTGCACAGTGTTCCACTAAAGCTAACTGCAGACAATTGCTGATGTTCTCTTCCTAATATACTTACAGGCAGGCAGCTGCAGTATTTTCAGTCAGTGTACAGTATCCTGCACACAGTGTGCAACTAAAGCTAACTGCAGACAATTGCTGGTGTTCTCTTCCTAATATACTTACTGGCAGGCAGCTGCAGTATTTTCAGTGTATTGAATCCTGTGCACAGTGTGCAACTAAAGCTAACTGCAGACAATTGCTGGTGTTCTCTTCCTAACAATACCACAGGCAAGCAGCTGCAGTATTTTCAGTTAGTCTACTGTATCATGTGCACAGTGTGCAACTAAAGCTAACTGCAGCCAATTGCTGGTGTTCTCTTCCTAATATACTTACAGGCAGGCAGCTGCAGTATTTTCAGTGAGTGTACTGTATCGTGTGCACAGTGTTCAACTAAATCTAACTGCAGACAATTGCTGATGTTCTCTTCCTAATATACTTACAGGCAGGCAGCTGCAGTATTTTCAGTCAGTGTACTGTATCCTGCGCACATTGTGCAACTAAAGCTAACTGCAGACAATTGCTGGTGTTCTCTTCCTAACATACTTACAGGCAGGCAGCTGCAGTATTTTCAGTCAGTTTACTGTTTCCTGTGCACAGTGTGCAACTAAAGCTAACTGCAGACAATTGCTGGTGTTCTCTTCCTAATATACTTACAGGCAGGCAGCTGCAATATTTTCAGTGTACTGTATCCTGTGCACAGTGTGCAACTAAAGCTAATTTCAGCCAATTGCTGGTGTTCCCTTCGTAATATACTTACAGGCAGGCAGCTACAGTATTTTCAGTCAGTGTACTGTATCGTGTGCACAGTGTTCCACTAAAGCTAACTGCAGACAATTGCTGATGTTCTCTTCCTAATATACTTACAGGCAGGCAGCTGCAGTATTTTCAGTCAGTGTACAGTATCCTGCACACAGTGTGCAACTAAAGCTAACTGCAGACAATTGCTGGTGTTCTCTTCCTAATATTCTTACTGGCAGGCAGCTGCAGTATTTTCAGTGTATTAAATCCTGTGCACAGTGTGCAACTAAAGCTAACTGCAGACAATTGCTGGTGTTCTCTTCCTAATAGTACTGCAGGCAAGCAGCTGCAGTATTTTCAGTCAGTGTACTGTATCATGTGCACAGTGTGCAACTAGAGCTAACTGCAGCCAATTGCTGATGTTCTCTTCCTAATATACTTACTGGCAGGCAGCTGCAGTATTTTCAGTGTACTGAATCCTGCGAACAGTGTGCAACCAAAGCTAACTGCAGCCAATTGCTGGTGTTCTCTTCCTAATATACTTACAGGCAGGCAGCTGCAGTATTTTCAGTCAGTGGACTGTATCCTGTGCACAGTGTGCAACTAAAGCTAACTGCAGACAATTGCTGGTGTTCTCTTCCTAATAATACCACAGGCAAGCAGCTGCAGTATTTTCAGTCAGTGTACTGTATCCTGCGCACAGTGTGCAACTTAAGCTAACTGCAGCCAATTGCTGGTGTTCTCTTCCTAATATACTTACAGGCAGGCAGCTGCAGTATTTTCAGTCAGTGTACTGTATCCTGTGCACAGTGTGCAACTAAAGCTAACTGCAGACAATTGCTGGTGTTCTCTTCCTAATAATACCGCAGGCAAGCACCTGCAGTATTTTCAGTCCGTGTACTGTATCATGTGCACAGTGTGCAACTAAAGCTAACTACAGCCAATTGCTGGTCTTCCCTTCCTAATATACTTATAGGCAGGCAGCTACAGTATTTTCAGTCAGTGTACTGTATCGTGTGCACAGTATTCAACTAAAGCTAACTGCAGACGATTGCTGATGTTCTCTTCCTAATATACTTATAGGCAGGCAGCTGCAGTATTTTCAGTGTACTGAATCCTGCGCACAGTGTGCAACTAAAGCTAACTGCAGCCAATTGCTGTTGTTCTCTTCCTAATATACTTACAGGCTAGCAGCTGCAGTATTTTCAGTCAGTGTACTGTATCATGTGCACAGTGTGCAACTAGAGCTAACTGCAGCCAATTGCTGATGTTCTCTTCCTAATATACTTACTGGCAGGCAGCTGCAGTATTTTCAGTGTACTGAATCCTGCGAACAGTGTGCAACCAAAGCTAACTGCAGCCAATTGCTGGTGTTCTCTTCCTAATATACTTACAGGCAGGCAGCTGCAGTATTTTCAGTCAGTGGACTGTATCCTGTGCACAGTGTGCAACTAAAGCTAACTGCAGGCAATTGCTGGTGTTCTCTTCCTAATAATACCACAGGCAAGCAGCTGCAGTATTTTCAGTCAGTGTACTGTATCCTGCGCACAGTGTGCAACTTAAGCTAACTGCAGCCAATTGCTGGTGTTCTCTTCCTAATATACTTACAGGCAGGCAGCTGCAGTATTTTCAGTCAGTGTACTGTATCCTGTGCACAGTGTGCAACTAAAGCTAACTGCAGACAATTGCTGGTGTTCTCTTCCTAATAATACCGCAGGCAAGCACCTGCAGTATTTTCAGTCCGTGTACTGTATCATGTGCACAGTGTGCAACTAAAGCTAACTGCAGCCAATTGCTGGTGTTCCCTTCCTAATATACTTACAGGCAGGCAGCTACAGTATTTTCAGTCAGTGTACTGTATCGTGTGCACAGTATTCAACTAAAGCTAACTGCAGACGATTGCTAATGTTCTCTTCCTAATATACTTATAGGCAGGCAGCTGCAGTATTTTCAGTGTACGGAATCCTGCGCACAGTGTGCAACTAAAGCTAACTGCAGCCAATTGCTGTTGTTCTCTTCCTAATATATTTACAGGCTGGCAGCTGCAGTATTTTCAGTCAGTGTATGTATCCTGTGCACAGTGTGCAAATAAAGCTAACTGCAGACAATTGCTGGCATTCTCTTCCTAATAATACCGCAGGCAAGAAGCTGCAGTATTTTCAGTCAGTGTACTGTATGATATGCACAGTGTGCAACTAAAGCTAACTGCAGCCAAATGCTCTTGTTCCCTTCCTAATATACTTACAGGCAGGCAGCTGCAGTATTTTCAGTGTACTGTATCCTGAGCACAGTGTGCAACTAAAGCTAACTTCAGCTAATTGCTGGTGTTATCTTCCTAATATACTTACAGGCATGCATCTGCAGTATTTTCATTCAGTGTACTGTATCCTGTGCACAGTGTGCAACTAAAGCTAACTGCAGACAATTGCTGGTGTTCTCTTCCTAATATACTTACAGGCAGGAAGCTGCAGTATTTTCAGTTAGTGTACTGTATCCTGTGCACAGTGTGCAACTAAAGCTAACTGCAGACAATTGCTGGTGTTCTCTTCCTAATAATACCACAGTCAAGCAGCTGCAGTATTTTCAGTTAGTCTACTGTATCATGTGCACAGTGTGCAACTAAAGCTAACTGCAGCCAATTGCTGGTGTTCCTTTCCGAATATACTTACAGGCAGGCAGCTGCAGTATTTTCAGTTTACTGTATCCTGTGCACAGTGTGCAACTAAAGCTAACTTTTGCCAATTGCTGGTGTTCTCTTCCAAATATACTTACAGGCAGGCAGCTACAGTATTTTCAGTCAGTGTACTGTATCGTGTGCACAGTGTTCAACTAAAGCTAACTGCAGACAATTGCTGATGTTCTCTTCCTAATATACTTACAGGCAGGCAGCTGCAGTATTTTCAGTCAGTGTACTGTATCCTGCGCACATTGTGCAACTAAAGCTAACTGCATACAATTGCTGGTGTTCTCTTCCTAATATACTTACAGGCAGGCAGCTGCAGTATTTTCAGTCAGTGTACTGTTTCCTGTGCACAGTGTGCAACTAAAGCTAACTGCAGACAATTGCTGGTGTTCTCTTCCTAATATACTTACAGGCAGGCAGCTGCTGTATTTTCAGTCAGTGTACTGTTTCCTGTGCACAGTGTGCAACTAAAGCTAACTGCAGACAATTCCTGGTGTTCCTTTCCGAATATACTTACAGGCAGGCAGCTGCAGTATTTTCAGTTTACTGTATCCTGTGCACAGTGTGCAACTAAAGCTAACTTTTGCCAATTGCTGGTGTTCTCTTCCAAATATACTTACAGGGAGGCAGCTACAGTATTTTCAGTCAGTGTACTGTATTGTGTGCACAGTGTGCAACTAAAGCTAACTGCAGACAATTGCTGGTGTTCTCTTCCTAATATACTTACAGGCAGGCAGCTGCAATATTTTCAGTGTACTGTATCCTGTGCACAGTGTGCAACTAAAGCTAACTTCAGCCAATTGCTGGTGTTATCTTCCTAATATACTTACAGGCAGGCAGCTGCAGTATTTTCAGTCAGTGTACTGTATCGTGTGCACAGTGTTCAACTAAAGCTTAACTGCAGACAATTGCTGATGTTCTCTTCCTAATATACTTACAGGCAGGCAGCTGCAATATTTTCAGTCAGTGTACTGTATCCTGCACACATTGTGCAACATAAGCTAACTGCAGACAATTGCTGGTGTTCTCTTCCTAATATACTTACAGGCAGGCAGCTGCAGTATTTTCAGTCAGTGTACTGTTTCCTGTGCACAGTGTGCAACTAAAGCTAACTGCAGACAATTGCTGGTGTTCTCTTCCTAATATACTTACAGGCAGGCAGATGCAATATTTTCAGTGTACTGTATCCTGTGCACAGTGTGCAACTAAAGCTAACTTCAGCCAATTGCTGGTGTTATCTTCCTAATATACTTACAGGCAGGCAGCTGCAGTATTTTCAGTCAGTGTACTGTATCCTGTGCACAGTGTGCAACTAAAGCTAACTGCAGACACTTGCTGGTGTTCTCTTCCTAATATACTTACAGGCACGCAGCTGCAGTATTTTCAGTCAGTGTACTGTATCCTGTGCACAGTGTGCAACTAAAGCTAACTGCAGACAATTGCTGGTGTTCTCTTCCTAACATTACCACAGGCAAGCAGCTGCAGTATTTTCAGTTAGTCTACTGTATCATGTGCACAGTGTGCAACTAAAGCTAACTGCAGCCAATTGCTGGTGTTCCTTTTTGAATATACTTACAGGCAGGCAGCTGCAGTATTTTCAGTTTACTGTATCCTGTGCACAGTGTGCAACTAAAGCTAACTTTTGCCAATTGCTGGTGTTCTCTTCCAAATATACTTACAGGCAGGCAGCTACAGTATTTTCAGTCAGTGTACTGTATCGTGTGCACAGTGTTCAACTAAAGCTAACTGCAGACAATTGCTGATGTTCTCTTCCTAATATACTTACAGGCAGGCAGCTGCAGTATTTTCAGTCAGTGTACTGTATCCTGCGCACATTGTGCAACTAAAGCTAACTGCAGACAATTGCTGGTGTTCTCTTCCTAATATACTTACAGGCAGGCAGCTGCAGTATTTTCAGTCAGTTTACTGTTTTTGTGCACAGTGTGCAACTAAAGCTAACTGCAGACAATTGCTGGTGTTCTCTTCCTAATATACTTACAGGCAGGCAGCTGCAATATTTTCAGTGTACTGTATCCCGTGCACAGTGTGCAACTAAAGCTTATTTCAGCCAATTGCTGGTGTTCCCTTCCTAATATACTTACAGGCAGGCAGCTACAGTATTTTCAGTCAGTGTACTGTATCGTGTGCACAGTGTTCCACTAAAGCTAACTGCAGACAATTGCTGATGTTCTCTTCCTAATATACTTACAGGCAGGCAGCTGCAGTATTTTCAGTCAGTGTACTGTATCCTGCACACAGTGTGCAACTAAAGCTAACTGCAGACAATTGCTGGTGTTCTCTTCCTAATATACTTACTGGCAGGCAGCTGCAGTATTTTCAGTGTATTGAATCCTGTGCACAGTGTGCAACTAAAGCTAACTGCAGACAATTGCTGGTGTTCTCTTCCTAATAGTACTGCAGGCAAGCAGCTGCAGTATTTTTTTAGTCAGTGTACTGTATCATGTGCACAGTGTGCAACTAAAGCTAACTGCAGCCAATTGCTGGTGTTCTCTTCCTAATATACTTACAGGCAGGCAGCTGCAGTATTTTCAGTCAGTGGACTGTATCCTGTGCACAGTGTGCAACTAAAGCTAACTGCAGACAATTGCTGGTGTTCTCTTCCTAATATACTTACAGGCAGGCAGCTGCAGTATTTTCAGTCAGTGTACTGTATCCTGTGCACAGTGTGCAACTAAAGCTAACTGCAGACAATTGCTGGTGTTCTCTTCCTAATAATACCGCAGGCAAGCACCTGCAGTATTTTCAGTCCGTGTACTGTATCATGTGCACAGTGTGCAACTAAAGCTAACTGCAGCCAATTGCTGGTGTTCCCTTCCTAATATACTTACAGGCAGGCAGCTACAGTATTTTCAGTCAGTGTACTGTATCGTGTGCACAGTATTCAACTAAAGCTAACTGCAGACGATTGCTGATGTTCTCTTCCTAATATACTTATAAGCAGGCAGCTGCAGTATTTTCAGTGTACGGAATCCTGCGCACAGTGTGCAACTAAAGCTAACTGCAGCCAATTGCTGTTGTCCTCTTCCTAATATACTTACAGGCTGGCAGCTGCAGTATTTTCAGTCAGTGTATGTATCCTGTGCACAGTGTGCAAATAAAGCTAACTGCAGACAATTGCTGGCATTCTCTTCCTAATAATACCGCAGGCAAGAAGCTGCAGTATTTTCAGTCAGTGTACTGTATGATATGCACAGTGTGCAACTAAAGCTAACTGCAGCCAAATGCTCTTGTTCCCTTCCTAATATACTTACAGGCAGGCAGCTGCAGTATTTTCAGTGTACTGTATCCTGAGCACAGTGTGCAACTAAAGCTAACTTCAGCTAATTGCTGGTGTTATCTTCCTAATATACTTACAGGCATGCATCTGCAGTATTTTCATTCAGTGTACTGTATCCTGTGCACAGTGTGCAACTAAAGCTAACTGCAGACAATTGCTGGTGTTCTCTTCCTAATATACTTACAGGCAGGAAGCTGCAGTATTTTCAGTTAGTGTACTGTATCCTGTGCACAGTGTGCAACTAAAGCTAACTGCAGACAATTGCTGGTGTTCTCTTCCTAATAATACCACAGGCAAGCAGCTGCAGTATTTTCAGTTAGTCTACTGTATCATGTGCACAGTGTGCAACTAAAGCTAACTGCAGCCAATTGCTGGTGTTCCTTTCCGAATATACTTACAGGCAGGCAGCTGCAGTATTTTCAGTTTACTGTATCCTGTGCACAGTGTGCAACTAAAGCTAACTTTTGCCAATTGCTGGTGTTCTCTTCCAAATATACTTACAGGCAGGCAGCTACAGTATTTTCAGTCAGTGTACTGTATCAAGTGCACAGTGTTCGACTAAAGCTAACTGCAGACAATTGCTGATGTTCTCTTCCTAATATACTTACAAGCAGGCAGCTGCAGTATTTTCAGTCAGTGTACTGTATCCTGCGCACATTGTGCAACTAAAGCTAACTGCATACAATTGCTGGTGTTCTCTTCCTAATATACTTACAGGCAGGCAGCTGCAGTATTTTCAGTCAGTGTACTGTTTCCTGTGCACAGTGTGCAACTAAAGCTAACTGCAGACAATTGCTGGTGTTCTCTTCCTAATATACTTACAGGCAGGCAGCTGCAGTATTTTCAGTCAGTGTACTGTTTCCTGTGCACAGTGTGCAACTAAAGCTAACTGCAGACAATTCCTGGTGTTCCTTTCCGAATATACTTACAGGCAGGCAGCTGCAGTATTTTCAGTTTACTGTATCCTGTGCACAGTGTGCAACTAAAGCTAACTTTTGCCAATTGCTGGTGTTCTCTTCCAAATATACTTACAGGGAGGCAGCTACAGTATTTTCAGTCAGTGTACTGTATTGTGTGCACAGTGTGCAACTAAAGCTAACTGCAGACAATTGCTGGTGTTCTCTTCCTAATATACTTACAGGCAGGCAGCTGCAATATTTTCAGTGTACTGTATCCTGTGCACAGTGTGCAACTAAAGCTAACTTCAGCCAATTGCTGGTGTTATCTTCCTAATATACTTACAGGCAGGCAGCTGCAGTATTTTCAGTCAGTGTACTGTATCGTGTGCACAGTGTTCAACTAAAGCTTAACTGCAGACAATTGCTGATGTTCTCTTCCTAATATACTTACAGGCAGGCAGCTGCAATATTTTCAGTCAGTGTACTGTATCCTGCACACATTGTGCAACATAAGCTAACTGCAGACAATTGCTGGTGTTCTCTTCCTAATATACTTACAGGCAGGCAGCTGCAGTATTTTCAGTCAGTGTACTGTTTCCTGTGCACAGTGTGCAACTAAAGCTAACTGCAGACAATTGCTGGTGTTCTCTTCCTAATATACTTACAGGCAGGCAGATGCAATATTTTCAGTGTACTGTATCCTGTGCACAGTGTGCAACTAAAGCTAACTTCAGCCAATTGCTGGTGTTATCTTCCTAATATACTTACAGGCAGGCAGCTGCAGTATTTTCAGTCAGTGTACTGTATCCTGTGCACAGTGTGCAACTAAAGCTAACTGCAGACACTTGCTGGTGTTCTCTTCCTAATATACTTACAGGCACGCAGCTGCAGTATTTTCAGTCAGTGTACTGTATCCTGTGCACAGTGTGCAACTAAAGCTAACTGCAGACAATTGCTGGTGTTCTCTTCCTAACATTACCACAGGCAAGCAGCTGCAGTATTTTCAGTTAGTCTACTGTATCATGTGCACAGTGTGCAACTAAAGCTAACTGCAGCCAATTGCTGGTGTTCCTTTTTGAATATACTTACAGGCAGGCAGCTGCAGTATTTTCAGTTTACTGTATCCTGTGCACAGTGTGCAACTAAAGCTAACTTTTGCCAATTGCTGGTGTTCTCTTCCAAATATACTTACAGGCAGGCAGCTACAGTATTTTCAGTCAGTGTACTGTATCGTGTGCACAGTGTTCAACTAAAGCTAACTGCAGACAATTGCTGATGTTCTCTTCCTAATATACTTACAGGCAGGCAGCTGCAGTATTTTCAGTCAGTGTACTGTATCCTGCGCACATTGTGCAACTAAAGCTAACTGCAGACAATTGCTGGTGTTCTCTTCCTAATATACTTACAGGCAGGCAGCTGCAGTATTTTCAGTCAGTTTACTGTTTTTGTGCACAGTGTGCAACTAAAGCTAACTGCAGACAATTGCTGGTGTTCTCTTCCTAATATACTTACAGGCAGGCAGCTGCAATATTTTCAGTGTACTGTATCCTGTGCACAGTGTGCAACTAAAGCTTATTTCAGCCAATTGCTGGTGTTCCCTTCCTAATATACTTACAGGCAGGCAGCTACAGTATTTTCAGTCAGTGTACTGTATCGTGTGCACAGTGTTCCACTAAAGCTAACTGCAGACAATTGCTGATGTTCTCTTCCTAATATACTTACAGGCAGGCAGCTGCAGTATTTTCAGTCAGTGTACTGTATCCTGCACACAGTGTGCAACTAAAGCTAACTGCAGACAATTGCTGGTGTTCTCTTCCTAATATACTTACTGGCAGGCAGCTGCAGTATTTTCAGTGTATTGAATCCTGTGCACAGTGTGCAACTAAAGCTAACTGCAGACAATTGCTGGTGTTCTCTTCCTAATAGTACTGCAGGCAAGCAGCTGCAGTATTTTCAGTCAGTGTACTGTATCATGTGCACAGTGTGCAACTAAAGCTAACTGCAGCCAATTGCTGGTGTTCTCTTCCTAATATACTTACAGGCAGGCAGCTGCAGTATTTTCAGTCAGTGGACTGTATCCTGTGCACAGTTTGCAACTAAAGCTAACTGCAGACAATTGCTGGTGTTCTCTTCCTAATATACTTACAGGCAGGCAGCTGCAGTATTTTCAGTCAGTGTACTGTATCATGTGCACAGTGTTCCACTAAAGCTAACTGCAGACAATTGCTGATGTTCTCTTCCTAATATACTTACAGGCAGGCAGCTGCAGTATTTTCAGTCAGTGTACTGTATCCTGCGCACAGTGTGCAACTAAAGCTAACTGCAGACAATTGCTGGTGTTCTCTTCCTAATATACTTACAGGCAGGCAGCTGCAGTATTTTCAGTGTACTGAATCCTGCGAACAGTGTGCAACTAAAGCTAACTTTTGCCAATTGCTGGTGTTCTCTTCTTAATATACTTACAGGCAGGCAGCTACAGTATTTTCAGTCAGTGTACTGTATCGTGTGCACAGTGCTCAACTAAAGCAAACTGCAGACAATTTCTGATGTTCTCTTCTTAATATACTTACAGGCAGACAGCTGCAGTATTTTCAGTCAGTGTACTGTATCCTGTACACAGTGTGCAACTAAAGCTAACTGCAGACAATTGCTGGTATTCTCTTCCTTATAATACCACAGGCAAGCAGCTGCAGTTTTTTCAGTCAGTCTACTGTATCATGTGAACAGTGTTCAACTAAAGCTAACTGCAGCAAATTGCTGGTGTTCCTTTCCGAATATACTTACAGGCAGGCAGCTGCAGTATTTTCAGTGTACTGTATCCTTTGCACAGTGTGCAACTAAAGCTAACTTTTGCCAATTGCTGGTGTTCTCTTCTTAATATACTTACAGGCAGGCAGCTACAGTATTTTCAGTCAGTGTACTGTATGGTGTGCACAGTGTTCAACTAAAGCTAACTGCAGACACTTGCTGATGTTCTCTTCGTAATATACTTACAGGCAGGCAGCTGCAGTATTTTCAGTCAGTGTACTGTTTCATGTGCACAGTGTGCAACTAAAGCTAACTGCAGACAATTGCTGGTGTTCTCTTCCTAATAATAGCGCAGGCAAGCAGCTGCAGTATTTTCAGTCAGTGTACTGTATTATGTGCACAGTGTGCAACTAGAGCTAACTGCAGCAAATTGCTGGTGTTCCTTTCCGAATATACTTACAGGCAGGCAGCTGCAGTATTTTCAGTGTACTGTATCCTTTGCACAGTGTGCAACTAAAGCTAACTTTTGCCAATTGCTGGTGTTCTCTTCTTAATATACTTACAGGCAGGCAGCTACAGTATTTTCAGTCAGTGTACTGTATGGTGTGCACAGTGTTCAACTAAAGCTAACTGCAGACACTTGCTGATGTTCTCTCTTCGTAATATACTTACAGGCAGGCAGCTGCAGTATTTTCAGTCAGTGTACTGTTTCATGTGCACAGTGTGCAACTAAAGCTAACTGCAGACAATTGCTGGTGTTCTCTTCCTAATAATAGCGCAGGCAAGCAGCTGCAGTATTTTCAGTCAGTGTACTGTATTATGTGCACAGTGTGCAACTAGAGCTAATTGCAGCCAATTGCTGGTGTTCCCTTCCTAATATACTTATAGGCAGTCAGTTGCAGTATTTTCAGTGTACTGTATCCTGTGCACAGTGTGCAACTAAAGCTAATTTCAGCCAATTGCTGGTGTTATCTTCCTAATATACTTACAGGCAGGCAGCTGCAGTATTTTCAGTCAGTGTACTGTATCCTGTGCACAGTGTGCAACTAAATCTAACTGCAGACAATTGCTGGCGTTCTCTTCCTAATATACTTACAGGCAGGCAGCTGCAGTATTTTCAGTCAGTGTACTGTATCCTGTGCACAGTGTGCAACTAAATATAACTGCAGACAATTGCTGGTGTTCTCTTCCTAATATACTTACAGGCAGGCAGCTGCAGTATTTTCAGTCAGTGTACTGTATCGTGTGCACAGTGTTCCACTAAAGCTAACTGCAGACAATTGCTGATGTTCTCTTCCTAATATACTTACAGGCAGGCAGCTGCAGTATTTTCAGTCAGTGTACTGTATCCTGCGCACAGTATGCAACTAAAGCTAACTGCAGACAATTGCTGGTGTTCTCTTCCTAATAATAGCGCAGGCAAGCAGCTGCAGTATTTTCAGTCAGTGTACTGTATCATGTGCACAGTGTGCAACTAGAGCTAACTGCAGCCAATTGCTGGTGTTCCCTTCCTAATATACTGACAGGCAGTCAGTTGCAGTATTTTCAGTGTACTGTATCCTATGCACAGTGTGCAACTAAAGCTAATTTCAGACAATTGCTGGTGTTATCTTCCTAATATACTTACAGGCAGGCAGCTGCAGTATTTTCAGTCAGTGTACTGTATCCTGTGCACAGTGTGCAACTAAATCTAACTGCAGACAATTGCTGGTGTTCTCTTCCTAATATACTTACAGGCAGGCAGCTGCAGTATTTTCAGTCAGTGTACTGTATCCTGTGCACAGTGTGCAACTAAATATAACTGCAGACAATTGCTGGTGTTCTCTTCCTAATATACTTACAGGCAGGCAGCTGCAGTATTTTCAGTCAGTGTACTGTATCGTGTGCACAGTGTTCCACTAAAGCTAACTGCAGACAATTGCTGATGTTCTCTTCCTAATATACTTACAGGCAGGCAGCTGCAGTATTTTCAGTCAGTGTACTGTATCGTGTGCACAGTGTTCCACTAAAGCTAACTGCAGACAATTGCTGGTGTTTTCTTCCTAATATACTTACAGGCAGGCAGCTGCAGTATTTTCAGTGTATTGAATCCTGCGAACAGTGTGCAACTAAAGCTAACTTTTGCCAATTGCTGGTGTTCTCTTCTTAATATACTTACAGGCAGGCAGCTACAGTATTTTCAGTCAGTGTACTGTATCGTGTGCACAGTGTTCAACTAAAGCTAACTGCAGACAATTGCTGATGTTCTCTTCTTAATATACTTACAGGCAGACAGCTGCAGTATTTTCAGTCAGTGTACTGTTTCATGTGCACAGTGTGCAACTAAAGCTAACTGCAGACAATTGCTGGTGTTCTCTTCCTAATAATAGCGCAGGCAAGCAGCTGCAGTATTTTCAGTCAGTGTACTGTATCCTGTACACATTGTGCAACTAAAGCTAACTGCAGACAATTGCTGGTATTCTCTTCCTTATAATACCACAGGCAAGCAGCTGCAGTTTTTTCAGTCAGTCTACTGTATCATGTGCACAGTGTGCAACTAAAGCTAACTGCAGCCAATTGCTGGTGTTCCTTTCCGAATATACTTACAGGCAGGCAGCTGCAGTATTTTCAGTGTACTGTATCCTTTGCACAGTGTGCAACTAAAGCTAACTTTTGCCAATTGCTGGTGTTCTCTTCTTAATATACTTACAGGCAGCCAGCTACAGTATTTTCAGTCAGTGTACTGTATGGTGTGCACAGTGTTCAACTAAAGCTAACTGCAGATAATTGCTGATGTTCTCTTCCTAATATACTTACAGGCAGGCAGCTGCAGTATTTTTAGTCAGTGTACTGTTTCATGTGCACAGTGTGCAACTAAAGCTAACTGCAGACAATTGCTGGTGTTTTCTTCCTAATATACTTACAGGCAGGCAGCTGCAGTATTTTCAGTGTATTGAATCCTGCGAACAGTGTGCAACTAAAGCTAACTTTTGCCAATTGCTGGTGTTCTCTTCTTAATATACTTACAGGCAGGCAGCTACAGTATTTTCAGTTAGTGTACTGTATCGTGTGCACAGTGTTCAACTAAAGCTAACTGCAGACAATTGCTGATGTTCTCTTCTTAATATACTTACAGGCAGACAGCTGCAGTATTTTCAGTCAGTGTACTGTTTCATGTGCACAGTGTGCAACTAAAGCTAACTGCAGACAATTGCTGGTGTTCTCTTCCTAATAATAGCGCAGGCAAGCAGCTGCAGTATTTTCAGTCACTGTACTGTATCCTGTACACATTGTGCAACTAAAGCTAACTGCAGACAATTGCTGGTATTCTCTTCCTTATAATACCACAGGCAAGCAGCTGCAGTTTTTTCAGTCAGTCTACTGTATCATGTGCACAGTGTGCAACTAAAGCTAACTGCAGCCAATTGCTGGTGTTCCTTTCCGAATATACTTACAGGCAGGCAGCTGCAGTATTTTCAGTGTACTGTATCCTTTGCACAGTGTGCAACTAAAGCTAACTTTTGCCAAGTGCTGGTGTTCTCTTCTTAATATACTTACAGGCAGCCAGCTACAGTATTTTCAGTCAGTGTACTGTATGGTGTGCACAGTGTTCAACTAAAGCTGACTGCAGATAATTGCTGATGTTCTCTTCCTAATATACTTACAGGCAGGCAGCTGCAGTATTTTTAGTCAGTGTACTGTTTCATGTGCACAGTGTGCAACTAAAGCTAACTGCAGACAATTGCTGGTGTTCTCTTCCTAATAATAGCGCAGGCAAGCAGCTGCAGTATTTTCAGTCAGTGTACTGTATCATGTGCACAGTGTGCAACTAGAGCTAACTGCAGCCAATTGCTGGTGTTCCCTTCCTAATATACTTACAGGCAGTCAGTTGCAGTATTTTCAGTGTACTGTATCCTGTGCACAGTGTGCAACTAAAGCTAATTTCAGCCAATTGCTGGTGTTATCTTCCTAATATACTTACAGGCAGGCAGCTGCAGTATTTTCAGTCAGTGTACTGTATCCTGTGCACAGTGTGCAACTAAATCTAACTGCAGACAATTGCTGGTGTTCTCTTCCTAATATACTTACTGGCAGGCAGCTGCAGTATTTTCAGTCAGTGTACTGTATCCTGTGCACAGTGTGCAACTAAAGCTAACTAAAGACAATTGCTGGTGTTCTCTTCCTAATAATACCACAGGCAGGCAGCTGCAGTATTTTCAGTCAGTGTACTGTATCCTGTGCACAGTGTGCAACTGAAGCTAACTGCAGCCAATTTCTGGTGTTCTCTTCCTAATATACTTACAGGCAGACAGCTGCAGTATTTTCAGTGTACCGTATCCTGCTCACAGTGTGCAACTAAAGCTAACTGCAGCCAATTGCTTGTGTTCTCTTCCTAACATACTTACAGGCAAGCAGCTGCAGTATTTTCAGTCAGTGTACTGTATCCTCTGTACAATGTGCAACTAAAGCTAACTGCAGACAATTGCTGGTGTTCTCTTTCTAATAATACTACAGGCAGGCAGGCGATTCAGCTAGCTGCATTATAATTAGTATATATATAAACCCCATCTTTGTGCAGCTACATCTCACTGCAGGCCATTCCTTGTGTACCCATTCCAATAAATCAAAGACAGTATGTCTAGAAGGCCAACAAGGATAGGCAGACAGTCATAGGCCAAGATAGGAGGGCAAGCAGGCTCTGTGTCATGGACACGATGCATCCTCATCAGCACGTGGCCTTGGGGCATGCTTGTCCTTTTTCTCGGCAGCTGGCTGTGTTGAGCCATAACATGCCGAAGAGTTGGTAGAGTGGATGAATAACCCATCCTCATCCTCCTCATCCTCTGTCTCCCAGGCTACCTTGGCTGCCAATGCAGGTGCCAAAGCGGCCTATTCCTTGAACTCAAGGTCATCATCAGTTACTCCTTCCCTAGGCCCACCGGAGGAGTCCCCCGAACTGTACATCTGCAGGAGGATGCGCAGCATTTTGAAGGCTCCCATGATGGTACCCAGCTTGAGGAAGGCAGTAACATGAACCCAGAGAGAGGGGTTGCCCAAGAAGGACAACAAACTGGCAGTCATGTTCCCCCAGCTGCAGCATACTGCCAGGTTTGCTCCAGTGACTAGGAGGGAGGGGATGATGAGCTCTCTGACTCTACGTGGGTGCCTGATAGGAGTGAGGAGGAGGAGGTGGAGGAGGAGGCACATCTCCAACGAGGCAGGATGCCCTCCAGGGGCCAGCTTAGGGGCAGCCAACCGACTGATTCACACTGCACAGCTCTGCAAGTGCAAGGCGCTGGTGACTCAGCTCGTTATTCCAAAAGTTCTTCGGTGTGGGCCTTTTTTGAGATGTGTGCAGCAGATCGCACCGTTGCTATTTGCAACACATGTCTGAAGCGTATCAAGCGTGGACTAGACAGCAAGCGCTTGGGCACCACGTGCTTAATCAGACATATGTCGAGCTCACATGTAGCCCATTGGCAACACTACCTAAAAGACCCACACCAAAGAACAAGGCGGACCTCTCCTTGCTCCTCCTTATCAGCTGGGATCTTCAACCCCACTATACCTTCAGTCCTCTCAGAAACCTGCACTGAGAGGAATGAAGGTGTAGAATTAGGTGTGCCACTGCCAATTACTTGCGGGAAATCTGCTATCGGTACACCAACGTCTGATTCTAGCAGGCAGATTTCCCTACCCCAGTTGCTCCACCAGCGAAAGAAGTTCGCTCCCAGCCATCCACATGCCCAGCGGTTGAATGCTAGCTTGGCTAAATTGCTAGCACTTCAACTGCTGCCTTTTCAGCGGTACCTCAGTGACATGTTCCCAAATGCCACTTTTTTTCATGGAAGGTGATTCTGGCTCTCTACCGGCATGTGGAAGATAATGTCCATGCCTCACTGGACAGAGCGGTCGGTGGTAAGGTGCAAATTGCCGCTGACTCATGGTCCAACAGGCATGAACAGAGACATTACCTATCTTTCACCGCACACTGGGTGACTCTTCTGACAGCTGGGAAGGATGCAGGACAGGGTGCAGTAGTGTTGGAGGTTGTTCCACCACCACGCCTCCAAAATTCTACTAGTAGTGATTCTGCCACACCTCTCTCCTCCACCCCCTCCTCTTCCTCCATGGCCTCTTCCTGTGCTGATTTGACTTTGAAACCAGCGGTGCTCCGTAGGCGTTCAAGGGGCTACGCAAGCACGCAGGCAAAAATATGCCATGTGGTGTTTGAGCTGGTGTGCTTGGGAGACAGGAGCCACACTGGGGCAGAGATTCTGTCAGCTCTGCAGGGGCAGGTTCAGAGGTGGTTGACGCCACGCCAGCTTCAGCCAGGAATGGTGGTTTGTGACAATGGCACCAACTTCCTCTCCGCCCTCCGACAGGGACAACTGACTCATGTGCCCTGTTTGGCTCACGTCCTTAACTTGGTGGTGCAGGGGTTCTTGGGCAGGTACCCAGGCTTGCACGATGTCCTGAGGCAGGCCAGGAAAGTCTGTGTGCATTTCCGCTGGTCATATAATACCAGTGCTCCACTGACTGACCTCCATAATCCCCCATGCAGAGGACTATTGTTTGGTTCTACTATTGGTCCCATTTGGGTACACCATTTTTGGTACGCATATAACAGCAAATTTAAGGTAATTGGCTCTTGATGAGCCGAATTTTCGCTTCTTTCCCTTCTTTACACGCACTAGTCTCCTTTTCTATCCTTGTGGGATCACCCCCACATGGGTTTCTATACCCACTATATTATATTTTTTGGTTCCAATGCATATCGGTGCTATCTTACTTGCATATTGACATAAGGTTCACATTGTCTTATGTTTCTATGGGTCACTCCTACACCATATACACAGGCACTTTATTACAAGCTATACCTTACCCACTTCTCATCTCCCCTTCTGGGCTGAGATTCCAGCAGTAGTTTATCCATATATATAGATCCAAATACTCATTAAGATTCTGATAATCTATACCCTTTTGTTATAACTATACATATTAATTACATTTATACATTATTGTCTTTAAAGAATCCTTTTGGACGATCAAGTAAGCCACTAGTGACTCGTATATGGATAGCTGTACTTTCTTTATGATCTGCACACTGCAAATTGTCGTGTATTGGTATGGCCTCCTCAGTTCCCGTGTTGGATACCCATGGGGCAAAATAAATATATTTCCAAAGGTGCTATTGACATGAAATTTTCACAAATGTCAGTAACAACCCATGCAATCCATTCATACAAAGAAAATAAAACAAATATGTTTAGAAATTAAGTTATGTGTAATAAAATGGAATGACACAGGGAAAAAGTATTGAACACATGAAGAAAGGGAGGTTCAAAAAGGTATGGAAAGCCAAGACACCTGCTAAAATCTATCAGTAATTTGAAAGCAATCCTGCCCCTTGTCAGTGCAAATTAATATTAATTGGTTCAGTCTCAACTGATGGCCTATAAAAAGGTGTCTCATTACCAAGGTGTCACACAAGAAACATCTCATGATGGGTAAAAGCAAAGAGCTCTCTCAAGACCTTTGCAACCTTATTACTGCAAAAATGCTGATAGCATTGGTTACAGAAGGATTTCTAAACTTCTGAATATTCCAGTGAGCACTGTTGGGGCATAATTCGGAAGTGGAAAAACATAATTTCACCATAAACCGGGTATGACCACATGCTCCTAGCAAGATTTATGACAAAGGAGTGAAAAGAATTATCAGAAGAGTTGTCCAAGAGCCAATGACCACTTGTGGAGAGCTTCAGAAAGACCTAGAATTAGCAGGTACAACTATTTCAAAGAAAACAATAAGTATTGCACTCAACTGCCATGGCCTTTATGCATGCTCACTGCGCAAGACTCCATTCCTGATGAAAAATCAACCTCACCAAGTGGAGAGGAAGAGAACAAAAAAAGGAGGAGGGGGCAAGAAAAATGGGGGGAGGCAAGAAGTGGAAAAAGGGAAAAGCATAGGGTAAGAGTGAGAAATCGAGAGGGGGTTGGGTCACCACCAGCTGCCCTCTCCAACCATCCTTGCCGAGTGTATTTAGGAAAGCTATGTCATGGATCACGTGCAATTGGACCAAGCACGATTCTCCTTAGCACTGGTATGCCCAAATACTGTATTAGGGATGAGCTTGATGTTCGGGTTGAGCATAAGTTTGATTGAAACATCGGGTGTTCACCCATTCCAAGAAGTGCAAACATTATGGGGCCTTCACGGCAAATATGAGCGAAGCGGAATGCCCCATAATGCACTGCGAGATTGCAGTGCATTGCTATATGATGATTGGCCAAGGCATGCACCTGACCTGCATGCTTTGGCCAATCACAGTGCCCTCTGCTAAAAGAGCCATAATTGGCCAAAGGCAGGGTGCCTTTGGCCAATTATGGCTCAGGGGGACTAAGTGCATGCCCCATACTATATAAGGCTGCTTACACGGCGGCTGTGTGTAGTGTTGTTGGTGTGGACACAAAGACAGCTTGGTTTATATGAAGCAGGCAGGTTATTCAGTTAGTGGCAGTGTATCTGATATATATATATATATATACAGTCAGTCTAATATATATATATACAGTCAGTCTAATATATATATATATATATATATATATATATATATATATATATATATATATATATATATACACAGTATCTCACAAAAGTGAGTACACCCCTCACATTTTTGTAAATATTTTTAATATTTTACCCCTAAGTGAAAATGTCCAAATTGGGCCCAATTAGCCATTTTCCCTCCTCAGTGGCATGTGACTCGTTAGTGTTACAAGGTCTCAGGTGTGAATGGGGAGCAGGTGTGTTAAATTTGGTGTTATCGCTCTCACTCTCTCATACTGGTCACTGGAAGTTCAACATAGCACCTCATGGTAAACAACTCTCTGAGGATCTGAAAAAAAGAAATTGCTCTACATAAAGATGGCCTAGGCTACAAGAAGATTGCCAAGACCCGAAACTGAGCTGCAGTACGGTGGACCATACAGCGGTTTAACAGGACAGGTTCCACTCAGAACAGGCCTCGCCATGGTTGACCTAAAAAGTTGAGTGCACATGCTCAGTGTCATATCCAGAGGTTGTCTTGGAGGAATAGATGTATGAGTGCTGCCAGCAGAGGTTGAAGAGGTAGGGCTTCAGCTTGTCAGTGCTCAGACCATACGCCACACACTACATCAAATTGGTCTTAATGGCTGTCATCCCAGAAGGAAGCATCTTCTAAAGATGATGCACAAGAAAGCCCACAAACAGTTTGCTGAAGACAAGTAGACTAAGGACATTGATTACTGGAACCATGTCCTGTTTTCTGATGAGACCAAGATAAACTTGTATTTGGTTCAAATGGTGTCAAGCGTGTGTGTTAGGAACCAGGTGAGGAGTACAAAGACAAGTGTGTCTTGCCTACAGTCAAGCATGGTGGTGGGAGTGTCATGGTCTGGGGTTGCATGAGTGCTGCCACCACTTGGGGGCGTCAGTTCATTGAAGGAACCAAGAATTGCAACGTGTACTGTTACATACTGAAGCAGATCATGATCCCTCCCTTCAGAGACTGGGTCGCAGAGCAATATTCCAACATGATAACGACCCCAGACATTCCTTCAAGACAACCACTGCCTTGCTAAAGAAGCTGAGGATAAAGGTGATGGACTAGTCAAGCATGTCTCTAGACCTAAACCCTATTGAGCATCTGTGGCGCATTCTCAAACGGAAGGTGGAGGAGTGCAAGGTCTCTGACATCCACCTGCTTCGTGATGTCATCATGGAGGAGTGGAAGAGGACTCCATTGACAACCTGTGAAGCTCTGGTGAACTTCATGCCCAAGAGGGTTAAGGCAGTGCTGGAAAATAATGGTGGCCACACAAAATATTGACACTTTGTGCCCAATTTGGACATTTTCACTTAGGGGTGTACTCACTTTTGTTGCCAGCGGTTTAGACAATAATAGCCGTGTGTTGAGTTATTTTGGGTGTACTCACTTTTGTGAGATACTGTATATATATATATATATATATATATATATATATATATATATATATATATATATATATATATATATTGCATTTAGCATAGACTATATATTCAGTGTTTACTCAATATTCAGTCAGTGCATGCAGTGTATTAATATATATATATATGTATATATACTCTGCATCCAGTGTAGCCTGCATGTACAGTGCATTCTGTGGTTTACTGTTTCTAATACACTTCAAGTGGTGTACACAGTATCTAATACAGTGTGCACAGTGTCTACTACACTTCTGGTGGTGTACACAGTTTAAAATACAGTGCAGCATTGTACAGTTGCTTATACAGTGCAGGCGGTGTACATAGTATCTAATACAGTGTGTACAGTTTCTACTACACTTCTGGTAGTGTACACTGTACACAAAACAGTGCAGCCGTAGTATAATTGCTAATACAGTGCAGGCGGTGTACACAGTATGTGCAGCAGATTGCACCATTTCTGTTTGCAACCTATGTCTGAAGCGGATCAAGCAAGGCCAGAACAGCAGCCGCTTGGGCAACACATGCTTAACCAGACATATGATGACCTGCCATGCAGTCCCTTGGCAACAGCACTTGAAAGACCCACATCAAAGAAAAAGGCGGATTTCTCCTTGCACCTCATCTGGGATCTCCAACCCTACTATACCTCCAGTGCTCTCAAAAAGCTGCACTGAGAGGAATGAAGGTATAGCATTAGGTGTCCCAAGTACTTGCAGCCTGCTAGCAGTACACCACCATCTGATTTTAGCAGGCAAATTTCCCTAACCATAAAAAGAAATTTGGTTTCAGCCGTCCACATGCTCAGCGTCTAAGTGCTAGCTTGGCCAAATTGCTAGCACTGCAACTGCTGCCTTTTCAGCTGGTAGACTCTGTCCCCTTTTGTGAATTTGTGGAATGTGCTGTACCTCAGTGGCAGGTTCCAAAACGCCATTTCTTTTCATGGAAGGTCATTCCTGCTCTCTACCGACATGTAGAAGGCAATGTTTTGGCCTCATTGGACAAGGCAGTCAGCAGTAAGGTGCATATTATTGCTGACTCATGGTCCAGCAGGCATGGGCAGGGATGTTACCTTTCCTTCACAGTGCACTGGGTAACTCTGCTGACAGCTGGGAAGGATGCAGGATAGGGTTCATTGTTGTTGGAGCTTGTTTCGCCACCACGCCTCCAAAATGCTAGTGGTGATTGTGCCACAGCTCTCTCCTCCACCCCCTCCTCTTCTTCTTCCTCTATGTCCTCTTCTGCAGATTTGTCCTCTGTAAGCGTTCAAGGAGCTATGCAAGCAGTCAGGCTAAAAGATGCCATGCCATGCTTGAGTTGGTCTGCTTAGGGAACAGAAGCCACACTGGGGCAGAGATTCTGTCAGCTCTGCAGGAGCAGGTTCGGAGGTGGTTGACACCATGCCAACTTCAGTCAGGACTGGTTGTATCCGACAATGGCACCAACCTTCTCTCCGCCATCTGACTAGGACACTTGACCCATGTTCCATGTTTGGCACACGTCCTGAATTTGGTGGTGCAGCGGTTCTTAAGCAGGTACCCAGCCTTACAGGATCTCCTTGATCTGTTAGATGGAATGGCAGTGATTGGGAGAGCAGAATCGAGACTCCCTTCCTCTTAGAGTCTGCGCAGGTAGCATGATACAATACGGGGAATTTGCGATTAGAAAGACGTGGAATAGAACCCATCTTGAAGTGCGTTTCTTGCACAAAAACAATGTGTGCCCTATGCCGATGAGCTTCTGCAAGGAGGCTACTGTGCTTCTCAGGAACATTGAGGCCTTTGGTATTGAGGGAGTAAACTTTGAGAGAGAGAGGAGCCGAACAATTTGGAAGCCTAGGTGCCCGGTTGAATCTGTTCACTAAGGCTATTCTCTAATTGGCCTGGATGGAGAAAGCAGCTGCCAGGAACAAAAGAAGATGTATGAGAGGTAAGAGAAGAGGGAGAGGAAAGTGGGAAAAAAACCAAAAGGGGGGCAGGGAGGGGAAAGAGGGGGAAAAGAGGGGCATAGGAGGAGCAATAAGCTGGGGTTAAGAAGTGATTACTCCAGGCCGTGTGACCCGCTTGGAGTAATCAGGATATGAAGCCTCTCAGATGGGAGGGCCAAATACTTACTAAGTACGTTTTATGAATACCGGAGGTAAAAATAGACCTGCTAGTCCACCTAGAAGGAAAACTACAGGGAGATAAGGGAAGGGAAAGGTATACCGGAGAGGTTCAGAGCAGAGCTTACATCTCCAAGGTGGGAAACGGGTCTCGCACAAACGTATACCAACAATTTCAACAACCCAGTATCTCTGCATAGTAGGTAAGCAATCATAGCAGGGAGAACAATATCACAGTGGGAATAGAAGGGTGCTGACCAATTAACTCTTGAAGTAAGGGAGTTATCTGTCCGATGCCCCCCCAGGCCCCATACCATACTCACAAGACAACATGCTTTTTTACCAGCTCTGGGGCGATACTAAGGGGTATCCTATGCATTAAGGTGAAAAAACACCTGGCAGTCACCGACCCCCTAGCCCCCCCCATTTTACTTACCTGAACCCCTTCATTCAGTCGGCGGGGACAGGCTGTCTTTCCCTCTACGGCTCCTGGCTCTTGATTGGATAGCCATTGGCTCCCACTGCTGTCAATCATATCCAATGACACGGGGGCGGGGCTGAGTCCAGCATTCTGTGTCTATAGACACAAATGTTGGACTCGGGAGTGCGCCCGCAAGGTAACCCCCTTGGGAAAGTGCTTCTCCAAGGGGGTTATCAGATGTGGGGAGGAGCCACGAGAGCCGCCGGCGAACCCCGGAAGAACAGGTTCGGTGCCACTCTGTGCAAAACAAGCTGCACAGTGAAGGTAAGTATGACATGTTTGTTACAGTCACTTTAAGGCAGTTGGTAAAAAGTATGTTTATATTTGTTCCTTCAAGATGTCATTGCTGAAACCCATTTCCTCTACTTTTCTAGGGATACAGGAGGTCTGGTTTTTGATAAGACATGTTGAGATATATTGGGGCAAAAGTATTACAATTTTGCAAAGATTAGATGAAATAGCAAGAGCCCTCTATTACTCTATAGCAAGGGTCTTCAAACTATGGCCCTCCAGTTGTTCAAGAACTACAATTCCCATCATGCCTAGCCATGTCTGTGAAAGTCAGAGTTTTACAATGCCTCATGGGACGTGTAGTTCTGCAACAGCTGGAGGGCTGTAGTTTGAGGATCCCTGCTCTATAGCAAGAGCCCACTAAAAGAGTGATTTTTAAGCAAATAAAAAAGGACTGCCAGAGCCTACCTTCTAATTTTCCTTTACATTTATAAATGACTACACAAACATTTACTTTAATCCCCCTGACTCTTTAGCTTGCTTTAAATATATAGTAACTTAAATCCCTTTTACTATACTTTGATTAGACACTTACCACCGTGCAAAACAGAGGGCTAATTTTACTAGAAAACCAAGCAGAGTTGTTTTATTGGCAATAAATTTAGTAACTGCCTTTTTTTCCCTTTACCTATTATTAGTATGTGCAAACAAAATAAATAATTGTGCACACTTATTTCCCCAAGGTAAATATATTTTCTTTTGGTATTAAGCAGGTAACAAAAAAGAAAAAAATAGTTTTGAATAAAATATACCACCCCTGAATTGACATAGAAAAAAAATGTTGACACCTTTGATTTATTAGCTGCCAACAAATTAACTGGTGAACCACGGAATGCAAAGAAAACAGGATTCAAATGGCCACTCAGGCTTCCTGCTAGGTGAAAATACTGCTAAATTCATTAGAGAAACCAGCATTTTAAATATAAAATGTTCACTGTGTTTCAAAAAAGACAGAAATCTAATTGTGGCTTTTGTTGAATGCTATTCTTTGTAATTTTATGACCTTTTTAACTAACATGTTGGATAGAAAGCCTTGTATTCAGCCATGTGATATGCTTCCCATTGAGCTTAATTTTAAATAGTCCTTCAATAAAAACTAATTTTTATCATTTTTAAACTTGCCCACAGTTTTGTCCTCCTAAAGTTAAATTTAAAACAGCAAAAACACACAATTATAAATAGTGAGGATCAATAGAAATATGCCTGTTATTATTTACTGCAAACAAAAATAAGAATATTAGTTAACAAAAAGTGAATGCATTTACACACACACACTAACTTCACACACTTTCATTTCCTCCAAAAAGGAGACCAGGGTATTTTTAGAAAATAAACGGAAACAATTATTTGCTTTGATATAAAAGCCATAGGAAGCAAAACAGGAAATAACAGCAAAAGAACGATTCATGACTATAGATATGAATATAAACAAGTTTATTGCTTATTACCCAGCTAAAAATGACTAATTGCTACAGCAGTGACAGTACCACGGATAATAATAAACAGTGCCGCACAGTATAAGAATAATGTATAAAGAAAGTGCAATTATTCAAAAATCACATCTCGATGCAACATATACTACATATATAAAAGAAACAACAATGAAATAAAGTCCCAAATGTCAATGTGATATTTATAATCTTATGTTATGTTCATATAGTCATTCAATGCATTAATTTATCCCATCATCAGCTTCAATATGCTATCACCTTATAATTTGACCTGATATTAGGTCTTATGTGCCTGCCCCTTAAAGTGGGTGTCCTTTATTTTAGTTCTTTTGCCTTTCTCTTCTCCACTGCTGTTTTCAGTCCACCTCCATCACCCACAATTGCACAATATATGTATAAGGTTCCTAAAAAAATAATAAAATATATAGTGCTATTTGTATGGGTAACACTATTTTTATTAAAAATTAAAATGTATTCACTTGATGTCGTGCACTAATACTGGTGCACATCAGTATCCAGGCATGTATTATGGATAACCAAATAGCCGCCTGCGAACTTCTTGGTTATTGGCATGATGTCACCAGCTACTCCCAATTTGTTGCGTCATCGAATCATGTGACTTCATCAGGGTGACCTGAGTTTTATTTATGCATTGAGTACACTTGTGGGAACACAAGTAGTGTCAGCAGCAGTAGTGTCAGCAGCAGTAGTGACACGAACCTATAATCTTTTATAATAATCACAAATGTTTGGAGTTAATTCACTATATATATTGTTTTGAGTAGATTTTCTATTTATCACTTTTTGAGTAATAATAATAGCACCATACTCTTTCTTGGCGTGACACATAGTGGTAGCACCATACTCTCCTCTACAGTGACTGTGCTGAAGTTTTGTGGTTTTTATAGTACCACCAATAACTTTACCAGATAAAGTAGAATTTTAGGACAGTTTACCTGCCTTAGATAACACAATATCATAGTAGTTAACTGAGTATATACCGGTCATTAAAGCTGGACTGCCAGAGTATAAAGAATAAGTGTGTTTAAACACAAATCTCACATGACGTCAGAAGGGGGCAGTGCCACTGGGTGACGTAGGAGGGTGGCCCCGCCCCTTGCCTATATAAGAACTGTCAAAGTGCAGAGATGCAGGGAGGCCTCCCCGGAGGCGGAGCATTTTTTTTCTATTTTTTGGGTCCTGCAGATGTCGTGATTGATTATGGATTTACATCGAGGGAGAATATTTTTTTATTTTTAAATAAAGGAATTGTCAAAAACATTTTCTTGTGGTTTTTACTTGGTGAATGGGTAGGGGCACAATGATCCTGATACCCATTCACATAGGGGGTGCAGGATCTGGTGACCCCCTTGTTAAAGAGCCCCCGCCCGCAGACCCCGACAACCACAGCCCAGGGTTGTTGGGAAAAGGCCCTTGTCCCTATCAACATGAGGACAAGGTGCTTTGGGGTGGGGGGGCAGAGGTCCCTCTGCCCCAAAGCACCCACCCCCCATGTTGAGGGCATGTGGCATGGTAGGTTTCAGGAGGGGGGCACTCGCTCATCCCCTACCCTTTCTTGCCAGGCTGCATGCTCAGATAAGGGTCCAGTTTGGATTTGGGGGGACCCCAAGCCATTTTTTTTAAAATGTTGCCTTTTTTTCTTTATTTTTTTTACCGGCATTGATTGGGTAAAGCTTTTCCAAATCAGGGCACAGAATGCACTGTGCAGTGCTCAGTGCATTGCAGGGTGTTCATTGGGGCGAACACCCGGCAAACACCCTGCAAATTAGGGTGTATGGCAAACAGCCGAACAGACAAATGTTCAGCCCAAACTCATGCTTGGGCCAAAACGTTCATCCATCCCTATTCAGCAGCTGCAGCCATTCCCCCTCTCCCCCCTCCCCAGTGACAGTGGGTGGGTAGTTTCTTTGGGTTTCTACTGTCACTGTTTGAAAATAATGTGGCTGTGCAGGGCTCCACCTGCCTGGTCACGTCTTTCACTCACAGTTCTCTGTGAATGGAAAACTACAGGTCCAACAGCCTTTGTGGCTGTCGACTTGTAGTTTCATTGATCTACCTTGGCTCTGTTGAGCGCTGGGGTAGTTCATTCATTCTTGCTTGTCAATGTGTATCTGTCTGCCTGTACGAAGTACAAACAAACAGCTACCCCGAGAAGTCTGCAGGAGTCCTGCATGGCACTCACAGGTACAGTACTTTCAAGGTTTAAGGTTTTTTTCTGTTTCAATGTTTTTATTGAAAATTTTGCAATACAAGTATATCAAGAACAAAATATACCACTTAATACTCCTCGATGACCAAGGCAGTCAAAAGAGGGCGATACATAGCAGAAACAACATAGCACTTACACAGAAGATGTATCAAGGTAGAGCAAAGTACCTGGCTAGTTTACTGTCTTAGAAAAGAATTGTTAATTTCCGTTAGAAGAACGGGCAACCTGAGAAGAAATTTAAGCTAGAGGCTCCCCCCAGGAAGGCCCCGAGATCATCACTCCACCCCCATGGGAGCACACTGTGGAGTGCGAGAGCTTCAGGGTTCCCACCAAAGGGGGCGTCTCCCCACCTCCTGTCAGATCCTCCGGGAAAGCGCTCGCACTGGAAAGGAACCCAGGCGCAGCAGCTCCCCCGGACGTATCTGACAGACACATCGTCCAGGATAGTAACCTAAGAGTAACTGGCTGCCATTTAGGCTGATACATTATGTGAGTAGTTTAGGACAACCTAAAAGAGCAAACGAGGAGGTTTTGGCCTAGAAAGACCGTTATCAGCCAGTAGCTGGTATAAGAGAGATGAGGTTGGAGCAGGAAAAGAAAGAGTAGAGATGAAAGAAGAAGAGGAGAAAGGGAGCCAAAGGTAAAGAGAGGGAGGGAGGGGGGGTGGGGTCGATGGAGAGAGGTGGTAATCTTGCCGGACTCTCCCCTACGTTAGCAGATGACCTGGGTAAAGTGAAATACCGACATACCGAGCCCAAGGTTCCCAAATCCCTTCAAAACGTGGGACTGTGTCACGCAGTTTAGCGACTATTTGTTCCTGTGACATTATCCAAGAGATCTTCCGTTTGGTGGCCGATATGGACACCGAAGGAGTTTTCCAGGCTTTCGCTAGAGTAACTTTGGCTCCCAAGCACATAAAGAATATAAGTTGTTGTGTGTTTTTAGAAGTGTTGGGTATTTTGCAATTAAATAGAATGTATGTGGGGTCCTGTGGAACCACTGCCCCAGATACTTTCCTTATGATATGGAGGAATTTGTTCCAGAAGCTCCGTATGCGGGGGCAGGTCCACCAGATGTGATGCATCGTGCCAACATGACCGCAACCTCTGTAGCATAGGGGGGAAGAGTCTGGGAATATCCTGGCAAGCCTGGCCGGGACGTAGTACCATTTAGTAAAGAGTTTAATGTTAGCTTCAATTAAGGCTATATTTAAGATACCTTTTGATGATCTGCTGAAGGCTTGGAACCACTTCGCAGGGTCCCACTGGATGTCCAGGTCTGATTCCCAGGATCGAGCGTAAGCCGGGATGTCCGTCCTATCCGCCAGGGACGCATAGATAATGGATATCCCACCCCTTTGGGGGGCAGATGAAGAGCACCATAGCTCATACATCGTGGCCTTAGGAGTGTTCGTCTTATCAGTACAAAGTGAGTGGAGAAAGTGGCGTATTTGTGAGAGTCGAAACTTTTCCGAGGTAGGCATTTCCAGAGAGCTCAAACAATGGCCTAATGAAATAGGGCCATTGGGGGTAAGGAAGTGTCCTATTCGGAAAAGGCCCTTGTTCAGCCACCAATGAAATGCATGAATGTTCATCCCAGGGGGAAAGTCAGGATTGTGAAATAGGTGTGTGAGAGGCCTTAAGGGGGAAATCAAGTTGGCGTGGGTATGCAATTGGTCGCAGAGGGCTAGGGAGTGAGATAAAGTGGGGGCTAAGATGGCCGGTCTGTGTTTGGGAGGTCTCCATGTTAAGAAGTCGAGAGTGAAATGTGGTACCGCTTGTCTCTCAATGGAGATCCAATCTGGTCTGCAGGATTTAGTGTAAATGGCTGAGAATTGTGCTAACTGTGCTGCCTGGTAATATAGCCACAAGTTTGGTAGTCCCAGGCCCCCTTGAGACCGAAGTCTGAATAATATTTCTTTAGCAAAGCGATGGCCCCTGTCCCCCCAGACAAACCTAATCACCCCGGACTGAAATTTGGTCAAGACTGATTTTTTAATCGGTATTGGAAGTGATCTGAACAGGTATAGTAGGCGTGGCAGGAGAGTCATTTTGACTGCGTTGAGTCTACCTAACCATGACAGGCCCTCCCCGGACCATTTCCGTAGGTCCTGCTCTAGGGAGCGGAACATGGGGGGGTAGTTAGCGGCATATAGGTCTCCAATGTTTTTCGTCAGCTTGATACCCAAATAGGGGATGGAGTGGCTAGCCCATGTGAAGGGAAAGTGTGGTCGTAGTTGGTCTATGAGAGGTACTGGTACCGAAACATTTAGGGCCACCGATTTGGTCACATTAACCTGAAGACCAGAGATGAGACCGAAGTCTCTCAAAAGTCTGAGGACATTAGGTGTGGATGTGAGAGGAGCAGTGAGGAACAAGAGCATGTCGTCAGCAAATAGGGCGCATTTGTGAACGTCAGGACCACACTTCACTCCCTGGATATTCTCGTTCGATCTGATGGCTATCGCCAGTGTCTCGATTGCTATAGCGAAAATCAAGGGTGAGAGGGGACAGCCCTGTCTAGTTCCCCTACGAATATTGAAGGGTTCCGAGTAATGGCCCATTAGTCGCACCTGTGCTGAGGGTGAAGAATATAACGTGTTAATAATCGTGCGGAAACCGTCGCCAAACCCCCAGCGTTCTAGAATGTCAAAAATGTAGGGCCACGACACGGAGTCGAAGGCCTTCTGCAGGTCCAGCGACAGCAAGAAGCCTTCTTGTGCAGGGCCTCCGTCCCACCGGGACTGCAGAAGGGAAATCAAGTCAATAGCTCTGCGAACCTGGTCCGGTCCCTGTCTCCCCGGGATGAAGCCCACTTGGTTCCTATGTATATAATGAGCGATAAAGTTAGACATCCTGTTTGCCAGGATTTTAGTCATTATTTTGAGATCGTTATTGATTAAAGAAATAGGGCGGTAGTTGCCCACCTCGCCTGGGTCCCTACCCTGTTTAGGTATAACCGAGATAAAAGCTGAGTTTAAGTCGCTAGGGATAGGGGCTCCATCCCGGAGGGAGTTGAAGAACCGAGCCATGTAAGGAGCCAGACGAGGGCCAAACTTCTTGTAATAACATACCGAAAAACCGTCTGGACCCGGGGCAGAGTTTATTTTCAAGGATTTAATCGTTTCCAAGATTTCGTCGGAGGAGAAGGGGGCGTCTAGCAGGTCGCGGTGTGTTTGCTGTAGTTGGGGTAGGTTAATGTCTTGGAGAAAACGCTCTCTGGCCGTGGAATGAGTGTGGGGTACTGTCTCATAAAGCTGTGAGTAATAATCGTGGAATGATTTCATAATGATGGTGGGGTTTTGCGTTAGATTACCCGACGAGGCACGAATCTTGGGAAATACCAAGGTACGAATCCTCGGGCTAAGCTTAGTAGCTAGCTTAGCGCCAATCCTATCCGATTGGTAATAGAAACGCGCGCCGGACCACCGTAAGTGTTTCTCCGCGGAAGTAGTGAGCGAGAGATTGAGTTTCACTCTAGCAGAGTCAAGTTTGGCCAGGTTATCCGGAGTAGGGTGTTGTTTGTGGGCTTTACTCAGCAAGCGGAAATCCGCAGTGAGGCGCAAGACCTCCTCCCTGCTTTCTTTTTTAAGTTGTGAGGAGAGTTGTAGGATCCTGCCCCTCAACACCGCCTTGTGTGCTGCCCAAAGACATCCCGGGGATACTGATCCCGTGTCATTCTCACTGAAGTAGTCGGAAAGAGCTTTGTCTAGAAGCGTGCAATGGGTTGGGTTGCTTAGAAGAGTTTCATTAAGGCGCCATTGGAAGGAGCCCTTCACCCCCGACCCACCCCTGAGTGACATAGACATTATCGAGTGGTCGGACAGTGGAGTGTCATAAATTTTAGAGGCGGTTACTCTCGGTATTACGTGTGGTGGGACAAATATGTGGTCAATCCTAGAGAAGGTGTGGTGGGGGACCGAGTAGTGCGTGTAATCTCTAGTTTGGGGGTTCATTTCCCTCCAGATATCAATCAGGCCAAAAGATCGGACTATCTGCGCCACCCGAAGGCTACGTTTGGGAGGCCGTTTTGATTTGGGCCGCAGGGGGTTTGATTTGTCAGAGGAATAGTCAAATGGGGTATTGGAGTCTCCCCCCAAAATTACTGTGCCCACGAAATGCGGTTTGAGTACCTTTAGCGTGGTGTCAAAAAAGGTGTCTTGGTGTGTGTTGGGCGTGTAGTATGAGACAAACGTGTAAGCCTCACCATTAATCATACCAGAGACTAGTATGTAACGTCCCTCTGGATCTTTGATAGTGTTTGCATGTACGAATTGAGTTCTGTTGGAGAAGCAGACTGCCACGCCTCTCGTTTTGTTGTCAGCATTAGCTAGGTGGAAGTTCATGAAGCTTTTGTGAAGGAATTTGGGCTGATAGGAGGTGGGAAAATGAGTTTCCTGAAGCAGAACTACGTCAGCCTTCAGAGTGTGAAGCTGTTGCAGTATTTTGCGTCTCTTCACAGGGGAGTTAAGGCCTTGTACGTTGTGGGAGAGGATCTTAAGTGTCCCAATCAGTGTGGTGGAGTCAGTCATGGGGAGGCAAGGTGTGTGGTGCTAAGTGTTTGTGATTCTTACCTGATGTCCCAAATGTCCCTGGCAGATAGGAGACATCCCCAGCAGCAAGACGGGCTCGACCTGTGGTACCGCAGACGGGAGATCCAGTGGGAACCTGTAGGTGAGGAGGAGGGGGGAGGAGAGGGGGAGGGAAGGAGAAAGGAGAGAAGAGCAGAGAAAAGAGGTAGAGAGGAGTGAAAAAGAGAACCATTAGATATCGTGACCAAAAGTTTTTACCCATAACCCAACGGACCAGCGAGGGGCCCTCCCCTGGCTGGACCGGCACCCAGAACAAAGCAAAAATTCTGCGACCCAAGGGTCGAGAGAGTCTGGGTCCGATAGGTGAATGAACAAGGGTTCAGCTATCGGAGCCAGAGAGAGGCGCACTACGACCACTCCGGTCAACGCCGCCTCTGATTAAAATCGTGTCAGTACATAAACAATGCAATGCAAGCCCTGCTATCACCTGGTAATTGTGAGCAAAAAGCTTCGGATATTGTGGGAGGGAAAGAGAAATAGAAAAACAAAAAAAAAGGAAAACATTATGAGAAACGGAACAGAACAACCTATTCCCCGGAAAATCTGGACCCATGGGGATCCGAAAGGAAGTCCTGGGGATAACTCAGAAGAGGAAAGTCACCAAAAAGTTGACATCAAGTATATCGTCAGCGTCGACCCCGGGGCGGATCAAGAGCGGAGACTGCTGATGCTGCGGGCCCACTCATGGGGGGAAGGACTCTTTCGATCGCTTGGAGAGCTGTTTCTGCCACACCGGCGAGACTGGGCTGGTGGGGGATGTTCTCTTGACTGACGATGCTCCTCGAGATGCAGAAGACTGTGGGACGTCCTGAGTGATCAGACCCAGATGAAGAAGCAGACGTTCCCCTTCTTGAAACGTTGAAAAATTGTATGGTTTGTTGCGGTAAGAGAAGTTTAATCTCAGCGGGAAGGACCACCTGTAGGTGATCTCTTTGTCCGCCAGAACTTGTAGGAGCGGTTTCAGGGCTCTTCTTTTTTGAACGGTATATGGAGATATATCAGCGAAGATTTGGACCTGATGACCTTGGAACATCAGTTTCTCTGCTGACCTGGAGAGCTTCATCACTTCTTCCTTGACTGCATAGAAATGCGGTTTCACGATGATGTCTCGTGGCAGACCGTCTGAGCGAGGTGGTTGCAGCGCCCTGTGGGCTCTGTCGAGCTCTAAGCGATGAGCCGGAATATTGGGGATTAAACTTTTGATGAAGTCCTGAACTGCCGTGTGGGTGTCTTTAATAGATTCGTGGAGCCCCCTGAGGCGAAAATTGTAACGTCTCGACCTGTTCTCGAGGTCATCAATTTTGGAGGTGGCGGATTCCAGTTGATCCTGGAGATCCTGGATTCTGGAAGTGTTTTGGTTAAGTCGCAGTATGGCCTGGTCAGATTTATGTTCGATCGCTTCAATCCTGGCACCAATCTGCTGCAGATCTGCATGTATGGAAGCAGTGATCTGTGTGGCTGTGTGGGATAGGCCTCTAGATAACATCTGGGAGAAAGCAGCTATCATGGAGGGGAAATCAGTGGGGGAGGGAGAGAGATCTCTGGCCTGTAAGTCCCAGGAGTCAGGACTGTGAGGTGAATCCAGCTGGGGGGTGAGGGCTGCCCCTCCAAATGTCCTCCTTAACAAAGAGTCAGTGGATGCTGGAGAGGGGAACCCCGTGAGGGTACTCACTGTGGCATCCGAAGCTTGTGAGGACGGTGGGGCCCCTTCATCCTGATCAGCGATAGATTCTGACAGGCTGTGCTGGCTGTGTGAGGAGACGGCCGCCATTTTGGGATGGCCAGGCCGCTCCAGGGATCCGTTCATGGCGTCCGTGAGATTCCGCCTGGAGGAAGAAAGGGACATCCAGGTGTGGCTGGAGGTGTCCCCCAGCTGCTGGGATAGGAGCCGGGCCGGAACGAGGGCTTGCACCGCCGCTATAGGCGGCGTTAGATCCGAGTGGCGCGGAGCTCCCGGGCTAAGCGGCCATCTTGGACGCTGCCGCGCATGCGCCCCCATTTAAGGTTTTTTTCAAGGCTTTTTTTTACCTGCAAAAAGATGTGCATTTTTTTAAAGGTAAACTTATCCTTTAAAAGAGTAAATAGAATCATCAAATAATTTTCCAGCCTAACTCTTGAAGTAAAACGCTTGCTTGCATATACAGTGTATATTATACAGGACGCCAAGGTTGGGTCAGAATAATTCAACACACAGCCATCAACGTCTAAACCACTGGCAACAAAAGTGAGTACACCCCTGAGTGAAAATGTCCAAATTGGGCACAAAGTGTCTATATTTTGTATGGTCACCATTATTTCCCAGCACTGCCTTAACCCTCTTGGGCATGGAGTTCACCAGAGCTTCACAGATTGCCACCAGAGTCTTCTTCCACTTCTCCATGATGACATCACGGAGCTGGTGGATGTTAGAAAGCTTGCGCTCCTCCACCTTTCATTTGAGGATGCCTCACAGATGCTTAATAGGGTTTAGGTTTGGAGACATGCTTGGCCAGTCCATCACCTTTACCCTCAGCTTCTTTAGCAAGGTAGTGGTCATCTTGGGGTGTGTTTGGGGTCGTTATCATGTTGGAATACAGCCCCGCTACTCAGTCTCTGAAGGGAGGGGATTATGTTCTGCTTCAGTATGTCACAGTACATGTTGGTATTCATGGTTCCCTCAATGAACTGTAGCTCCCCAGTGCCGGCAGCACTCATGCAGCCCCAGACCATGACACTCCCACCACCATGCTTGACTGAAGGCAAGACACATGTGTCTTTGTACTCCTCACCTGGTTGCCACCTCACCCACTTGACACCATCTGAACCAAATGAGTTTATCTTGGTCTCATCAGACCACAGGACATGGTTCCAGTAATCCATGTCCTTAGTCTGAGTGTCTTCAGCAAACTGCTTGCAGGCTTCCTTGCGCATCATCTTTAGAAGAGGCTTTCTTCTGGGACAACAGCCATGCAGACCAATTTGATGCAGTGTGTGGAGTATGGTCTGAGCACTGACAGTCTGACCCCCCCCACCCCTTCAACCTCTGCAGCAATGCTGGCAGCACTCATACATCTGTTTCCCAAAGACAACCTCTAGACATGATGCTAAGCATGTGCACTCAACTTCTTTGGTCGACCATGGCGAGGCCTGTTCTGAGTGGAACATGTCCAGCCAAACTGCTGTATGGTCCTGGCCACCATGTTGCAGCTCAATTTTAGGGTCTTGGCAATCTTCTTAAAGCCTAGGCCATCTTTATGTAGAGCAACAATTCGTTTTTTCAGATCCTCAGAGAGTTGTTTACCATGAGATGCCATGTTGAACTTCCAGTGACCAGTATGATAGAGTGAGAGCGATAACACCAAATTTAACACACCTGCTCCCCATTCACACCTGAAACACTGTAACACTAATGAGTCACATGACACCGGGGGAGGGAAAATGGCTAATTGGGCCCAATTTTGTACTCACTTTTGTTGCCATCTGTTTATACATTAATGGCTATGTGTTGATTTATTTTGAGGGGACAGCACTACATTACATTGTGGCAAAGTGTCATTTCCTCAGTGTTGTCACATGAAAAGATATAATAAAATATTTACAAATGAGGTGAGGGGTGTACTCACTTTTGTGAGATACTGTATATACAGTGGGGACGGCAAGTATTCAGACCCCCTTAAATTTTTCACTCTTTGTTATATTGCAGCCATTTGCTAAAATCATTTAAGTTCATTTTTTTCCTCATTAATGTACACACAGCACCCCATATTGACAGAAAAACACAGAATTGTTGACATTTTTGCAGATTTATTAAAAAAGAAAAACTGAAATATCACATGGTCCTAAGTATTCAGACCCTTTGCTCTGACACTCATATATTTAACTCATGTGCTGTCCATTTCTTCTGATAATCCTTGAGATGGTTCTACACCTTCATTTGAGTCCAGCTGTGTTTGGTTATACTGATTGGACTTGGTTAGAAAAGCCACACACCTGTCTATATAAGACCTTACAGCTCACAGTGCATGTGAGCAAATGAGAATCATGAGGTCAAAGGAACTGCCTGAAGAGCTCAGAGACAGAATTGTGGCAAGGCACAGATCTAGTCAAGGTTACAAAAAAAAATTCTGCTGCACTTAAGGTTCCCAAGAGCACAGTGGCCTCCATAATCCTTGAATGGAAGACATTTAGGAAGACCAGAACCCTTCCTAGAGCTGGCGGTCTGGCCAAACTGAGCTATGGGGGGAGAAGAGCCTTGGTGAGAGAGGTAAAGAAGAACCCAAAGATCACTGTGGCTGAGCTCCAGAGATCCAGTCAGGAGATGGGAGAAAGTTGTAGAAAGTCAACCATCACTCCAGCCCTCCACCAGTCGGGGCTTTATGGTAGAGTGGCCCGACAGAAGCCTCTCCTCAGTGCAAGACACATGAAAGCCCGCATTGAGTTTGCTAGAAAACACCTGAAGGACTCCAAGATGGTGAGAAGTAAGATTCTTTGGTCTGATGAGACCAAGATAGAACTTTTTGGCCTTAATTCTAAGTGGTATGTGTGGATAAAACCAGGCACTGCTCATCACCTGTGCAATTACAGTCCCAACAGTGAAGCATGGCGGTGGCAGCATCATGCTGTGGGGGTGTTTTTCAGCTGCAGAGACAGGACGACTGGTTGCAATCGAGGGAAAGATGAATGCGGCCAAGTACATGGATATCCTGGACGAAAACCTTCTCCAGAGTGCTCAGGACCTCAGACTGGGCTGAAGGTTTACCTTCCAACAAGACAATGACCCTAAGCACACAGCTAAAAAAATGAAGGAGTGGCTTCACAACAAATCCGTGACTGTTCTTGAATGGCCCAGCCAGAGCCCTGACTTAAACCTAATTAAGCATCTCTGGAGAGACCTAAAAATGGCTGTCCACCAACGTTTACCATCCAACCTGACAGAACTGGAGAGGATCTGCAAGGAGGAATGGCAGAGGATCCCAAAATCCAGGTGTGAAAAACTTGTTGCATCTTTCCCAAAAAGACTCATGGCTGTATTAGATCTAAAGGGTGCTTCTACTAAATGCTGAGCAAAGGGTCTGAATACTTAGGACCATGTGATATTTCAGTTTTTCTTTTTTATTAAATCTGCAAAAATGTCAACAATTCTGTGTTTTTCTGTCAATATGGGTACTGTGTGTACATTAATGAGGAAAAAATTAACTTAAATGATTTTAGCAAATGACTGCAATATAACAAAGAGTGAAAAATTTAAGGGGGTCTGAATATGTTCTGTCCCCACTGTATATATATATATATATATATATATATATATATATATGTATATGTATATATATATATATATATATATATATCACAGTGGTGTAGTGGTTAGCACTTTCACCTAGCAGTAAAAAGGTTCGCTGGCATATATATATATATATATATATATATATATATATATATATATATATATATATATATATATACACTGTATATGCAAGCAAGCTTTTTACTTCAAGAGATAGGCTGAAAAATTATTAGAGGATTCTATTTACTCTTTTAAAGGATAAGTTTACCTTTAAAAAAAAAATGCACATCTTTTTGCAGGTAAAGAAAAGCCTTGAATAAAGCCTTAAACCTTGAAAGCACTGTACCTGCGAGTGCCGTGCAGGACTCCTGTAGACTTCTTAGTGTAGCTGTCTGTTTGTACCTCGTACAGGCAGACAGATGACAAGCAAGAATGAATGAACTACCCCAGCACTCAACAGAGCCAAGGTAGATCAATGAAACTACAAGTCGACAGCCACAAAAGCTGTTGGACCTGTAATTTTTCATTTACAGAGGACTGTGAGTGAAAGACGTGACCAGGCGGGTGGAGCCCTGTACAGCCACATTCTTTTCAAACAGTGACAGTAGATACATTGTTGTATGTAGGAGTATGTAGTATTTATGCATGTTAGGGACCTTAGATTGTAAGCTCCTTGAGGGTAGGGACTGATGTGAATGTATAATATATATATATGTAAATTGATGGTACTATACAAGTACCTGAAATAATAATAATATATCTCACAGTAGCTAATAGACAGTATCTTAATTCTTTAAATGACTATATATACTATATACTGTGTATAAAGTGGGGGTTATTTACGAAAGGCAAATCCACTTTGCACTGAAAGTGCACTTGGAAGTGAAGTGCAGTCGCTCTAAATCTAAGGGGTAGATCTGAAATGAGTGGAAACTGTGCTGATTTTATCATCCAATCATGTGCAAGCTAAAATGCTGTTTTTTATTTTCCTTGTATGTCCCCCTCGGATCTACAGCAACTTCACTTCCAAGTGCACTTTCAGTGCAAAGTGGATTTTCCTTTAGTAAATGACCCCCAGTGTGTGTGTGTGTGTGTGTTTATATATATAAACACACACATAAAAACACATATATATATATATATATACACAGAGGGGGTTATTTACAAAAGGCAAATCTACTTTGCACTGCAAGTGCACTTGGAAGTGCAGTCACTCTAAATCTAAGGAGTAGATCTGAAATGAGTGGAAGCTCTGCTGATTTTATCATCCAATCATGTGCAAGCTCAAATGCTGTTTTTTATCTTCCTTGCATGTCCCCCTCGTATATACAGCGACTTTACTTCCAAGTGCACTTGCAGTGCAAAGTGGATTTTCCTTTAGTAAATAACCCCCACTCCCCCCCATCAGAGATAAACTAGTCCCCCATTATCCAATTTCTCTATATGATTTAGTAGAAAATACAAAGTCTTTATCCAACATTTTTCAGACCATTATACAGTTCTTTCCATGGTATATATATATACACAGTATCTCACAAAAGTGAGTACACCCCTCACATTTTTGTAAATATTTTATTATATCTTTTCATGTGACAACACTGAAGAAATTACACTTTGCTACAATGTAAAGTAGTGAGTGTACAGCTTGTATAACAGTGTAAATTTGCTGTCCCCTCAAAATAACTCAACACACAGCCAAACAGAGGGTTGAGGAGTGCAAGGTCTCTAAGGCAGCATACACATGACTGGACTTTCTGAGAAACTAGGTCCGACGGACTTCCGGCGGACTTCCGCCGGACTTTCTGAATGGACGGACTTGCCTACACACAGCCGGACTTTCCGGCAGACTACGTCCGCCGGCCTTCCCGATGGACTTCCGACGGAGTCGCGGTGGACTTTCCGAATGAACGGGCTTGCCCACACACAGACAAGTTCGTTCATTTTGAACGTGACTCGGGTACGACGGGACTAGAAAAGGAAGTCAATCTCGCCGCTTTTATCGGTGAGATTGACACCTTGCAAGCCCCGTCATGGGGCATACCAGGCCCTTAGGTCTGGTATGGATTTTAAAGGGAACCCCCTGCTCCGAAAAAAGGGTGCAGGGTCCCCCCAAAATCCATACCAAACCCCTATCTGAGCACGCAGCCCGGCCGGTTAGGAAAGGGGGTGGGGACGAGCGAGCGCCCCCCCTCCTGAGCCATACCAGGCCGCATGCCCTCAACATGGGGGGGTGGGTGCTTTGGGGGAGGGGGGTGCCCTGCGGCCCCCCACCCCAAAGCACCTTGTCCCCATGTTGATGAGGACAAGGGCCTCTTCCCGACAACCCTGGCCGTTGGTTGTCGGGGTCTGCGGGTGGGGGGCTTATCAGAATCCTGGAGCCCCCTTTAATAAGGGGGCCCCCAGATCCTGGCCCCCCCACCCTATGTGAATGAGTATGGGGTACATCATACCCCTACCCATTCACCTGGGGGAAAAAGTGTCAATAAAAAAACACACTACACAGGTTTTTAAAATAATTTATTAGACTGCTCCCGGGGTCTTCTTCCAACTTCGGGGGTCTCTCCGGTCTCTTCTCCTGGCGTCCGGTTCTTCCCTGCTCTCTCCGGCCTCTTCTACCGGTGTTCGACCTCTTCACCCGGTGTCCGGTTCTTCTGCTGGCTCCTTCGCTATCTTCTGCCGCTCTTTTGCTAGCGGTGGCCCGGACTTCTGCCTTCTGCCTTCTTGTCTTCTTCCCGCTTCTCTTCTTCCGATGTTGACACAACACTCTTCCCGGCTGTAATGCTCTCTGAGCGCTCCTCTATGACTTATATAGGCGGTGACCCCACCCCTTAAGATGTCACAGTCCCTGGGCATGCTGGGACTATGATGTTTTAAGGGGGCGTGGTCAACATCACCCGCCCGTGTGTACGCGGCATTACATCCACCAGCTCTGTGATGTGGAGGAGTGGAAGAGGACTCCAGTGGCAACCTGTGAAGCTACGGAGAACTCCATGCTCAAGAGGGTTAAGGCAGTGCTGGAAAATAATGGTGGCCACACAAAATATTGACACTTTGGGCCCAATTTGGTCATTTTCACTTAGGGGTGTACTCACTTTTGTTGCTAGTAGGTTTAGACATTAATGGCTGTGTGTTGAGTTATTTTGAGGGAACAGCAAATTTACATATACAAGCTGTACACGCACTACTTGTAGAAAGTGTAATTTTTTCAGTGTTGTCACATGAAAAAATATAATAAAATATTTACAAAAACGTGATGGGTGTCTCACTTTTGTGAGATACTGTATATATACAGTAGATAGTATATATAAAAAGAGTTTTATTTGCAAGCTGGGACTCTACATTTTTAAATAGTGACACAGTAATTTGAAAAATTTGGATGCTGCATATTAGCTACTGTGAGATACAGTAGTAGCAGCACCATATTGGGGTCAGTGACATCACCCAGTGATACTGTACATCTAGTTTGTTGACATTCTACAGCTGGCTGAGAAGCTGTCTTAGGAAGTGAGAGTCCAGTGGGAGAGGATCTTCAGCATGGATTGTCATGATTTTTTCGGCGGGTGATTGGGACATCATTCATCATGATTGATTATTTATCTACACATCTGGAAAACATGACTGATGTTAGATTTACATCATTGTGCTTTTTTGGAGGTTGTGAATGAGTGCTAACAGTATATAATATATATAGTATATCTGGAGGACCCTCACATCTGCTGGGCCAGAGATGTGAGGATGGGGTCTTTGGCCCCATCAATCCCTTTGCAAGGTACCTTCCCTATATTGAGGGCATGTGGCCTGGTATGGTTCAGGAGAGGGGTCGCAAGCTTTCTGCTCTATCCCGCCCCTTCTTTTCCTGGCCAACCATGTTGCAGGCCCAAGTAAAGGTCTTGTATAGATTTTGATGGCCCCATGTTTTCTCACTTTTTTTTTCTGTGGAGTCTCCCTTAAAAATTGATACCAGTCACACCAAGCATGCAGGCTGGGTAGCAAGAAAAAAACTTCTGGAATATATCAGCATGTACCCTGCAGTAGAAAAAACTAGAAAAGTAGAAAAAAAAACAACCCCCCCCCCCCTAAAAAATCCATTAAAGGGGACCCTGTACAACAAACAAAAAACCCCTCAAATTCTATGTCAGACATTTTTGGCTGGTCAGAAAAGGGAGGTGCAGTCCCCTGATGCTCTTATTTTGGAAGAAGATAGTGACACGGTCATTTGAAAAATTTTAATGCTGTGTATTAATGCACACATGTTTAATGCACTCCCCCTTACCATGCCAGGCCACATTCTAAGAGAAGGGTATCGCCGTGTTAATAGAGACTCTCATCCCCTCATCCCTGACTCAGTGGATGGGGGGCTTATTGGAATCTGGAAAATAAAGGGTCCCCAGATATCCACCCCCTAAAGTATGAGCAAGCAATAAGCAGTTCATCGTACCCTTTGTAACGCTTTTATTTAAAAAAGCCTAAATGAAAAAAAACAGAAGCTGTAGAAAAAGTATTATACTAAAATAAATCATGTCCAAAAATGTAAATCGAACATTAATCACATCATCCAGATCCATCATTAGTTATGATGAATAATGCTCCTATGGTCAGCAGTCTTCTCCCACTGGACTCCCACTGGTCAATGACATATCTTGGGATTACTCCTGGTTTGTTTACAATTTGAATCAAGCCAGCCACCTTCTGTGGCTTTACCGGGATTTCCCTGATTGACTTTGCTGGGCTCTATGATATAGTACATTCATATACAGGGTTGCGCTAATAAAATTACATTTAGGTAAATAAAACATCAGTGACCAAAAAAGTGTAAATAAAAACAAAGCTAAAAAATCCAAATACCGTATATACTCGAGTATAAGTCAAATTTTTCAGCACATTTTTTTGTGCTGAAAGTGCCCCCCTCGACTTATACTTGAGTCAAGCACTTTTCTGCAGCAAAAAATTTCATTTTCCGAACCGACTTTGGGGCCCCGTATCTCAGGGCCACTTGGTGCTAGGAACCCCAAATTTGATGTGCAAACCCAGTGGAACTGGTACCATAACATACCCAAAGCTGGGGTTCCTAGCACTAAGTGGCTCTGAGATACGGGGCCCCAAAACCGGTTCAGAAAATGTCATTCTCTGCTGCAGAAAAGTGCTTGACATTTTCTGAACTGATTTTTGGGGCCCTGTATCTCGGGGCCACTTGGTGCTAGAAACCCCAGCTTTGGAAATTTTATGGTGCTAGTTCCACTGGGTTTGCACATCAAATTTGGGGTTCCTAGCACTAAGTGGCCCCGAGATACAGGGCCCCAAATTCGGTCAACTGTGTCCATCTGCAGCAATGTCATTTCAGGACCCTTTGAGTTCAGAGACCCCAAATTTTGGCTGCAGCTAGGGGGCATCTAGGAACCCTTAACTACTGAGTTTGAAGTTCAGGGGACCTATGGCTGCAAATGGGCTCAGTGAGGCATGCAAATGGGCACAGTGATGCTGCAAATGGGCATTGTTGACCCTCTTTTCCACTTACAGTAGCTGTGCATTTCTCACCCTCGTCTTATACTCGGGTCAATAAGTTTTTCCCATTTTTTTTGTAGTAAATTAGGGCCTCGACTTATACTCGGAACGACTTATACTCGAGTATATACGGTAAGATGGAAAAGGTTATTTTGCAGTATCCATACCATGCACCACCTTTTAGTGTGTAACTCTTCCGCTATCACCTCCACCATGAATGAATTGCTTGCTTACCAGCTAGCACGGACCTCCTATCATGGAAGGTCAGTGACAATTGTGGCTCTAAACCCAGCCAGGGCCTTTACCATCTGAGAGACCTCTTAGAGTATGTGGATCCATCATCCAGGTGAAGTTCACAGGAGATTTCAAAAATAAAAAAGGCTGATGACGACGTAATTTTATGACCTAATGCATAGGGAAGAGCTACATACTGACATCACAAAGCTTCATGAATTCTGGAAGGATGGGTGTTGTGATCTATCTGGCCGACATATACATGTTTCCAATGCGATTTTTCATTCTTCTTGCTCTAGGTGTGTACATTTATTTGCTCCGAATAAAACCTTTAATGATTTTAGTCTATGGCGAGCCTTTTGTATTTATGGGGATCTCTTGTGAGAATGTTACCTGGATGGTGGATACCCATGCCCTAAGAAGTCTCTCAGATAGTAAGGGCCCTGGCTGAGTTTAGAGCCACAAGTGTCACTGACCTTCCATGACAGGAGGTCCGTGCAAGCTGGTAAGCGTGCATTTCATTCATGGTGGGGGTGATAGTGGAAGGATTACACACATAAAGCGGTGGATGGTGTGGATACTGAAAGAACATCTCATTTGGACTTTTTATCTTTATTTTTACTTACACTTTTTGGTCACTGATGTCTGATTTATTTAAATGTAATTTTATTAGCGCAACTCTGTATATGAATGTATGATTTAGTACTGTGTTATATCTCACAGTATAGTTTGCTGCTTTCTGATGTTATCATTTTCAGATTATTAGGTCAGTTTTTTCCAGGTCAAAAGCATTTGATCTCACTGATCCTTAAGTGCAGAGGAGCTATTGGGGGTCTTATAGACCCAAGATCTCTCCATAAAGAGTACCTGTCACATGCCTATTGCTGTCACAAGGGATATCTACAAATACCATCACCCTTTTATTCTCTAGGACCTCTGCTTTAAAAATATACAATGTTTGGGGGTTCTTACTAATTTTCTAGCAAAAATTACTAATTTTTACATGTAAACAAAAGTGTCAGAAAAAAGACTGGAGGTCAAGTGGTTTAAAGTCACTTCTGAGAATAAAAACAGTCACTTTGGACTTGATTTTCTAGATTGTAAAGCTCTAATGAGCAGGGCCCTCTGATCCCTCCTGTATTGAATTGTATTGTAACTGTACTGTCTGCCACCTTGTTGTAAAGTGCTGTGCAAATTGTTGGCGCTATATAAATCCTGTATAATAATAATAATTTTAAAAGTGTATGCTCCAAGAATTTGTATGTATCCTCCTTTTACTTTACCACTTGGTAAGTCACATAAACAACATGTGCTTATCAGTTGTGAGGTCACCTGATACGTACACACTTATTCTGGGTCAATGACACACCACAATTACTGTAAATATTAGTGAATAAAAATAGAAGTGTTCAAACTTTTTTTTCCTAAGAATTTGATAGTACTTAATTTAAAAAAAAAAAAAAAATTACAATTTTTTTTTTCTAACCTAGTAGTCAATTATGTTACCCGTATACTATATTTGAGATTTAATATCTTTCAGATATGATTAAGGTTAAGTAAGATTTCTTTGACCATGAGTGAAAGCTTTAACACAATAACAAAAATGTATTGGTATACAGTAAAATAGGCATAGACTAATACACATCGAGCTATCTAATTGTACAGGAGAATGGTAAAAAATATTGATAATGTGAAGCAATACAAAGTATATTCCTTAAAACATTAATCTACAAACACTAGGACAGAAAATACACAAGACCACACTCTTTCAATGTCTTTCCAATAAAACACATATGTACTCACCATACAGCACACAAAAGAAACAAATAAATAAAAAACAAATTTTTCCCCATTACATTGACCGGTTATAATGGTACTTCCAATGTACATTTTCAACTATAATTATGGGATATTTAAAAAAAAATATGTGGTGTATCCTCTCTCCTTAGAGTTATTCTGATATTCTGTTATTTACCTATATTTTTCCCTAGATAAACTTGCTGTGACCTCCAAACTACCGGAAAAATGGACCCAGTTTAAAATCCCACCCAATAACCTAAATCTGCATTACACAAATCTCAGTATTATATTAAATATTTTCAGTCCTGGTCCTCAACTTCGTGTGTCGCTAATTATGTTACCTGTATACTATATTTGAGGTTTAATATCTCTAAGATATCATTTGGGTTAAATGAGAGTTCTTTGACCATGAGTGAAAGCTTTAACACAATAACAAAAATGTATTAGTATATAGTAAAGTAGGCCTAGACTAATACACATCAAGCTATCTAATTGTACAGGAAAGGGTTAAAAATCATGGATTACATGAAGGAATACAGAGTATATTCCTTAAAACATTAATATACAAACAGTAGGACAGAAAATACATAAGACTAACATATTTAGATACACAAGGGAGATTTCCCATATTTCCCATTCCCATATAAGTTCCATTCACGTGACTGCTCTGCCATAGAGCGTGTGTTTCTCCCCCATCTAGTCTGTGTATATCATTACAGGCTGATGCTTCATTGGTTGGCATGGTGTCGCTCTGATTGGTGGGCTTCCCTATTCCTAGTTAAATGAAAAAATTGGTATATACTGCGCTGTGACTAAAAACATATAAATAAAGCAGCCAACATAGTAAAAGACAAACAGCAAGAAAATTAATAATAGATAATGCAGCGCTAAATATATGTGTGTGTGTAAAAACTGTAAAAAGGATTTACACTAAGTGAACAAATAATATAATCAAAAAGTGTCAAAAACTGAAACAATCAGATGAATCAAAATTTATGACAGTGGTGAATAAACTACATGATGTGAATCATGTATGGCCAGTGTCCAAATTAAGAGGATAATAAATCCAAAAGTAAATAGTCCATTTAAAAAGTAAATAGTTGTGGCAATGCATTCAAGTGGAAAAGAAAATTCAAGTGGAAAAAAGATTGCTAGCGTAACCACCATCTTTAGGAATGAGGCTTACCGGAACTCACATACTTGAAGAGGCATATACCTCTCAAGTTGTGAAAAGCTTGTTGTTGATATCCAAAGGAATACAGCTGGTCCCTACTCCAAAACGATCACCAATACTTCACGGGGTGCAACGTCAATGGGGTCTCAAGGGATGTGCAGCATGATTGATAGGGAGGGCAGTCAACAGATATCAACATTTTCATGCGTTAAAATGATATTAAAGAGAACGTTTTGACACTTTTTGACTATATTAATTGTTCACTTAGTGTAAATCCTTTTTACAGTTTTTACACACACACACACATATGTTTAGCGCTGCATTTTTTATTATTCTATTCCTGGTTAAGGACTGGCTACATCTCCAATTCCCATACTTTGCACAAGTCACCCCCCTTTAATGCAAATACCTGTCCCAGACTATTTTGAGCAGGAAACATAACCTTGTAAGTAGATTACATATTCAGGGAAATGAAGTATACACAACAGACTGGCCATGGCCCCTCATTGCATATTCAAACACGGGATCCTTTGAAGTGAGTATGTGTAGAACAATGAGGTTTGGGTCCCATTGTTTGTATACACAAGCTTAGGCACCAAATTGTCTGTCTAACGGACACTTCTGTGAAGCTATGTTGCACGCCTTCCATAGATACAAACTAAATGAAATATCGAGATTTCACATAAACTCATAAGGCAACATATTGTATTTGATTTTAAAAAGTATATCAATCTTGCAGATAAACAAATCTAAGCAAAGAGCATTGCATTTTGGTAATACACAAAGTGTGAAACCCAGAAAGCAGGTTGGGGAAGGAGCAATCCCAGGTGTGTACTATAATGTATTCATTCTGTATCGTTTTCCACCCCTACCTTCCTTTTTACACTGTTTAAGACTGAACCACTTCTTATCCAACTTCATTGTGTGGCTAGGTGTCTTTTTTGGGACCTAAGTTTAAAATGTTTCCTCCCAATGCTAGAGTCACAATTTCGACATTTGTATATCATTACCATATCCCCTCTTAACTGTTGCTTCTCCAGGGAGAATACGTTTTATGATCGTAGTCATTCTTCATAACTGAGGTCTCCAGCCACCTTATTATCTTCGTTACCCTTCTGTGGACTCTCTACAATGCAAGGACATCCTTCTTGAGGTTTGGTGACCAGAACTGGATGGCATACTCAAGATGTGTGGAACCCGAGTTTTGTAAACTGAATTAGAATTATAGTTTTATCACTTGAGTGATTAAACCCTTTTTGTTGCATGCTAATAGTTTGTTGGCCTTGCTTGCTGCAGCTTGGTATTGCATGCAATTGCTGAACCTGTAATCTACTAGAACCCAAGATCTTTTTCCATTCTCGATTCCCCCAGAGCTGATCCCCTAGATTGTAACTTGCATGTATTATTTTAGCTCCCAGGTGCATTACCTTACATTTTCCCACATTAAACCTCATCTGTCATAATGTTGACCACCCCTCTATTTAAAATTTCTTAGTTTTCTTATAAATTTGCAATATCTCATTGTGAAGTTATTGTCCTTCTTCATTTTGTATTAAAAATGTTCTTACTTTTTTTTTAAAACAATACATTATGTGTTAGATTTTCATTAAGAGACCCTGAGGAATATGTTTTAGAACAGTCAAAGATGTGTTTAAACCAAACAAAAGAAAAAAATGGGATGCTGGATTCAGATTTTCTAAGGGTCACTGAAACTGTCACTGGGTACACTGCGTGGGACTAGTGGAGGAATGCTCTGACACTGATGTTAGAGATGCTGATGCTATTGCTGTCCATCACCTATATCAGCATCAGCACACTTCTCTGTTAGTTCCACACAGCATATTTTCTCTCCATTAAAACGTTGTTACTTTTTCTTCTATTTAAGTCCTCACAAAATAACTCTCCTTTGTTACATTTACAAGTACTGGCATACCCTAACCTCCTGAAACTTTCTGATCAGTAAATCAAAGGCACAAAGTCTTCTAGTGTTCTGCTTCAGAGACTCTCTTATATTCTTCTACACATTTACCCCCTTTGTTTCCGTTCTGAGCACTTTTATTATACTTATAACATATTTGTGCTCTTAAGTGTGTCTATGCTGTAGTCATAAAGATTACATTTGTTTGATGCTCTAGACCCAGCGATTCACTTAATTCCATTGACAAACTGTGTTTAATATATATTGATATTGCATACAAATTGGTATATACCCCTTTTATATTCATTATTTTTTATTAGTATTTTCATTTTTTATATATTTTATTATATTTTTTTAATATTTTAATTTTAATATCAGATTGAATGTCACACCACTTCCTCAAACTCAATCTAATCATAATATTTACTCCCCCACGTGCCCCTTCTCCTGACTTCTCTGACCCGTCCTCGCGTGTCAAGGTGCTAGGTGTAATCCTGGATTCTGAACTATCCTTTCTGCCCCACATCCAATCAATGTCCAAAGCTTGCTGCCTCAACCTCTCCAAAATATGCCCCTTCCTAACCAATGACACCACAAAGCTTCTAAATCACTGCCTGGTCATCTCTCGCCTTGACTACTGTAACTCCCTCTTCATACCTTTACATAGGCTATTCCCATTTCAGTCCATCATGAATGCTGCTGCCAGACTCATTCACCTTACCAACTGCTCAGTGTCTGCTACCCCTCTCAGACAATCTCTCCACTGCCTGCTCACCCAACAAATTACATTTAAAATACTAACAACAACTTACAAAGCCATCCACAACTCTGCCCCCTGCTACATCGCTAACCTAGTCCCAAAATACCAATATAATCGTTCTCTTAATTCCTCCCAAGATCTCATACTCTCTAGCTCCCTTGTCACCTCCTCCCATGCTTGCCTCCAGGACTTCTCTTGAGCCTCTCCCATCCTCTGAAACTCCATACACCAATCTCCCACTCTGTCCACTTTTAGATGATCCCTGGAAGCCCTTCTTTTTAGAGAGGCCTATCCTGCACCCACCTAACAACTGTACTTTTATTTTCTCCATCAGATCATTTTTCATAGTTATTACCTTTTGTATCTCTTGACCCTCCCTCTTAGATTGTCAGCTCTAATGAGCAGGGCCCTCTGATTCCTACTGTGTTAAATTGTATTGTAATTGTGGTGTCTGCCCTTATGTTGTAAAGCGCTGTGTAAACCGTTGGTCTATAAATCTTGTATAATAATAATAATACTTTTATATTTTTTGACCTTGGTTTTTTAGATTTATGATCTTTGTATTTGTTTTTTAGCCCCAATGAAGAGGGGGGGGGGGGGTGTTTAGCTTCCAAACACATTGGCTCTATTCTGCTATGTAACCATTTTTTAAATGAATTACCTTGGACTCTTGGGCGTTTGTTTGCTACTCTCATCAGATTTTATGCATAAAGATGTGTTTATTAACATGTTAATATACAATGCAGTGGATGTTTGTTCAATAAGACAGTAGCAAATACAGTCCAAGCCAGCTACCTCTAATGTGCTACTCATTCCATCACTGGATAATCCACCTAGTACGGACCACCACTAATTACATATACATGGCTTTAGTTAGCAAAAAAATAAAATGTTTTTACTTTTGAGAAACATGGCAAATGCATTGTCAGATGTTAAAATGTAAAACTAAAACCAGAAGATTGTTTTGATATGCTTTGTTTTTATTAATAATATAATAAATTAAATATTTTATTTATATATTTTTTCAACCAAGATTTACATTACTTTCACCCACGATTCCCACATTTTACTAATTTGATCCAATTGGGAAAAAAAATAATAATTTATTTTTGTTTTTGCATGTTTGACTAAAATTGTTTGACTAATTTATATTGTATAAGGTTGACTTGTGTCTGCATTGCTGACTGAACTAATTGCCAAACAACACACTAGTAATTAAAACCTGGGAGGTCTAAAGTGTTTAAAGTTTACAAGAAAATGTACAAGTCAACACAGTGGTTATAAACCTTCATTCCCAATGTGTGTTCTAACACCTCATCAGCTCCAGGTCTGACCCATGTATCACCAGATTTCCTCCAGGCTTCCAGCTATAATACCTGATCATCTCTTCCCTGTCAACAACTAGCTGCTCTTTGCACACGTGCTGTGTATGTGGTCTATTTTGGTTTCATACTGAACTAAAAGGGTCTTTTCCACTGAGAAAAGGAAAGGACAAAAGTATCCTCAAAGTAAATAGTGCACACAGCTATTTCTAATATTAACAGTAAATGCAATGTTTTGTGTTATTATAAATGCATTTTATATGAAGGTGTTTTTTTTTTTGTATCTATAATTATATCTGCATGTTATACTTTTTTTAAAGTTTAGATTGTGTCATGTTAAGTCATAATCCTTCTCATTATACTGTCATATTTAATTAAGCAGTATATTTATAAATATTAGAGAAAACAAAGATAAAATTCATAAGGGACCAGAATTGAGTGATCTAAAGACATTTCTTTAATGTCTCTGGTATATTCATTATCAGCAGGTCTGACATATTTTTGTTAGTTGATGTCTATGAAAAAGGTGATATATATAAAAAGTTTAATTGGCAGAAAAAATATATACCATAATTGGACTGATGGGTGACATTTATTTCCTTGATATCAAAATTGTGGTGCAGTGGTATCAGCTCCCTAAAATATACATCATACATGAAGTTAATGGCTTGAAACAAGATATTGCATGCGGCGAGTACGCTTCCGGCTCCTTTATAGAGAAGCATCCTGTACAGTCAATATTTAAGGATTAGACATAACTATATTAAGAAAAATGGGCTTTAAAGGGGAAGCTAGGGCACTGCAAGACAGACTACATGAGTGGTGTTACAGAAATAAGATCCGATCTTAAGGAGGGCATACCAGAAGGCTAAAGCCTCTTACACACGATCGGATTTTCCGCAGCCAAAACCTCGGACTTTTGTCCCAAAGTATGTGCCTGGATTTTGTCTTGCATACAAATGGCAAGGAATTGTTGGCCAACAAACACAAAAGCACTGATGTACTATGTGGTTTTTCAGCTTTTTTTCAGCTCTTCACCCTTTGGGCTCCTTCTGGTAATTTCGTGTTAGTAGAAGTTTGGTGAGTGTTGATTCGCACTTTTCATTTTGCGCTTTTCATTTCGCGCTTTTCAGTTTGCGCTTTTCAGTTCGTTTCTGAATGTGTGTTTGTCAACCAGACATATTGTGGAATCGGAGGAGATAATGTGTTATTTATTATTGGCCTTGGAGTTATTTTTTTTGACCCAAGTCCAGTCCAGGAACAGGAGGAGTTCTTGGACCAAAAATTGGTTGCTTTATTAATCATACAAGAAAAAGGGGATTTGGGACTTTAAATGAAGCAATTAGGTAGTGGAGATGAATAGTAACATGTTTGAATTGCATTATGAAATATTTATTGGTTAAGATAAATAACAAACAATAAAAAGAGTATGCGTTTCATATACAGTAACAATGTATTCATTTCATGAACGCATAAAAATTATACACATAATGTAATAAAAAATATGCACGTACGCAACACATGGTTTGATATTAAGAATATGAGAGTATAATATTCTTGGCAGACACATGCCTGGTACCGATCGATGCGTTCACATGGTGTATGTATCATTACCAAATAAAGTAGTTGAAAGGAACAATGATATAAATAAGTAATCCCATATAAAATGTAGCTGGGGCATCAAAAATGGAGCTCGATGCGTTTCGTGAGCATTCCCACTCATCAGGAGCTGATGTACCCCAATGGGGTACATCAGCTCCTGATGAGTGGGAATGCCCACGAAACGCGTCGAGCTCCATTTTTGATGCCCCAGCTACATTTTATATGGGATTACTTATTTATATCATTGTTCCTTTCAACTACTTTATTTGGTAATGATACATACACCATGTGAACGCATCGATCGGTACCAGGCATGTGTCTGCCAAGAATATTATACTCTCATATTCTTAATATCAAACCATGTGTTGCGTACGTGCATATTTTTTATTACATTATGTGTATAATTTTTATGCGTTCATGAAATGAATACATTGTTACTGTATATGAAACGCATACTCTTTTTATTGTTTTTTATTTATCTTAACCAATAAATACTTCATAATGCAATTCAAACATGTTACTATTCATCTCCAGTACCTAATTGCTTCATTTAAAGTCCCAAATCCCCTTTTTCTTGTATTACCAAATATCGGGATGGAGGCACTTAATTGCGCCTTATTTAAAGTCCCAAACTCCCTCTCTTTTTTCGCTTTATTAATCATGACCAATTATGTCATATGCCCTTGCTGAGGGAGCTCCAGGAGAATAATCCAGAAGTTTTTAGGAATTATCTCTGGATGACGGACCCCTGCTTTCACCAACTCTTGGCATTGTTGACCCCCTATATTAAGAAGCAGGACACATGCACGAGGCTTTTATTTTATTTTTTGGTTAAATAATAATGATTTGATTTGTTATATTTTCTATATTTTTGGGATGCATAGAATGCACTTTCTGGTTAAGTTCTATTGGCAAATAGCATGTCTAATTGTGGAGAATAATACTTGACTATGTGTTTTACTTCAAATGACAGTTTGGGAGTAGTCAGTTACATTTTAAAAAATACAATGTAAAACTAACACCAACATATTTGTATCTTTGAACATAATAACTATGGGATAATGGTGTTGTGTTACGTTGCCCCCCCCCAAAAAAAAAGCATAATCATTTTATTTTTAAAAACACTAGAAAAAAAAAGCCTTTGAAAATTTGTTTGCAATAACTCCACCAGTATCACCAGCAAAGCAGCTTCATTATTATCATTATTATCCCATTAAAGAAAAAGAGAATTGTGCACTGCATTTCCAGATTTCATAATTTGCCACGTCATGAATGTTAATTCCCCATTACGAAAGCTAATTTGCAAGACCGACTGCTTCTGGCTCACCCTTGCTTCCGAGCATGCGTGTTTGAACTTTTGTCTGACGGACTTGTGTACACACGCTAGGAAAATCCGACAACAGAAAAATTTAAAACCTGCTATCCAACATTTGTCCGTGGAAAATCTGACAATTGTCTGATGGAGCATACAAACGGTTGGATTTTCCACCAGAAGCCTGTCATCACACATTTCCCATTGGAAAATCCGATCGTGTGTACGAGGCTTAAGTCTCGATCTAGGGAGTCACCAATTTATAACACAATGGCGTTGATTTACTAAGACTAGAGAGTGCAAAATTTGTTACAGATATGCATAGTAACCAATCTTAACTTGTTTCATTCATTTTTGACAAAAAAAAAAATTGAAGTTAATTGGTTTCTTTGCAGAGCTGCACCAGATATGCACTCCCTAGTTTCAGTAAATCAACCCCAATGTCTAAATCCAATCCCGACAATGTGATCGCGACAGTGTTTTTTAATGGGCTACTTTAATTCATGATAAGGCCATACAGAGTCACTATTTGGTGAATAAGGTACTTATAAGAACAAAATAAAAGACCTGTTTCTTTTCCGAATGCCCTTGGATTTGGTAAGGTGCGCAAATATGGGAAAATATGGGTATCTAGACATTATGTCAATGTTCAGATGGTGGGTGTGGCTTACCTAAGGATTTGTGCCTTAGGTGCTTTTTACAAGGAAGACCAAAAGACAATTTTGTACATGCATTAATGACCATGCGTACCTACTAGACAGTGGAAAAATCAGTACATCTGTAAGTATCCCTCCGTCGCAGCAAAGCAGCATTGACTCAAACCTGAAGGCCACAACTATACGAGGGTTTAATGATACCTTAAGTTTAAACTCACATAGAAGATCTTTGAATGGAACACATATACGCAATGGTTTCTCACAAAAATATTTTTATATGATTATTATCATACAGGTTTTATATAGCGTATACAATTTTTTGCAGTGCTTTGCAATATAAACCTTGCTTTTTGTGTCCAAATGAATGTTTCAGGTTCAAGCCACAGGTGTCATGACACTATAACAGATGGCTTAGGACAGCTCTCCCTTTAGAGGACCTTAATTTATAAATATGAAACAATAAAAGGAATCTTTACAAATATAGGGAGTATGAACCTTGAACCCTTTGCTCCTCCCATGAACTTCCTGATTTTAGCCTTGTCTCTGCACTTCCTGCTTGTCAGATTATTGTGCTCCCTCCAGTTGTTATCTTACTCCTTGCATACCGGCTGCTGTCTTTATCTTCGCTACCACCCACTATCAACCCTTGGCTTATTCATCAACTATACTTCCATGTGATCCCATCCAGCTACTACTTGTTACCGAACTTAGGTTTGTTTATTGACTACGCTTCTGCTTGATCCCAATCTGCTACATCTGCTAACAGAACCTAGCTTGCTCAGCCCCTGAGGTGGCAATCTTGAGGACTATTACCCGGTACTAGCATGCAGCAAAACCCATCCCCGCCATCAGGAGCTCTGGTGATTACTGACTAGTACCTAGACCCTGCTTTTTGGGTGAACCCACGTCATCCTCTAGGGCAGTGGTCTCCAAACTGTGGCCCAGGGGCAGGATGCGGCCCTTTGCTTGCTTTTAACCGGTCCTTGGGGCAATATTTCATCCTCTGACACCAACGATAGGGCCTGATTCCCCCCACTGACACCAACAAAGGGGCACAAATCCCCCAATGACATCAATGATGGGGCATAGTTCCTCCCAATGACACCGATGATGGGGCATAGTTCCTCTCACTGACATCAAAAAAGGAGCATTGTTTACTCCCACTGATGCTGGGACATTTTTAATTTCCAATGGCCACATTCTGCCCCCCCTATTGTCTGAAGGATAGTAAACTGGCCCATTGTTTAGAAAGTTTGGAGACCCCTGCTCTAGGGGGTTATTCTGGTATACTTCTTGCTTATTTCTCATGAATCGATCTACTGCTATAGCCATTGGCCTCTGAGCTTGATCCCGAATGTTCTGGCCCAACACATGGAGGTCATTGTAGCAGCTGCTGTGGCTCTTCTCATGTATCAAATTGAGTTTGGTATTAACTACTACCAGGAAAAATTGCAGGACTCTGCATTCCAGATATACTGCTGCTGTATATACTAAATCACGTATGCCTCTAGCACTCAAGTTCATTGGGGGCCATCACCATTACAGAAGCTTAATGTCATAATCAATGTTGTATTTTACTTTCATATGCAACCTGCTGCATTTATTTTGAGAGGAACATTTTTCTGCTTATTATCTACCTTCTGACTGAGGAAGCCTTAGTCAGGGCCTTCCCTCATGTGGAGCAAGACAATGTGATCCTGGATAATTTTGATTGATTTGTGACTGCTTAAAACATCTGTTTCTACTCAGGAGAAAGAGGGACAATGTGTAGACAACTTATGTCTCTGTTGCGGAGACTCTGGACATTATGCAGTTAATTGTCCCAATAAATTTTAAAGAACAACTGTGGCAACTGACGTTACAGTGTCTGAGCAAATAAACTCCATGTCTCAGTCTGTCTCTCCCTTGATTCATGAGGTAAAATAGGGAAACTGCGGATGGTTCACTTTTATCTTCAGAACCTGTTACCCATGAGACCGCCTCACTTATACTCCAAATTGAGGCTGACCATTATGAAACTATCAGCTTTCACATCACCCAAATTCCCTATCATGCTGGGCATATTCCAGGGTGCTCTATCCATGATCAATCACACCATCAACTGAGGACAAGGACCATACATTATATGTCCAACTATTGCAAGGGACGTTGTAAGGAATTTTACCAAACAAGTCCTCCACCAACCAGGAATTCATGAGCAATTGTAGTTACTAACCACCTGTATGACAGTATCATGAGTTCTGGGATGTTTGTGATAAAAAGAATGCCAATCAGTTGCCTCCTCATTGCCATAAGACTGTCTTGTTGAATTGTTTCCAGGGACAGAAATACCGCTTGGCTGTAACTATTCTCTATTTGAACATGAATTAAAGGAGCTTAGAGAGAGGCTTGCTGAGAATTTAAAGAAGGGCTTTTTTAGACATTCAACCTCTCCTGCTGGGACCGCCTTATTCTTTGTTGAGAAGAAAGACTCCACTCGCTATCCATGCATCAACTACAGGGATTTGAACAAGATCACTATTAAAAATTGCTATTCATTTACCCTGATTCCTGAAATATTTGAAAGACTGCTTTAACAAAGACTTTAACAAATTAGAATTATGAAGGTCATATAACCTGGTCTGCATTCTCCCTGAAATAGTAGACTGCTTTTAGAACCAGATATGGACATTTAAAGTATTTGACCATGCCTTTTGACCTTTGCAGTGCTTCTGTAACATTTTAACCTTGAATCAATTATGTTTTGTGAGATCTGTTGGAGCAGTTTTTGATAGCATATCTGGATATTTTCACAATTTGATTTTAATTTTTTCTGATAATTTAAAGGAACATTGCAAGCATGTCTGCACTGGCTTTGAAAAAACTAAGAAATAATCAACTTTACATCAAACTGGAGCAATTTGAGTTTAAATTAACTCAGATCCAGTTCTTGGGATACATCATGGCCTGCCCCTTGGAACATCAAAGAAATACTGCTGCTTGGGTAGAAGTGCTTAGGTTGGTTCATGACTCTAAACTTGCATTTTGGAGTTTCTTAGACATAATAACTTTTATTATGTTCCTTTTGGTGGCCTGGTTCCAAGAAAAAATGTCAAAAGCTATGTGGCCCCATGCCTGACCATGCCTGACTTGTGCACACAGTAAGATACCCTGATCTTCTTCTTTGGGGTTGCTCCATCCACTACCTGTTCCATAAAGACCATAGGGGTCCATTTCTATGGACTTTATGGTTGTTCTACCCCCTCAAAAAAAATGACCACCATCTTGGTAGTTGTCGATCGTATCACAAAGATGGCTCATTTTATACCAGTTAAGGGGGTACCCACTGCTGAAAAAACTGTGGAAGTGATGGCTCGGGAAGTCTTTATTCTCTATGGAATTCCTGATGATGTAGTACCCGACATAGTATGGTCAAATATATGGCAGAGGCCAGCATCAAAATCTACAAGAAATATGGCACCAATATCCCATTAGAAACAGAGAGAAAATTTTGAAGATATGGGGACTTTATGGATGCATTCCAACACAGAAATTACTCGAAAGTGTGTGTAAAATTATATACAAAATTTCTTATAAAATGAACAATATCATAAAACCAATGCACGCAATACAGTCATGGCCATAGGTGTGCACAAACATCCTATTATTGACAATGATTTATTGTAATCACATTTATGTTTTCATCACATTCATATTTTTTCGACATGTTTCAGCATACGGCTTCCTCAGCCAAAAGTACCTGTTATCCTGTCACAATCAGAACACGCCATGCGCTGTGCTCTGACGCAATGGAGGAAGGGTATTTAAGGACCCACGTGGAAACAGCCATGTCCTTGGGAGTCGTGTGGTGATTGTGAAAGGATAACAGATACTTTTGGCTTGGAGAAAGGCTTGAGGAGATCTTCTCACTTGACATAGCAAGAGATAGCAGTGTAATACCCTCACTGTGTCTCGCTTTAAAAGGTGTAGACGCCGTTTGTCGTGAGGGTTTTTTTTTTCTTTTGGTCTCTTTCTTTGCCGGTTGGAATACAACTTGACCCATGGGTGGGCTTCATTGATTTAATATTGAGGCAAGTTTATTTGTGAATTAAATCAAGTTTTTTAACAGGTTTGTCAGGAGGCACAGGCCGCCTCCGTCCGCCGGGCTCCATGGCGCATGCGCGGAGGACTCACGCTACGCCGTACACCCGTTCGCGGCCCGATGGTGCGGCGCGCGCGGGTGCACGGCGGTCCCCATGTACGCGCCGTGGCCGTGCGGGTGCCTGGCAGCGCTTCACGCTGACGCGCTCGCCGGAGGGCTACATCTGACGGCTCCAGCACCCAGTCGGGTTGCTGGTTTGTCGTCAGCTGTGCCCTGTTCCCTGTACCTGCTACTATTCCCTGTGTTTCCTAAGTAACTCTGTGCTGAACCTTGCCTGATTAACGGATTACTCTCTGCTTGCCTGATACCCCTGACCTCTGCCTGATTAACGGATTACTCTCTGCTTGCCTGATACCCCTGACCTCTGCCTGATTAACGGATTACTCTCTGCTTGCCTGATACCCCTGACCTCTGCCTGATTACCGGATACTCTGCCTGCCTGATACCCCTGACCTCTGCTTGATTAAATGGACTCTGCTTGCCTGATACCCCGGTTCTGACCTCTGCCTGAATCACGGACTTTGCTCTGCCTGATACCCCGGTTCGGATCTAACCACTTGTCTTTGCAGTTCCTCAGTACCCAACGGCTACCCGGACCTCCCTCCGGCCCTTCGGGGATCCTGCCACCACCGGAAGCCCGTGCCTCCGCGTGCCCCCAACTCCCTGTATCACTTCCAGGGGTCGGGTGCGCGTGGTCCTAAGGGCGAGCCGCTCTCGGCATCTTGGCCTCGGTGAGTATAGTCTTGACAAGGTTCTATTGCACCGTGAATGCTGTATGACAAGGGTCCCCCTCTTTTACCCTTAAGTACCCTCAGATCCATGTAGAGGCCATCTAAGCTATCAGGCATCTGGTGTCACCTGTCAGCAATCTTGTCTCCCATTATATATTAGTCTTGATGAGAAGCTGGGTTTGAGTGAGTTAAGCATATATTTACAAGTCTGCCTTGCATTCACATATCTCACTCTTATCTAGCATAATTTGATGTGATCATTGTGTGTTTATATTGTCAGATCATCTGTGGAACTGCTCTTCACCATATTGCATCATACCTCTCCCTATGGGAGATCCAGCAACTCTTGGGTGTTATTGGCTGTGCAGATGCACTGCATTGTGCAATACCACTCCCTATTTCTATTTTTATTTTTGGTTCCCACACTCAGATAATGAGGTAGGAGCTAATTTTTATTGGGTGATACTTGCCATGTGTACAACTGTAGCCATATGTGTATAAATAATATAATATATGATGATGATGTCAGTTCCTGATATACTAATTTTTGTTTTTTGCTTTTTGTGCACATTTATAGTTGTTTGACTATAGTACTCCATATTTAACAAACAAATCTTCATGTTCTTTCCTGAGGAAGCCATATGGTGAAACATGTTAAATATATGAACGTGATGAAAACATGAATGGGATTACAATAAATCATTGTTAATAATAGGATGTTTGTGCACACTTATGACCATGACTGTATTGCATGCATTGGTTTTATGATATTGTTAATTTTATAATACATATTGTATATAAAATTTACATACACTTTCGAGTAATTTCTGTGTTGAAATGCGACATAGTAGTGCAATATATTTCAAGATTCTGGAAACGCTTTTTTTCAGCTTTATGTGTTACAATTAATCTGTCCTCTGCTTTTTATCCCCAGTCTAATGGTCAGTCTGAGAGGACCAATCAAACTGGAACAGTACCTTCAATGTTTTAAAATAGAAAGGCTACATGATCTGTTTCAACCTGGTGTGCCACATTCAAAGAAACCATATAAACACTTTTTCGGGTAAATATGCAGGACTTTTTTAGGCAATCAAGAAAATATTTTTTACAAAATTGATTGCAAAGACCATAGGATTTATTAAAAGCAGTGCAATGGCTGATCATGAAGTGTTGAGTCACAAAAGGACCGTTAATGATCTCAAAATACATAAACAGAATATACTGAACTTCACACTGTAACCCTGTAGATCACTGATGGGTACACACCACCATTAAAATGAACCACTAATACATGGAAAAAACTATATAAACAGCACTGATCCACTGACTAATCAGCAAGTAAGCACAGGTACAAAGTGAGTGAATTAACTTGTTATCATATGAGATGAATGTTACATGATGGATTCCCAATAGAGGATCACAGCAGATACTAAGCCCCAATGAATTTTAATTACACAATCTTTCTCAGGGGTAGATAATTAGAAATCCATCTGAAGAAAACAACAATGGAAACATGCTGAATTCTATTAATCACTATATAATGGTTATATGATATGATGACCACTTACATGTACTGTGTCCATCATTTCATTTCAAACCCATCATTTCATTGCAAACATATTCACTCAGCCAATATTAAAAATACAGAGGTCCCAGAAGTCAGAGAAAATCTGCATAGGTCACCCAATATAGAATGCACAAGGAAAACAATATAGATAGAGCAAAGTTAATCTACCACTACAGAGTGGATAGAGCAAAGTTAATCTACCACTACAGAGTGGATATAAGCAAAGTCTTTCAACTAATCAAAAAGTCCTCCATGTTTATTCTAAAAAAAGGTTTATACCTTCAATGTTTTGTCAGTTATTTCAGGATGACTGGAAGGACCATCTTGATACAGCTGAATTTGCTTATAACAAATCTGAACATACCTACACATCTCAAAGTCCTTTTTCTTAAACACTGGGTACCATCCAGTTTTTATTTCTGATCTCCCTATCTCAACTCCAATACCTGCTATCACTGCTAGATTAAATACTTAACTACAGGAACTTCTTCAGAAATATTCAGATACTTTGAAGGAGGCTCAGGAATATTACAAAAAGAATACTGACAAACATCACAGATCACCTCTGCTTTCCATTTGGGTGACAAAGTTTTGTTATCTACCAAAAATTTTGAAGGTTCATGTTCCATCTGCTAAATTGGGTCAAAAGTTTGTGGGGCCCTTTAAGGATTCCTGCTCAAATTAATCTGGTCACCTTTCTCTTACAACTTTATGACAGTAATGAAGATTCACCTGTTTTTCACATATCATTACTCAGACCATTTTATGAAAATCCTTTTTTCCAGGAGAATTCTCTAACCCCCTCCAATAGTTGATGTATGGGGCTAAGAAGAAAGAAAGATCACCTGCATCACGGTCAAGTGCAGCAAGACATCAGCTTTATGAACTGCTTCTGGACTGCTCCACGCAGATATACTGCGGTAGGGTGGCCCTCTTGCGCAAAACCACATACCTGTACATAATTTTGTGCACGAGTCTTGGGCGCACATGTGCACCGCTGTTGACCCACTCCCACTGTGATTGGACACAGCGGGAGCCAATCAGCGGGTTCAGGGGTCACGATGTCCTCTGGGGCCCGCCGATCATTCTGAGGAGAGACAGAACAGTGGTCTGCTGATGTAAACAAGGTAGACTGGCATTCTGCCTGAGGGGAAGATGGAGATTATGTGTTTCTGCTAAGCAGAAACACGAAAAGAACTTAAGCCTTTACCTTCTGTGTTTCTGCTAAGCAGAAACACAGATCTCTGTCTTTGCCCAGTCAAAGCACCCCCACAGTTAGAAAGCACCACCTTAGGGCACACTTAACCCTTTGATCGCTCCTGATGTTAACCCCTTCCCTGCCAATGACATTAGTACAGTGACAGTGCATTTTTTTTAGCACTGATCACTGTATTGGTGTCACTGGTCCCCAAAAAGTGTCAAAAGTATCAGTTAGGTGTCTGATTTGTCTGTTGCAATGTTACAGTCCCACCAAAAATCGATGATTGCTGCCATTACCAGTAAAAAAAAAAAAAATTGTGGTTAAAAGAATTGTCAATACCAGGATCTTTAGGAACAAAGCTAGACCATGATGAGTACCGTAGCAGTGCTACAACCTAAAAAATTTCAGTTTAAAATGATTTTTTTTTCAGGTATTTTTAATACTGAGTATGCTGAGACTAGTTCCATTCTCACTGATCAAACTCTCATTAAGATAAAAATGACCGCAGATGATACAGCAGTGCAAAACGAACCATTAGCAGTATATTTTAAATGAGAGAGAATTGACAGAACGTTACTAGAGAATAGTGTACGGACAGTAAAAGAATTCAAATATCAGAAATAATAGAGGAGTGTACAATTGGCCAACAGGACAATTTTAAATAGCAAGGCTAAGCCCAAATTTACCATAGACAGACAGATGGGTTTATTGGCTAAAGACTAGAGCATGTTCACTTTGCAAGGCGATTTTGTGAATGTAGAGAAGTTGTGCTGACATGACTCATCTAATCATCCTAATGAGTGAAAGCAACATTTCTGTGTGTTTTTTTTTTCAATTTCCTTGCAAGTGAAATGGGTATTTAATTTTCCCTGTAAGCGGGGTATACTTTGCAAACTGAATTTCCAACATGCGTACTAAGCTAAGGTAAAATTCCCCTTTAAGGTGAAAATTCTCCTGCAAAATGAACATGCTTTACTACTTTAGTAATTTAACCCCAAAGAGGCTTTATTACAAGATTTTTAATACTCTAGAGAATACAATACTCTAAAACTAGCCAGGAACAGGAAAGATTTAATCAAGGATAATGGGCCTAACTTTAAATGACATATTAATATGCTGTATATTTTGTTACACTGTTTGTATTAAAGCTTGTACTGTGAATGCACTTTGGCAGATTATGGGCTATATGAAAGATGGGCAGGTAGGCTGCAATGTTGGGATTCATTTTGATTTTTGTTTTTTGCTCTACCAGTATTTTGTCAATATGCCGGTTAAGGTGGGTTTGGCCCTACCCGTGTCTGCCCATTGCCTGTGGGTATTGGTGGAGGTGTGGTTATAGTATCCACCTCACTCTCTATCCCTGTAACATCCGGGACCCCACAGAGGCATTTCCAGGGTGGAATATACTTTCCATCACTATCCCGGCATGACGCGGCCTCTGGTCCGCGTCATTTCTGGGTATCTATTTCCACCCATTGGGAACGCAAGCACCCAGATGCACCTCCTTGGTTGCATTATTTCCAGTGCTCTGCCGGTTCCTGTCCCTCATCCCTTCCATCCAGGGGGGGGTCTCTCCCTCTGAGCATATCAACCTACTTGGCAGGTGGTATGCACTATAGAGGGACTTGTACGGGGTGTATACCTCTGCCTTGGTCTACACCCCATACTGGCAGGTCAGTGGACAGATAAGCCAGCTCCCTTCACTCCGGGCTCTCCTGGACTTTTGGCGACAGACTGCCTTATACATATACATCATTAAAACAGACTCCCTTATACATATAAATACCTCCACCCATAGCTGCTTGCATGTGGCTGGTCATTCATTTGAAGACACAGACATAGGAAGTATGCACACACAGTAAGACATTAATATAAGTGAGCAACCCTTTAAAAGGGATGAACTTTCCAGTACATTTCCTCTGGGTTCACTTTATTTAGAGTGATTTAACAACTTGCCGACCAGCCGCCGTCATTTTACTGCGGCAGGTCGGCACGAGCTAGACATCGGCTCGTGGGATCGGGATAGCAGGCACACGTGCACCCGCTGGGGGAGTCGATGCTCGTGCCCGACGGTCACAATGACTGCCGGCAACAAGCGATCGTGAGCAGGAGACACAGAACAGAGACGAGTGTGTGTAAACACACACTTCCCTGTTCTGTTCTGAGAGGAGTGACAGATTGTGTGTTCCTATTAGCTAGGAACCACGATCCATCACTTCCTCTAGTCGGAACCCTCCCCCTTCAGTTATAATCACCTCCCAGGGAACACAATTAACCCCTTGATCACCCCCTAGTGTTAACCCCTTCACTGCCAGTGACATTTTTACAGTAATCAATGCATTTTTATAGCACTGATTGCTGTATAAATGCCAATGGTCCCAAAAATGTGTCAAAATTGTCCGATTTGTCTGCCATAATGTTGCAGTCACGATTCGCAGATCGCCGCCATTACTAGTAAAAAAAAAATAATAATACAAATGCTATAAATCTATCCCCTATTTTGTAAATGTTATAACTTTTGCGCAAACCAATCAATATACGCTTATTGCAATTTTTTTTTTACCAAAAATATGTAGAAGAATACATACCAGCCTAAGCTGAGAAAAAATTAGCTTTTTTTAAACAAAAATGGGGATATTTATTATAGCAAAAAGTACAAAATATTGTGTTTTTTTTTCAAAATTAAAAACAAACAAGATATTTGGGGGGCACACTCTAAAAAATGCGTTAAAGATGGTGCAGCCATAAGACCATACAGTAGAAGAAAATATTACACACATGCAAAAAAAACATTTACCTCAAGCAAGGCTAGTTTAAAACACCTAAGCATTTCTAGAAAAACATTATCAAAAAATATGGGGATTTGGTCACACCATATTGCTATATGGTGCTAAGCCCACTTACTGCGACAAAGTACCCCATAATCAGTGGGTCCTGCACTATCCATGGAGTGGGAGAGCCTGCATCTCTGAACCATGAGAGCATTACACTCTTCTAAATGGGAGAATCATAAGGTCTCCACCCATGACACAAGTGGACACTAATTCAAGGTACTTATGTTATGTAGTGAGGTGCTCCGCACCCAAAGGGATTTGGTCAGAATCCATACAATATACAAACAAGATATTTGGGGGGCACACTCTAAAAAATGCATTAAAGATGGTGCAGCCATAAGACCATACAGTAGAAGCAAATATTACAGCGCACACATGCAAAAAAACATTTACCTCAAGCAAGGCTAGTATAAAACACCTAAGCATTTCTAGAAAAACATTATCAAAAAATATGGGGATTTGGTCACACCATATTGCTATATGGTGCTAAGCCCACTTACTGCGACAAAGTACCCAATAATCAGTGGGTCCTACACTATCCATGGAGTGGGAGAGCCTGCATCTCTGAACCATGAGAGCATTACACTCTTCTAAATGGGAGAATCATAAGGTCTCCACCCATGACACAAGTGGACACTAATTCAAGGTACTTATGTTATGTAGTGAAGTACAAAATATTGTGTTTTGTTTTCAAAATTGTCGCTTCTTTTTGTTTATAGCGCAAAAAATAAAACCCACAGAGGCAATCAAATACCATCAAAAGGAAGCTCTATTTGTGGGGAAAAAAAGGAAGTAAATTTTGTTTGGGTGCAGTGTCACACGACCACGCAATTGTCAGCGACACAGTGCTGAATCGCAAAAAATTACCCGATCATTCAGCAGCCAAATCTTCTTGGGCTGAAGTGGTTAAATAGCCTTTTATTTCACATAGATTTTTTCACAGTTCCATCTATGCTGCAAGGATAAGCAAGAGCTTAGGTGTGGCTTGATTCACTCTTCAATTTCACCTTTTGTAACTTGGGACACTCTTTTGACCCAGTTCTGGTCCCTTGTGATGGTTTAACCCTTTGCCGACCAGTGCACAGCGATGTACGTCAGCACAATGGCACGGCTGGGCAAATGGGTGTACCTGTATGTCTCCTTTAAGACGCGGCTTAGTGGGCGCGCACGCACCTGCCACGTACTCCGTGAGCATGTCCGTGGGTCCCACGGCCTCGATGTCTGCCGGGGGCCCGCGATCGTGACAAATCGCAGATCGCTGCCATTACTAATAGAAAAAAATTAATAATAAAAATACCATAAATCTATCCACTATTTTGCAGATGCTATATCTTTTGTGCAAACCAATCAATATGCGCTTATTGTGATTTTTTTACCAAAAATATGTAGAAGAATACATATCGGCCTAAACTGAGAAAGAAATTTGTGTTTTTATATATTTTTGGGGGATATTTATTATAGCAAAAAGTAAAAAATATTGCTTTTTTTTCAAAATTGTTTTTTTTTTTTTGTTTATAGCACAAAAAATAAAACACAGTGGTGATAAAATACCACCAAAAGAAAGCTCTATGTGTGGGAAAAAAAGGACATCAATTTTGTTTTGGTGCAACGTTACACAACCGCGCAATTGTCAGTTAAAGCGACGCAGTGCCGTATCGCAAAGATTGCTCTGGTCGGGAAGGGGGTAAATTCTTCTGGGGCTGAAGTGGTTAAGGTAAAATTTTCTTGCTCCCCACTGCCCCACCTTTTTTCTTTCCCCCAGCCCCCAACCCCTCTCCTTCCCTCCCTTCTCCCTCCCACCCCCTTCTTTCCTTTCTCTCTTTTTTCCTTCCCTTCCCTATTTGGTTTTCCCATTTCCCTCTCACTTCCCTCTCCCCTCTCTTCCACCCTTTCCCTCTTTTCTCCCCTTTTTTTCCCCCACTAGTCTTTCCCATTCCCTTCCCCCCCATCTATTTCTCTCTCCCCCTTTCCCTTCCTTCTCCCCCCTTTTTTCTCTTTCCCTTTTTTCCCCTTTTTTTCCCTTTCCCCCCTCCCCCTTTTCTCCCCCTCCCCCCTTCCCTTTTCCTACCTTTCCTTTTCCCTTCCTTCCTTTTCCTCCCCCCACCCCTTCCTTATTTTCCTTCCCTAGCCCCATCTCTCTGATATCACCACTAGGTTTACTTTATCACCATCATCACATAGGAGTCTGTTTTCTCTTTTGGGGGGGGCACGGAGTTAATCCCCACAGGCTCCCCATGCTTCTCCTCCAGTGGACCGGCTGACAAAGACTACACAGGTTAATCAGCAGTCCTCTTGGTAGTTTTCTAGGTATGAATATGCATGTTAGAATAGAGTTTATGTTTATAGTTATATTTTACTTGAGATAATTTGTCCTCCCTGCACACTCTCTTTGCCCATGACATGCTCTATTAGGATATCATTACAAAAATTTAAAGCAACATGGGTATATTTTTAATTTTTAATATTTCTTGGTAATATTTTTATTTGCTAATCTTTATATATGTTATTTGTCAATAATATGTTTATATATCTTTGCAGTATATGTACAAATTTGTGCTCCAATCTAAGGCCCTGATAAAGCAGGACTCTCCATGAAACATGTAGGCCAGTTTTCTTGATTCTACAGCCAGGAACATCACATCCCGGATAGACTTACAGTAACTGTGGTTTTAACCAGCTGTATTCAACTTTTTTAAAGGTAACCATTTGTATATGGAAATTAAAGAGTTGTTTATTTTTTAAGCCTATTTGGCATGTGTATTTGTTAGACCCTGCAAGGTACATGTAAATTCCCACCCCATTTTTGTTCTCATTCGGTAATTGTTTTTAATGGGATGGTACCTTTGTAGGAAAATAATTGCCTCACATTCATCCCTCATACTCTTTTACCATATCATCTGAGGCCAGTCACTTCACTGCCGCAAAAGAAATAAAGACTTTTAACCCAAAAAAGATTGTATTGGCCTACAATAAAACCAATATACCCTAAAATAATACCCCCGGAAACAAAAGCCCACTATTTTAGGTTAAGTAACAAAAAAGCAATTTAACCTACAATAAAGACCCTATCAAGATGAGATGAAAACCAAATGTACATCCAAGATAAGTGAAAATCCCAAAATACCACCCCCTGAAACAAATGTATTTTTTTTTTTACAGGGAAGGCTTGCAGCACAGAAAATATTTGCTATCTTTCCACTGACCTCAAATCAACAACAAAATAAACCCACAAAGGCAATACATAGGCACAAATCATAATTAAGGTACAGTTTATTAACTGGATGTTATCTCTCCCTATGCAGTTTATCCACTTTCTCTAGCCTTTCCCTTCAATAGCTTCCCACATACTGACACTATGGCTGCCCTGTAAACTCCTTCTTTTATAGTAAGGAGCTGGCTTCTCCAAAAGATTGCTTGGCCATAATTAAACAGTACCAACGGCTTAAAAAAAGGTAATTTTGCAAATTCATCTCAAACCCACTGTAGTGGTGAACCAGAAACTTAACCTCAATTGCCAGGCATTGTAAGGAGCAAGTCTGAATTTGAGCATATAACGCATTCTCTAATGCAGACATTTGGGAGGCTGCACAGCAGACACTGTGTCAAGAGCTACTCAGCCTAATCTGTTTGATACAAATGAAACTAATAAAATATATTTTTGTAGAATGTTTAATTATACAACTATAATCCTTAACAAAGGAGGCCTCTTAAGTACACCTGAAATCTGTTCTCTTTTAAAAGATTTATTTCAGTACCTGTGCCAAAACATCTCTCCTTTTATTGTAGTTAATATTTAGAAAAAAATATATTTTTAGAATTCCATATAAAGCCTGATAGCTCTCACATGCTCAACAGTCCTTATAAATGTGTCTACTGAGTGAAGTGTTATTGTGACACTTCAAGGACGAGCCCTTTTGAAATGACTTAGGGTACCTGATAAGTTTCATAAACCACATGACAATTTTCAGCAAAAGAGCGTTCAAGTTGGAGCCCTGCAGCAATATAGAGTATTCCTGACTGTATACTGTCCTCTTGAGCACAGGATGGTGTTTATGGTGATGGTGTTTCAGGATTTTTCAACAGCCTGGTGTTTTACTGTGTAAACCACATTATATATGAAATGGCAATTAATAATTTTTTCTGCATTACCACTGTGGGAAAAGCATACTTCTCTGTTTCTGCTCTAGCGAAAGCAAGATTGTGATATGCTGAAACTGTTATACATTGTGTTATACATTGCTTTTCAAGCTTGTGATGTGAACAATATGAAGACAGTTCTCTTTGCTGTATCCTATTTTTGTTAATATAATAGTTTTCAATGTTTTACAAGATGACTGATAAAATGACCTGATTTAGTCATTCAATGAGTTAACACAATTTCTACTGTTTTATTTTTTCAGCATTTACTGACCACTTGGCTGGCAATGATGAGGGCTTTCAACTATGAATGAATGTTTCCAGGGCCATTTTTAATATTGATTAGACCCTGGGCAAAAATTTCCCTCCCCCCCCCACCCTCCATGCAATTTCGCTCTCCACCTTCTCTGAGACATACAATAAATAGCAGCTAGACTCAAAATCCGTTTACTGAATCAGATCAGGCAGCAATTGCGATTAGTTGCCAGAGGTTACAGTGTATTATTACTGCTCACTGACTGGTTGCTAGAGGTTACAGCACACATTACGGTTCACTGATTCGTTTCTAGAGGTTACAGCACATGGTTTCTGCTTGTGGATTGGTTGCTAGAGATTACTGTACATCAATACTGCTCACTGATTGGTTGCTAGAGGTTACTGCACACCATTAATGCTTACTGATTGGTTACTAGAGATTACAGCACATCATCTCCTCACTACTCCTACTCCAGCACACCATGGACTGGGGAGGTGAGGGGACCCATTGATAGACAGAAAACTCCTAGGGTTCCTAGAACTGCTGGGATCAGTGGCAGTGCTGGAGGAGGGGAGGGAGTGATCAATGGCAATGCTGTTTTTTTTTTTACAGACTACCAATATAAAGAGGAGTTTCAACACTGGACACCAATGTAATAGGGGTTTACACTGACCACTAATGTAATAATGATTTTCACTGACCACTAATGTAATACAAGCATTCACAGTAACCCCTAATGTAAGGAAGGATTTACACTGACCACCAATGTAAGGGGGACATTCACACTGGCAACTAGTGTGAATGAATGGATTCTACACCAAGCCCCAATGCAATGAGAAGATTTATACTGACCAGCAAAGTAAATGAGACATTTAGCCTGCGTTCACATTTGTGTGTGTCGGGAACGCGTGCAAAATCATTTTCCTGACACCACAGAAACATGATGTCCTTTAGCCAATACACAGCAGTGCCATTAATTGTTAATGACACCCTCATGCATCTGCTGACATGTGCCTTGGCACCATGTGATTTTGAAAAAGGGTTTGGGACTTTCTTTTGCATTTATAGCGCATATAACCGCCCCATTGAAATGAATGGGCTGCCCTACATGTGACCTACATATTTATCCACCCTGTCAGTATACCTTTGCATCCTAAAACCCATGCTAAAATCCCACCTTCCTTAACTCTATATATCCCCTCCTTTCTCACCTGTGCACCCCAAACTGTAATATCTTCTCTGCCTACCTCTGCGCACCCCATCTTTGCAGAACAGGCTGATGGTAGGCTTACTGATCACAGTTGTAGGCGGGAATTTCAAGCATGCCCCTTTACCTCCCTAGTAGGCAGCATTCAGTATAGGTGGATATGACCATGATATGATATGATATGATATTTGATATATTATATACATATGAATACTACGACTGCTGGTCCTCCACTAGTTACATATCAATGCCGGTATTAACATGTAAACACAGGGTCTGCATGTGAGTCATCTGTACACAATAGGGCAGAGCTGGGCAGCCTTAGTAAAAGAACTTCACACTGATATATCAGGATACAGCACAAGACTAAAACTTCAAGGGACAAGGGAATTTAAACTAGGATAGTTGGCAAGTATGAGACAGTTGCTTTGGGCCCCACAACAATGACAGGGCCCGGGGCAGCTGCCTCTTTTGCCTTGCCTTAAAGACGGCCCTGAATGTTTCACTGTGAGTAGGGTGAATTGAAGAGAAAAAGACCAAAATATCGCTCCTGTGCCTCTGTTACATTTGGGTGAATACCACAACACTTAGATTATTTGGGTTTCATTTATTTCATTTAATGAGAGCAGATGTTTCCCTGTCCATTCTTCTCAGAGAAATATGTTTAGAATTGGAGCACACAGCTGACCAAAGTTTGAAAAACACATTTAAGAAATAATTTATACTTTCTGCAAGTTCCAAAAAAGAGGTACCCTGCAGGGAAAGTCTTTAATTAACTTATAACTACAAAATCATAGATCTATTTTGGAAAGGTTTACAAGAGAGAGGGGTTTTTGACATAAATTGTGTGTTCTACTTTTTTTTGTGACTAAAATCATCTCTTATCTGATTATATAACATTACCAAGGACATAAAACTCCTACATGTTTTTATAATGCTGTCCTAATTTATAGTACAACTAGCTTCAGCCAATGCTGATTGACTTAAACTGAGTACGAATTTGAAAAATAACCACATTTGGGTAAACATTTGAATAATTTGCCCTAATCTTGATGATGTACTGATATTTAATTTTGCAAAATTTTGTTTGGAAAACTTTTAAACAGCTTGTTTAAGTATGTAAATGAAGAATTACAGCTGTACAGCAGTAAAATGTAGTTTTCAGGATTGAATCTTTTATATATATTTAATTCCCTGGACTTTTATATGGTTGATGTGCTGCTGGGTAGATTTTGAAGGATTAATTAACAGCTGTTACCATGAATACATGTGTTAATATTTTTTCCTGTGTGTAAAAAGCTTGTCTTTTCTCATGTGTAAAATACAATGCGCAGCAGCTCTGTGATATAGTACTGGTACAAAACATGAGTTGTTATGATCTTAGCAGTCATATCTTAAACAGATTTTAAAATAGGATGTTGTAAATGAAACACAGAAATGTCATATGTCATTTCAGATGCTATACTACTAAATAATTAATTAATTTGTAGCTGATACCTACATTAAAGCGGAGTTCCACCCAAAAATTGAACTTCTGCTTTAAGTTTTGGTGACCCCCTGACATGCCACATTTGGCATGTCATTTTTTTGGGGGGAGGGGGGGGCAGGTACCCAGTTTTTAAGGGCACCAAGCTCTCTGCTACGCCAGAAGGAAGTTCACCTCTCCCCCCTCCCTCCCTACAATCTGTTGGGTCACGTCACAGGTCCCAGAAGATTGCCCAACCATTCAGCCACAGCTGGGCGCCCACAGTTAGAATTCCAGCACCGTGAAGAGGAGGGGAAGAGGAGCGACGCTTTGTGCGCCCGCATCGCTGGACCATGGGACAGGAGAGTGTCTGATTATTAAAAATCAGCAGCTACACTTTTTGTAGCTGCTGACTTTTAAATGGGTGGAACTCCGCTTCAAGGCCCTTTTTATACCTATGTATTGCAGTAATGTGCTGTAAAATGCATTTTTTACTGCCCATTACTGTGTGGTATGGCAAGCCACTGTTATTATGTGTGCAACAGTACATTTCATTCCCAATTGAATCCCAATGCACAAGTGCAGTAGGTACTTATGGTACTGCATTGTTGCGTTAAAATTGCTTCAGGCTCACTTTTGCTGAGATAGCAGATCATTTAACATAAAATGACCTTAACGCAATGCACATTAAGACACTACACAACACATTAACAGGCACATGGACAACTGAAAAACTAAGGTGAAAGGTTGAATAACACCAGCAATGGCACATGAACATGCTCCATGTTTCTGTGTTATTCCTGTGCAATTCAGTGCAATGCAATCTTCAGCCCATTCATTTAAATTGCACTGGATCACACCAAATGTAGTGAATGCACTACTTTTAAAAATACACTGCAACTGAATCACATGGAACTGTAGTACCATGTGATCTGGTGCAGGCAAATGCTGTTAGGAATGCATTAATTTTATTAACACCTGAAGCAGGCTGCACACCCAATCCGTTTGGAACACAGTGCAGGAAACATACATGAAAAGCAGGCTTCCCACACCACATTCTAGTGTGGAGTGCCAATAAAATTTTTTTTTTCATATTCAGTTAGCTCAGAGAAACAATACTGGCTTTTAAAGCGAAAATATTATTTTGTTTAGTAAGCACATAATTTTATGTTATTTTTTACAGTATTTACCCTAAAGTTAATGTGTGCTTTGCTCATGTCACCATTATTTTCACTGAGTTAGCCAACTCTTCATCTTACATATTGTGAAGGAACAGTGAAGGAAAGCTGTTGTGTTGCACTGCAAAGCGGGGAACAGAGCCACATGGTTGCGAAGGCAGAGTCCACGAAACAGCTACAAGCCCCAGAATCCACAATAGCAGAAACAGTAAGAGTCTTTCCAGTTAACTAAAGAGAGATTGGCAGCAAGGTGTGGTATTGACTGGAACTTAGTGCCACAACTGTAGAAGAAGGAAGGAAGGATCTCCTACGATGTCTTCAGGAACAGGTCTGTAGGAAGTGCCCCTGATCACCACAGTAAGGACAGAGGTTATTGCGATGACGTCGAGACTGCTCTTGTTCGGTCAGAGGAGGCCTAGGAAGGCTGGCATGTGAAACCTTCCTGACGTCAGAAACATTTTTGGGCATGGTCAAGAAGAAAGCAGAATATGGGTCCACTGAGCAGGCAGGCATTAGATGAAGATTCCCGGCTTTTTCAAACTGTCTTTAACGTAGGCGACGGTCAATTTGTATACTAAGTTGGATTAGGTCTTTTAGAGAGGTGGGTATTTCCACTCTGGCGAGTTTATCCTTGATAGCTTCTGACAGGCCAAGACGAATATGGAAATGTAAGGCTGACTCATTCCATTCGGTATCAGTACTACCTAAATGAAAGTCTGAGACATAGTCCTCCATAGGCCTAGAACCTTGTTGTAAATGGCTTAGTAAAGTTTCTGCCATCTGGTGACGGAAGGGTTCGGCATATAACTGGGCCATAGCAGTGAAAAAGGAATTGGCCGAAGCCAGGACAGGGTCGTGTTGTTACCGAAGCTGAAATGCCCAGGCCTCCAGCAACAGGGAGATGAGAAATCCCACCTTCACTTCCTCGGTAGAGAATGTACGGGGTAGCAGGGAAAAATGCAGTTCACAGGCATTCTGAAAAGTCCTGAATTTCATACGGTCCCCAGAAAATTGTTCGGCAGTGGTACCCTGGGTTCAGGAAGGTAAGATAATTCAGCTTGGGAAAAAGTCATAGTTTGAGCAGAGGAATCCTTGATGCTTGGATGCTCGGAGGTGGGGGTCAAGCTGGATGCATGCTGGAGTTGGCTATGGATGTGGGCAAAGTCCATATGCAACCCTTGCACTATGTGGGAGAGTGCGGTAACAGTTTGACAGAGGGTTGATAGCAGAGAGACCTCCCTTTCAGACTCCATTACTGGCTGACTGGTACTCTCACGTACCTGAAGGGAGACTGAAATGACGAGGTCGGCCTCTCTTGTATCTCCAGTCTAGGTCCCACTGAGAGTGAAACAGAAGGAACCAAGGAACAGGAGGCACACGAGTGCCTGCAGATGGAGACCTGGAAACCTGTAGCAGGAAGTCGCAGCTGGTCGCAGGACTGTGGTTGCAGAGCAGGAAGTCACAGCTGTTCGCCGGACTGTGGTTGCAGAGCAGGAAGTCGCAGCTGGTCACAGGACTGTAGTTGCAGACGTTCGGGTAGTTGAGCTGGGCCGAGCTGGGCAACAGGGCAAGGTCACAGGGACTGGTTTCGTCAACAAGTGGGCAGCAGGGTGCCAGAACATCAGGCAAAGACAGGTCAGATGGGAAGCCGGGATCAGGAACCAGAGATCAGGTATAGCAGAGTTCAGAGCCGGGTCAACAGGAGCCAAGGTCAACAACGGGAATCAGGCAGAACAACACAGGTTTAAGAGTAATAGGAACACAGCTGAAGACCAGTCAGCACCGATCAGTTGCTGGAGCCTCCTTTAAATAGGCCGACTGGCACTGGACTGGAGCCGGGCACGTGCATGTGCACGAGCACGCACGGGCATCTGTGGTCTCCCGTGTGCGCGCGCCAGGCAATTTCTACTGGTTTCCTTACACAAACTACTTGCAGGTGTAATGTATTGTCGGGTCCCGGCAATATAATTAAAAATCATTAAAAAAAATCGGCATGGGTTCCCCCCAGTCGATTACCACCCCTTTGGGTCTGGTATGGATATTAAAGGAAACCCCGCACCTAAATTAAAAAAAAAATTGTATGGGGTCCCCCCAAAATCCATAATAGGCCCTTCAGGTCTTGTATGGATTTTAAAGAGAACCCCAAGCCAAAATTAAAAAAAATGGCGTAGGGGTCCCCCCAAAATCCATACCAGACCCTCTGAGCACGCAACCTGGCAGGCTGCAGGAAAAGGGGGGTGAGAGAGCGCCCCTCCTCCTGAATCATACCAGGCCACATGCCCTCAACATGGGAAGGATACTTTAACTGAACACTGTGAGAAGGACGCACTGCACTAACTGTAAATAGTCTAGCTGCCTGACTGTGGTACCAATAGGATCAAAAGAACACCAGCAATTTTCTTCAGGTAGCTGTAAATACTGTAACAAGACAAGCCTGCCTGTCAGTAGGAAGATAACAGGAACGGATCTAGCTAAACTAAATACTGTGTATATATATATATATATATATATATATATATATATATATACAACACCTGGGATGCATATATATACACAATACACTGTAAGTGCATCTAACTCACTGACTGTCCTGCCTAATCTAGCTAACTCAAATTAAATGACACTGTCTCTCTCTCTCTCTAAGCACGCCGGCACACACTACACAGGGCCGCCGTGCAGGGGGCCTTATATAGTGTGGGGCATGTTCTAAACCCCCTGAGCCATAATTGTCCAAAACCACCCTGGCTTTGGCCAATTACAGCTCTCTCTACTGACGGCGCTGTGATTGGCCAAGCATGCGTGTCATAGTGCATGTTTGGCCAATCATCAGCCAGCAATGCACTGCGATGCCACAGTGAATTATGGGCCGTGACGCGCCACACGAATTTGGCGCGAACGGCCCATATCGTTCGCAATTCAGCAAACAGACGATGTTCAAGTCGAACATGGGTTTGACTCGAACACCAAGCTCATCCCTACTCAAGAGGACATGTGGTCACTCTCGCATAGTACTCTTACTGTAAAAGTCATCATTTTGACCTACCCAGAAAACCAGCAGGTGATGTTGGCTGATGTCGTTAACCACATATTGTCATAGCCATATGCGGCCAATGATTTCACCTAGGGTTACCCAACTGCTTTGTTTACAAACAGAAGATGACAAGAGAAGGAAATGTTTTCAAGCATGTTACTTAAAGGGTAGCTCCACTTTAGTGGGGAAAAAAATAACCAATAAAGAAAAAATAATATAGCGCATATAATTGCGACACTAATCATTTTGTAATTGAATGTTATTAAAAACTACCTTTCCTTTTCAATCTGCAGCAAATGTAATTTTCAGAGAATACATTGCAATATGGCTACCTGGAGTTTTCTGTACACAAAATGTGTACTGACCACTCCCCAGAAACATAATTTCCTGCTTGTGTGATTGGCTCACCAATTTTCCCAGAAGTCTGCCTAAGATACAAGTCAGATTTCAGGCATCCCCTGCAACAAAAATGTCATTTTTTGAGAGATACTTTCAATAGGAACCTGTTTAAAGGGATGCAGGTCCAGCAGATTTCCTCATTAGTGCCCTGTAGCTCCACACCTGACAGTTAATTATGAAACCACTCCCATTAGACCTACTCAGAACAGAGTCACAGAGAAACACATATGGATTTCTTCTGAACAACAAAAGGTAGGAATCTGAAAAAAAGTTTGTTATAATCCTTGCAATGTACATTGATCACCCAGAGGGGAATGTGGTTTTCTCAACAAAAGTGGAGTTACACTTTAAAGAAAATGTGTATTTTTAATGTAGCTTTTTAAGCTTTATTAAAAGACCCACTCCCCATGGAACAGTATTCTAAAACATTTTTTTTGCATTGATACATGTCCCGAACTGAACCTAGGCCAGTTCACTCATCATTATTCAAGAAGGAAAATCATTTGTATTTCTATCTATGTCAGCGTTATGTCTTTATCTCTGTTCTAAAATGCTGATTACTTGGGTACTCCACTAATACATCTGTTGACCATACTGTCACCAGACACATGCATACATTTCTATAATGAGAAGCAATTGAAACCAGCAGTTCATGTACTATGATAAAACAAATTGTGGTTGATTAAGACATGATCTAACTTAGTGAGGTCAATTTCTGTTTGGTTGCTATTATTAGGAGTTTAACAAGTTAAGCAGCATGTACATTCTTCTTTTTTTTTTTCTTCAACCAGAGGGGATATTTAGCGTAACCACTTGCTGGCCAGCCACAGTATATTTACTGCAGCGGGGTGGCACAGGCCGGTTCAGTCATGTATAGACCCGATTGAGTCTCTCCCAGGTTAAGAGCATGCAGCAGGCTTCTCCTGTGACCACTGTGTCCAATGGACAGAAGCAGATTACTGTTACCGGTAATCGGCAACAATGCATAATGTGATCACTATGAAAGGTCATAGCAATCAGATGTTAACAATGTAAACAACCTGTCATGAAAGGCTTTCCATTCATGAACATCTTGCTTACTGTTGTGATCTGTGATTGGCCCACAGCAATCATATGGTACCTGGCTACCTGTACCATGCAATTAGTTGTAGCCAATCACAGATAACAGCCATAAGCAAGCTGTTAATGAATGGGAAACCCATTCATGACAACTAAAGCGATTGCTTATATAGTGATCATCACAGTATGTAACAAAAAATTGTATGTCCTTTTTTTTTTTTTTTTTACAAACTGTCACCAGTCAGCATCCCTGATCACTGCTACACCAGTTATATGATGATGCTGTACTGCACTGAAAACAGTATATATAAAAAAAAAGTAAAAGACGAATTTTATTTAATTTCTTAATTTTCCAAAAAATTTTGCCAAAAAATTACAACTTCATAAATCTTTCCATGTCTCTTACTAAATACCTGGGACTGTCTACTTTCCAAAAAGGGGTAATTAAGGGAGCCTGAAGAAATTAGGCTGTCAGTACATCAGAATTGATCCATTTTCAAATATATATACCATAATTTATAGACGCTTTAACTTTTTTTTTTCAATATTTTTGGTCTTTTTTCATTTGTACACTGTTGACAAAAATTAAAGTAACACTTTGGAAACACATCAGATCTTAATGGGGAAAAATATCATGCTGATTAACTATACTGATATGGACTGGGTAATGTGTTAAGAATGAAAGGATGTCACATTGTTTGATAGAAATTAAAATGATCTACCTACAGTGGGCTGAATTCAAAGACACCTGAAAAATCAAAGTGAAAACATTATTCAGCAGGCTAATCCATTTTGCTGAAATTTCATTGCAGCAACTCAAACTGGTTCTCGGTAGTTTGTGTGCCCCCCATGTGCTTGTACGTATGCCTGACAACGTCGGGGCATGCTCCTAATGAGACAATGGATGGTGTCCTGAGGTATTTCCTCCCAGATCTGGACCAGGGCATAACTGAGCTCCTGAACAGATGGATGGACCAAAGTCCTCTAGTGGGCCCTGTGCTCACTGCACTGACACCATGTAGATCGAATGGCATTTGCCATTGAGCACCAGAATTGGCAGGTCTGCCACTGGCACCCTATGCTTTTCACAGATGAGAGCAGGTTCACTCTGAGCACATGTGACAGACGTGAAAGGGACTGGAAAGGCCATGGAGAACATTATGCTGCCTGTAACATTGTTCAGCTTGATTGGTTTGGTGGTGGATCAGTGATGGTCTGGGGAGGCATAACCATAGAGGGATGCACAGACCTCTACAGGCTAGACAATGGCACCCTGACTACCATTAGGTATCGGGATGAAATCCTTGAACCCATTGTCAGACCCTACGCTGGTGCAGTGGGTCCTGGGTTCCTCTTGGTGCATGACAATGCCCGGCCTCATGTGGCAAGAGCATGGCTCGAGTCCTGTGGGAATGCGTGGGAACAACATTCCTGCACTTTTTTCACAGCAGGAACGTTGTTTCTGTTAGTAGCCGCTCCCTGTAGGACTGCAGGCAGGGCTGGACTGGCCTACCGGGATACCGGGAAGTTACCTGGTAGGACGCCTGCCCTGGGGCCACTTTGAGTTGCAGCGGGGCTGATCCCAGGTGCCAAAAATGTGCCTCAGAGTCCTCTTCTCCCTCCCTCCTCCCTAGCAGCGATCTCCTGCAGTGTCACGGAGCTTTGCTCTGAATTGTTTGGCGGCACTGTATTAATGTCCCACCTGCTAGACGGACGGCTCCTATGATAGATGTCACACTTCCTGGCATTGGATCAGTGTGACGTCTATCATAGTACTAGTAGGCGGGACTTTAATACAGCGGGTGTCCCGAGCAATTCACAGCAAAGCTCTATGACACTGCAGGAGATCGCCACTGTGTGTGGTCCATGTGGGCACAGGTAGGCTGCATTGGTGGGCACTGATGATAGGCTGCATTGGTGTGCACAGGTAGGCAGCATTGGTGGGCACAGGGGGGCTGCATTGGTGGGCACTGATGGACTGCATTGGTGGGCACTGGTAGGCGGCTCTGTTGGGCACTGGTAGGTTTGAATTGATGGGCACTGGTAGGTGGCATTGGTGGGCACTGGTAGGCTACATTGGTGAACACTGGTAGGTTGCACCTAGGGGCACTGGTAGGCAGCACTGTTGGGCACTGGTAGGCTGCATTGATGGGCACTGATAAGCTGCATTTGATGGGCACTGGTAGGCTGCATTGGTGGGCACTGATAGGCTGCATTGGTGGGCACTGGTAGGCTGCACTTATGGGCACTGATGAGGCTGCATTTGGTGGGCAGTGGTAGGTTGAATTGATGGGCACTGGTAGGCTGCACTGGTGGGCTGCATTGATGGGAACTGGTAGGCTGCATTTATGGGCACTGGCAGGCTGCTTTGATGGGCACTGATGGGGTTGTGTTTTATGGGCACAGATAAGCTGCATTTGATGGTCACTGGTGAGGCCGCATTGATGAATTGATCTCTTGTATCATGTCCGCAGCCTCTGACCCTCTTCAATATCATGTCTGCAGTCTCTAACCATCTCCTGCATAATGTCCACAGTCTCTGACCATCTCCTGTAGTATGTCTGCAGTCTCTGACCATCTCCTGTAGTATGTCTGCAGTCTCTGACCATCTCCTGTAGTATGTCTGCAGTCTCTGAGCATCTCTTGTATCATGTCTGCAGTCTCTGACCATCTCCTGTATCATGTCTGCAGTCTCTAACCATCTCCTGTATAATGTCCACAGTCTCTGATCATCTCCTGTAGTATGTCTGCAGTCTCTGACCATCTCTTGTATCATGTCTGCAGTCTCTGACCATCTTCTGTAGTATCTCTACAGTCTCTGACCATCTCTTGTACCATGTCCACTGATCAGGCTGCATTGCTGGGCACTGATCAGGCTGCATTGCTGGGCACTGATCAGGCTGCATTGCTGGGCACTGATCAGGCTGAATTGCTGGGCACTGATCAGGCTGCATTGCTGTGCAATGATGAGGCTGCATTGCTGGATGCTTGTAAGGCCACATTGCTGGGCACTGGTGAGGCTGCTTTGCTGGGCACTGGTGAGGCTGCTTTGCTGGGCACTGGTGAGGCTGCTTTGCTGGGCACTGGTGAGGCTGATTTGCTGGGCACTGGTGAGGCTGCTTTGCTGGGCACTGGTGAGGCTGCTTTGCTGGGCACTGGTGAGGCTGCTTTGCTGGGCACTGGTGAGGCTGCTTTGCTGGGCACTGGTGAGATTGCATTGCTGGGCACTGGTGAGATTGCATTGCTGGGCACTGGTGAGACTGCATTGCTGGGCACTGGAGAGGCTGCATTGCTGGGCATGGTAAGGCTGCATTTGATGGGCAATGAGGCCTGGGGCCTGGGCCCCACTTTGCACAATCAACACAGGCGGCCTGAGGACATTGTGTGTGTGTGTGCGCGTGTGTGTGTGTGTATGTGTATATATATATATATATATATATATATATATATATACACACACTTCTTTTTTATTTTTGAGGTGGGGAATCTTGGGTGAGTTCCCACACTTTTTTCCCAGGACTTGACCCCTGGGTGAGAGTATGCAACCCGCTCCTGGAGGATGAAGGAATTGATACCACTGAATGGGCCCCTACGCTCGCCTGACCTAAATCCAATAGAACACCTCTGGGACATTAGGTTTTAGTCCATCCAACGCCACCAGGTTGTACCTCAGTCTGTTCAGGAGCATCATCTCAGGTCTTTGTCAGGCATGCATACAAGCACGTGGGGGCCATACACTACTGAGTACCATTTTGAGTTGCTGCAATGAAATTTCAGCAAAATGGACTAGCCTGCTGCATCATTTTTTTACTTTGATTTGATTCACTTTGATTTTCATGTCTGAATTCAGCCCTCTGTAGGTTGATAATTTTAATTTCTATCAAACGATGTGGCATTCTTTTGTTCCTAACACATTACCCAGTCGATATCATTATAGATATCCAGCGCGATAATTTTCCCTATTGAGATCTGATGTGCTTTCAAAATGTTCCTTAAATTTTTTTGAGCAGTGTATAATAAAGAATAAAAAAACAGTGGTGACAACAAAAGAAAGCTCTATTTATGTGAAAAAATAATATAAATTAAATTTGCGTACAGTGTTGCATGACTGCACAGTTGCCAGTTACAATAATACACTGCTGAATAACAAAAAATGCTCTGATCATGAAGGGGATAAAACTTTTCTGAGCTCAAATGGTTAAGTAATCATTTTAAAAAGCATAATACCTTGTTACTACCTTTACAGCAAAATAATACAAGGTGTAATTTATAATATGGTATCATGTTAGTAATACCAGAATTACATATTAAGCCCTCAGTTATCTGGCTGCCTAGTTTAGTTGATACCTTTAATCATTTACAAGGAGGCGTAATGAAACATTAATTTATAAAAAAAAAATACACAACTATTTTGTCTTGACAAAAGTTAGTGGTAAAGGCTATTGTAAGGGGTAAGGCTATAAAGATATAGATCATTGTTTAAAAGTTTTATTGTGGTAAGTTCAGGCACAATTTTATTGCTCTTTCTTGTAACACTGTAAAAAAAAAAAAAGGATTTTAGAATCACTTCAGAATTGTATAAAGCCTGAACAAGAGATCTAGGGCATCGTTAACCGCTTGCTGACCGCCTTATAGAACTTTTACTTTTTGCTACAGGGGGGCAGCTGTGCACAGGATCATGTTTACACTATATTACCAAAAGTATTGGGACACCTGCCTTTACATGCACATGAACTCTAATGGCATCCCAGTCTTAGTCCGTAGGTTTGTAGCTATAACAGCTTTAACTCTTCTGGGAAGTCTGTCCACAAGGTTTAGGAGTGTGTCTATGGGAATGTTTGACCATTCTTCCAGAAGCGTATTTGTGAGATCAGGCACTGATGTTGGGTGAGAAGGCCTAGCTCGCAGTCTCCGCTCAAATTCATCCCAAAGGTGTTCTATCCAGTGAGGTCAGGACTCTGTGCAGGCAAGCTCCTTCACCCCAAACTCGCTCATCCATGTCTTTATGGACCTTGCTGCACCTTCACTGCAGGGGGGTGCACATGCGCCACTGGTCGGCCGCTTCTGCTGTCATAATTCACAGCAGAAGCCGATCTGCAGGTGCTGAGCACTCGATATCATCCGGCACCCGCCGATCATCGGCAATATACAAAGAACTAAGATGTAAACAAGGTATATCTCAGTTCTGACAGGGGGAAGGGATCAATCCTGTGTTCCTGGAAAAGCAGGGACTAGAATCAATTTCTTCCCCTAATGAAAACAGCACACTGTGTACACAAAAACACTGGCTAAGCACACAGTTAACCCTTTGATCGCCCTAGATGGTTAACTCATTACCAGCCATTGTCATTAGTATAGTCAGTGGTGGAATTATAGGGGTTGCTGAGGTTGCCATGGCCCCTTTACTGGGCCCCTTGATGCAGGGGGCCCTTGAGGGCCCCCTGTATACTGTACTTCGATAGGCGGAGTGGAGACAAGCTCCCCGATCCTAAGCTGCACTGGAATCGTCACTGTGCGGGGAGCTGCTCACATTGATTACAAAGTGAAAGCACAGTGCTGTGCTCTTTGTCTTCCCCTACAGTGCAGTACCCAGCAGGAAGAGCTAAAATAAAGGACTGATGTTTTTTATCTACTGTATGTGTGTTTATATGTATGTGTATGTGTGTTTATATGTATGTGTATGTGTGTTTATATGTGTGTGTGTGCATTTATGTATATGTGTGTGTGTGTGTGTGTGTGTGTGCATGTATGTATATATGTGCGTGTGCATGTATGTATATATATGTGTGTGTGTGTGTGTGTGTGTGTGTGTGTGTATGTATATATGTGTGTGTGTGTGTATATGTGTGTGTGTGTGCATGTACGTGTGCTCATGTGCATGTATGTGTGTATGTATGTGTTTATATCAGTGGCGGTGCGTCCATAAGGGCGCACGGGCGCCACCCCCTCTATCACAAATAGATAGATTCATGCATAGCGTGAATCTATCTATGGCTGCCACTGCCCCCCCTTTTCAGGCGTCCGGCCCCATTTCGGATGCCGGGCGCCTGAATTACACCAGCGGGGGTGTTTTTAAAAAAAAAGCACTAATAGGCTTCAAAATAGGTGAACTGCGAGTGCCATGCTTGGCACTCACAGTCCACCCAGGTGTGTTAGAAAAGCGAATGAATATTGCCTCTCCACCAATCAGGTGCTCGGGTCTGTTACCCATCACCTGATTGGCTGAAACGACAGGCGCCACTATTGGATGGCTATCAGGTGGAGAGGATAAGAGGAGGAGACGCATGGAGGACCCCGCTCGTCACAGTCACCCGCTGCCCCACCGAGACAGGGTAAGTGCAGACTGCGAGCGGGCAGGGGGTCACAGTGACAGCATTTGGTGGCACAGTGGCTGTGCTTCAGGGCACAGTGGCTGTGTTGCAGGGCACAGTGGCTGTGTTTCAGGGCACAGTGGCTGCGTTTGATGGGCACAGTGGCTGCGTTTGATGGGCACAGTGGCTGCGTTTGATGGGCACAGTGGCTGTGTTTGATGGGCACAGTGGCTGCGTTTGATAGGCACAGTGGTGGCAATTGATGGGCACAGTGGCTGTGTTTGATGGGCACAGTGGTCGCAATTGATGGGCACAGTGGCTGTGTTTGATGGGCACAGTGGCTGTGTTTGATGGGCACAGTGGCTGCGTTTGATGGGCACAGTGGCTGCGTTTGATGGGCACAGTGGCTGCGTTTGATAGGCACAGTGGTGGCAATTGATGGGCACAGTGGCTGTGTTTGATGGGCACAGTGGTCGCAATTGATGGGCACAGTGGCTGCGTTTGATAGGCACAGTGACTGTGTTTGAGGGCACAGTGGTGGCAATTGATGGGCACAGTGGCTGCGTTTTATGGGCACAATGGCTGCGTTTGAGGGCACAGTGGTGGCAATTGATGGGCACAGTGGCTGCGATTGATGGGCACAGTGGCTGCATTTGAGGGCATATGGGTCGCAATTGATGGGCACAGTAGCTGCGTTTGATGAGCACAGTGAGGCTGCAATTGATGCATTTTCTTTTAAGAGTTTTTCAGTTTGCGCCCCCCCCCCAAAATTTTGAGCACTAGCTGCCACTGGTTTATGTGTGTGTGCATATGTGCATATATATATATATATATATATATATATATATATATATGTGTGTGTTTACATGTATATATGCACATTTTATGTATGCGCTTTAAATCCTGACCCCCTATATGTGTCCCATGAGAACCAATTTCTTTTTTTTTTCTTTTTTTTTTTTTTTGCTTGTATATAGTACCAGCAAAAAAAATGCTTTTCCTCTGAAAAGTGATCCATGCTCAGATCGCTTTTCAGAGGCATTTGACAGCCGGTAAAGAGGCAATATGTTGCCTCCTAACTGCCTGTTTTAACCCCTTAAATACATCATCACTATTCTGCAATTGCATGCAATGCACACAGTTGCAGGGTGGTTGCAGTGCAGCCCCATTCCCCTAGGGGGATACTTACTTCAAGGGTGCCCTGACTGGAAAAAGATTGAGAAACACTGACTTAGAAGAACCCATCTCTCCATTTTCCTCCTGCAGCCGCTGAATGCCTGTGGGAGAGTAGGAGAAGCGTGGGAGGGGGGAATGGAGAAATCGATTCCTTTATATTCAGCCACCCACTTGCGACCGGGCCCTGATGTTCTGCCATCGGGCTCGGAGAAAAGAGCCCGGTCAGGGGGGCCCTCCATGGTTTCTTGCATTGGGGCCCTGAAGGTTCTAGTTATGCCTCTGAGTACACTAACAGTGCAATTTTAGCACTGATCACTGTATTAGAGTCAAAAGTGTCAGTTAGTGTCTGACTGTCCGCCATAATATCGCAGTCCCACTATAAGTCATTGATCAGTGCCATTACTAGTATATATAAAAAAAAAATTCCATAAATATATTCCATAGTTTGTAGACACTATAACGTTTGTGTAAACCAATCATTATACGGATTTTTTTTAACCAAAAATATGTAGCAGAATACATACTGTATTGGTCATTTTTTTCCACACAAATAGATCGTTCTTTTGGTGGTATTTGATCACCACTGGTTTTTTTTTTTTTTTTTTTCATTTTTTCAGATATAAATGAAAAAGATGGAACATTTTGAAAAAAGTAACAATATTTAGTATTTTCTGCTATAAAACATTCAATAAAAAAAATCCAATTTCTTCATGAATTTAGGCCAAAATGTATTCTGCTACATCTGTCTTTGGTAAAAAAAAATCCCAATAAGTGTATATTATTTGGTTTGCATGAACGATATAGAGTCTGATATTGATACTGGAATTTATATATTTTTTTTATTATATAATGGCGGTGATTAGCAACTTATAGTGGGATATTGAGGTGAGCAATCTGACACTAGCTGACGCTGGCTGGGGGGGCCCTGAAATGGAAAAATAAGAGGGAGATGTGTGTGTGTCCTTTCCTCCATACGCAAAGACACCTCAGCGGAAATTTCAGGAAGGCGCGGTCTGGTCCAAAAACCTGATTGTACACAGGTCTACAATCAATTTATGGGAGGTGTGGATTATATTGACCAAATGTTACAGCCCTACTTAGCGACCAGAAGATCAATCCATTGGTACAAAAAAGTATCGATGCACATTTTCCACTTGGCTCTGTAAAACTCATACATCATCTATCACGAGTTCACAGAAAGAACTGTCACCTTCCTACACTGTCAAGTGGAGATTATAACAACATGCAGTAAGCAGGCTACATGAAAGCCACTTCCCCAATATCATCATTCCTTCCCAAACAGACCACAAACCCCCTAAAAATGTTGTGTATGCTCCAGTGACATAATTAGTGTGCCACCCAATACTATTGTCCCCAATGTCCCTCCCAGCCTGGCCTCTGTAAAGTAGACTGCTTCTGTATCTACCATACTTCACTATGATATTAGTGAAGGTATGGTGAAGACATTTCTCATGTGACTACCTGCCCTTTCCCTGTATTTGATTTCATGTGCACTGAACACTTGCATGCTTTCTCAACTGCATTTCTGCCTGATACATGGACTGACCTTGGCCTGTTAATCTACCATATTTCTGCCTGAATTGACCTTGACCTGTTAATCAACCATGTTTTTTGCCTGTTGCCTGGACAGACCTTTTGCCCTGCCACACCTTTTGCCCTGCCACAGGAGTCTCATGTATTCAGAGTGAGGGGCTTCAGTGTAGTTTTTCTGAGTGAAAAAAACAAAAAAACTTTTATTTTTTTAAAGGTTTTATAATTCCCAGTTAAGGTTCTGGAGTCCAGTGGCTTAAAAAGAGCTTTGAGTGGGAAGAAGCTCCTAACCCTAAGCAGTTGGATGCAAAACGGAGTTACGACAGACCTTCGAATGACCGGACTTGCCCACACACGAACGGACTAAAGTTTGTTCGAAAGTCCGTTGGTTTGAACATGGTTACGTACAAAGGGACTAGAATAAGGAAGTTCATAGCCAGTAGCCAATAGCTACCCTTGCGTCCTTTTTTGCCCATCGGACTAGCATACAGACGAGCGGATTTCTCGATAGGAACTGGGTCCGGCGGAGTTCTGGTGGAAAGATTTGAAACATGTTCCAAATCTAAAGTCCATCTGATTTTCGACAGAAAAGGTCCGCTGAAGCCCACACATGGTCGGATTGTCCGACGGATTCGTTCGACGAAGTCAAAAAGTCCGCCCGTGTGTACGTGGCTTTAGAGATAGAAAGCACATGCAGCATTGCCATAGACACAGCACAAGCAATAGGAGATGTAAAAATGGAAGTAGAATTAGTAGTTAAAATAATCCAATACAATGCTGAATAAGAGTTCAAAGAACATTGATCAATTAACATGTTTACAGGTCTGTGTGGCTATGTAATGTTACTTTTAATGATTTGGATTTATTAACACTTTAAGTTAGCCAATAAAGGGTATCAATTAACCACTTGCTGACCGCGTAACGTACATGTATTGTGGCAAAGTGGCTCTGTTGCGCGAAATCACATATCTGTACGTCCTTCCATGCAATAGCCTCTAGGGGGCATGCGTGCTCTGCCGAAGACCTGATTGCATGACAGTCTGGGAGTCAATCAGTGGGTCCGGCGGACCCGATGTCCGCCTGCCACCCGCGATCGTTACCGAGAGAGACAAAACGGCTGTCTGCCTATTTAAACAAGGCAGATTGCCGTTCTGACAGGGGAGAAGATGGAGATCTTGTGTTTCTGCTAAGCAGGAACACTGATCTCTGTATTCATCCAGTCAGAGCAATCCCTAAACAGTTAGCAAGCACTCCCAGGGAACACTTTTAACCCATTGATCACCCCTGACGTTAATCCCTTCCCTGCCAGTGTCATTAGTACAGTGACAGTGCATTTTTTTAGCACCGATCATTATATTAGTGTCACTGGTCCCCAAAAAGTGTCACTTAGTGTCAGATTTGTCCGCCGCAATGTCACAGTCCTGCTAAAAATCACTGTTCGCCACCATTAATAGTAAAAAAATTAAATATAAAAAAAAATCCCTAAATCTATCCGATAGTTTGTAGACACAATAACTTTTGTGCAAACCAATCGAAATGCGCTTATTGGGATTTTCTTACCAAAAATATGTAGCAGAATACATATTGGCCTAAATTGATAAAGAAATTTGATTTTTTAAATATTTTAATTGTATATGTTTTATAGCAGAAAGTAAAAAATATTGTTTTTTTTTTCCAAAATTGTCGTTGTTTTGTTGTTTATAGCGCAAAAAATAAAAACTGCAGAGGTGATCAAATACCACCAAAAGAAAGCTCTATTTGTGGGGAAAAAAGGACATCAAATTTATGTGGATACATAGTTGCACGACTACGCAATTGTCAGTTAAAATAACGCAGTGCCGTATCGCAAAAAATGGCCTGGTCATTAAGAGAGTGAAACCGCAAACTTTCTGCATTTTCTTTCTATAAAGCACTGCCTGAAGTCCCCCTGATCTGTATGGTATACTCTAGTGAGGTCCTTGAGCTAACATGCAGGACAGGCAGGACCTTAACTGGAAGATGGTATAATGCTCAGCATTTATAAATGCTGCCACTCCAAAATAAATTCTCTTTTTTTGTGTACATATGTATGACAATTGTCTGTTTGATTCAAATATTTTACAATGTATAGATCAGTAAAGTAAACCACATTTTCAATACAGCACATACTTGTGTTGTTTCTGTCTATGTAGCAGTACTGTACAGCCTCTTCACTGTGTCTGGTTTATTGTAAAGACCTTTAATGTGGTACACCATTTATAATAATAAATCCAGCATATGGAAACCAGGAGTTAGATGTATGCAAAGAGCAGATCTTTGGTGGTCTTTACAACGTAATTATGTTTAGAAGATGAAGCCAACAAAATGATTTGTGAACACTTTTATTGGCATTTATCACATCAGTTGAAATGGGAAATCTTCATCTTGATAATCTCCTTTTTGTGCAATTATGCTATAAGTGCTGACATCATAAAACTAAAAAAAATGTCTTTGCTTTGTATTATTCTTGTAAAGTAACTGTAGCATCATCTTCTTATGCTGCAAGAACTTTTTCTTTGTTGAATTCGATCCTATAAAACATTCCCATGGTTCTCATGCACTCTGACATTTGTTTCCCTTTCTGCCTTCCCCTTAATGGGTTGTCTCCCAGTGCTGTTTTTTATGCTTTGCTCATGAAAACATAATTTTTAAAGTTAACTTTGGAAAAACATTTTAAGACAGGGATTAAAGGATAAGTTCGCCTTTTGGGCAGAATTTCACTTTTCATAATAAATAGAAGCGTTTTCCAATGCCCAGCCATACCAATGTGCTTTTCTCTCACTTAATGTACCTTATCCACTGGAGGTTTAAAATCTTTTCAGTTTACTTGAATTTTTAAAATGATTTTCAGATTCCATCACTTCCTTTAGATTGTCTCTCAGAATTCAATTTCTGTAGACCATCTCCCAGAAGCCTTCACTTCCTTGTTGCATTACAGAAGAGGGTGTTATAGGGTGTGCTCACCACTCTGGACCACACCTCCCTCATTACAATACCATCTTCCACCTACTTTCTATACAATCTGATTGTGCAATCTCCTTTTGATCTCCCATCAGCTATGCAATGCAAGGGCCTATCTGATTTGATACAAATTGAATGGATTGTTCAGTTGTGTATGCCTTGTCCATAGTTTTGGTAAATATATAGGAAATTGTACAAAAATTGTACAAATCAGATTGCATAGTGTATGGCCATCTTTATACAAGTACATAGGAGGGAGTGAACAGAGACACTCAGTTGTCAGGCCACGTTCACATCTCCACATAGCAAAAAACTCACATTCCCGCATATGCGTGTTTTGGGTATTTTGGAACATTTTTGCTCGACATGTATAGGACAGCCCATTCACTTGAAGATGCTGATAAAGAGGGAGAGATTGGAGTTGTGAGCTATAATAGAGTGTATAATAGAAGAAGACAGTGATCAGAGTAGTTGTGAGAAAATGGGGTCCTGGAGCAGGTGAATAGGTGGGTGTCAGACAAAAGTATGGCAACTTCCTATGTGGTAACAGGGTTAAAGGAGAAAAGTATTGAATTCCATGGTAAACATAGAATGTTAGGAGGGAGAGAGAGAGAGTGGAGAGTGGGCATTTCATTGCAAATTACAACAATATTGATTATGATTTTACAACAAAAGACCTTTAAAAATGTGAAGCCAACAACAATAAGAAAGTATGCCCAAGAGTATATGGACAGACAAGCATCTGCTTATCAGTGAAATGTATGTGGCCTCAATAACCCAATTGCAGTCAGCAAAAAAAATTAAATATGGCCTTTTAATAAGAACAAACAGTCAGACTGTTATGGCTGTAGACAGTGCATGTGAAGGACCTGCAAAGAGGTTGCAGGACACACATCAGCAATAGGGATGAGCTTCGAGTTCGAGTTGAACTCATGTTCGACTCGAACATCGGCTGTTCGCCAGTTCACCGAACAACGAACAATTTGGGGTGTTCGTGGCAAATTCGAAAGCCGTGGAACACCCTTTAAAAGTCTATGGGAGAAATCAAAAGTGCTAATTTTAAAGGCTTATATGCATGGTATTGTCATAAAAAAGTGTTTGGGGACCTAGGTCCTGCCCCAGGGGACATGGATCAATGCAAAAAAAAGTTTTAAAAATGGCCGTTTTTTCGGGAACAGTGATTTTAATAATGCTTAAAGTCAAACAATAAAAGTGTAATATTCCTTTAAATTTCATACCTGGGGGGTGTCTATAGTATGCCTGTAAAGAGGCGCATGTTTCCTGTGTTTAGAACAGTCTGACAGCAAAATGACATTTCAAAGGTAAAAAAGTCATTTAAAACTACTCGCGGCTATTATTGAATTGCCGGTCCGACAATACACATAAAAGTTCATTGATAAAAACGGCATGGGAATTCCCCGCAGGGGAACCCCAAACCCCCTAAACTCCATACCAGGCCCTTCAGGTCTGATATAGATATTAAGCGTACCCCGCGCCAAAATTTAAAAAACAAATTGGCGTGGGGTCCCCCCAAAAATCCACACCAGACCCTTATCCGAGCACGCAACCTGGCAGGCCGCAGGAAAAGATGGGGGCATGAGAGAGCGCCCCCCCTCCTGACACCCACCAGGTACGAAATTTAAAGGAATATTACACTTTTATTGTTTGACTTTAACCATTATTAAAATCACTGGTCCTGAAAAAAAATGGCCGTTTTTAAAACTTTTTTTTACATTGATACATGTGCCCTGGGGCAGGACCCGGGTCCCCAAACCCTTTTTAGAACAATACCATGCAAATTAGCCTGTAAAATAAGCACTTTTGATTTCAAACGTTCGAGTCCAATAGACTTCATTTGGGGTTCTAACGTTCATGCGAAGTTTAGGTCTGTTCGCCAGTTCTGGTGCAAACAGAATCGGGGGGTGTTCGGCTCATCCCTAATCAGCAACATTAACATGTAAAAATCCTTCTACTCCTAAATTTCCCAATATACACTACATTCTTATAACTAAAAGATGTTCAGTAAGTGTCAGTATCCAGATACTGTATAAACCTTGAACTTCTGTTTTGTATGGCTGTGTCTCTTCTCACTGTGTCGTCTAAGATGCTGATCAGCTCATTGTCTGATTACTTTTACAGTCTCCCTTGACCCCTCCCACTTTCTGATTTAAGCCATGTCTCTGAACTTCCTGTTTGTAAGATTATTGTGCTCTCTCCAGCCACCTGTATCTTGACTATCACGTTCCTCCACTATACTTTCACTTGATCTCAACTTGCAAGCACTTGTTACTGACCTTTTGTTTACTGACTATGTTTCTGCTTGATCCCTACCTGCTACATCTGTCACCGCACCTTGGTTTGCTCACCACCTGAAGAGGTGATCCTGAGAACAATGACCTGGAAATAGTATACAACAAAACCCATCTTCACCATTAGGAGCTCTGGTGAAGACTAATTAGTGCTTAGACCCTGCACCTCAGGGGAGCCAGCATCATCCACTAGGGTGACCTGTTTGTCTTCTTATCCTCTCAGTCAATGTAAACCTCTCTGCTGCTTTAGCTACTGGTCTCTTAGCCTGGCCCCTAACTATGACAGTAATAATTCACATCTAATTTAAGACATCAATACCTACAAGACCTATACAGATCTGTCTCTGCTTTATCAGCAGCACTCCTATGTTTTCCCTATCCCAGCTAAGCATATTGTTAGTATGCCTACTGGGAACCCTGTCTTTTTATAGCAAGGGCCTTGCACATACGAAAGCCACATTTATTGGCCCTTCTATGCCACCTTACTTAATTTCAGAGGCTAGGAAGTGTATTATTGGCAGCAAATGGTCATGTTAGTTTGCTGTGTCACTGTGCCTGTGGTTGGGCTCATTCTTAACTCATGCTAGACCTAAAGCTCATCACTGCAAGAACCTGGAGCCTGTAAGAACATTTATTGTTTTGCATTAAGGTATTGTTCAGGTTAATGATTGATATAACTTTCAAACAAGTTATTTTAGAGCTCCGTAGCTGCATCTTCAGGCACTGGGGAGAAATTACTCAGCTCAGAGCCAGGCTTAGAGTGTGGATGACTCTTGGGCCCATATAGGATCAATTTTCTTTTACGTTCAAAATATTTTTTTTGGACAAAAGTAACATACATAGCAAAGATAATTATCCAAAACAGTGTGAGAATTATCAACTCATGGGACAGTCAAATTACTCTGCTATACAGTGAGTAAACCACGGAAATTTTGCATATGAACAAGAATTGCTGGTACTAGCAGTAGATATGCATAACCAGATCAGTCATCAATGACATCCATGTAAAGGATCAGGACTGTCAGGGAGTGCCCGCCCTAAAGGTTGGTGACTGGGAGAGAAAATTATGAGGTCCTAGGGAGCAATGGTCAGAACCCCCCAGGCAGACACAAACACCCCACCCCTTTGGGAACTCTCTGTGAGTATGCTTGGTGTCCCCCCTGGAGCCCACAACAGAACCTTCCAAAGAGGGATTTGATAATTCAATGGTAAGGAGAAATAGGTAGAGCCCTCTTGGACAAAAATTAACCTCCCTCCAGTTTGAAGATCTTACATCCCTGGTGGGGAGAAAACCTCCCGACAATCCGACCCGAATGGAAGAGGAAATCTCCCATAGGGGCTATTTCAGGTAAATCGACTGGTTAATTGAGATAGGGGCTGGGTGCCCCAGAAAAGAGAAAGAGAAAACGTGTGAAAGGAAAGGAGAGAAACAAAGAAGGTGTTAATGAGGGGGGAAGAGGTTCCTTGTTGCAGTCTCCATACCAGGAAGGAATGGAATATTACAAAGTGTTGCCCAAGGTTCCCAGGTGGCATTAAACCTCTCAATTGTATCATTAAGTTTAGCTACTATGTGTTCTTGGGCCATAATCCATGAGATTTTCTTCCTGCAGGCCTGGAAGGAGACAGTGGGCCTCTTCCAGGCCTTTGCTATTGTGATTTTTGCTCCCAGGAGGATAAAGAAGGAGAGGGCTTGTAAATGCTTAGGCATGTTAGGTAAGTAGTGATTAAGTAAGGCTATGTTGGGGTTAGGAGTGACCGTTTCCTCTGCTAGGGAGCTAATGGTGCGAAAAATTTTCTGCCAAAAGTCTCTAATGCGGGGGGGCAGGTCCACTAAATATTGATCATAGAGCCTTCCAGCTCACAGCCTCTTAAGCAAAGTGGCGAAGTCCCTGGGTAAATCAATGCTAATCTGGAAGGAACGTAATACCACTTGGTCAGAACCTTTAGGCTACCTTCAATTAACAATATATTGCAAATACCTTTTGAAGGAGCATTTCGAAGCCTGGAACCATTCTGATGCATTCCACGTGCTGCCCGTGTCCTCCTCCCCGGCCCAAGCGTAGGATGGTTTGTCCAGATTCGTTTGAAGGGCTGCATATATCAGGGAAATGCCTCCCCTCTGGTCCATAGTGTTGGAGCACCATTGCTCATAAGGGGTTATAGAGGGAGGATCCCTCTTGTTAGTCCAGATGGTATTCAGAAAATGGGAGATTTGGGAGAATCTGAACCTTTCCGTATCAGGCATGTCCAGGTTCTTCCTGCAATGGGTTAGGGTAAGAGGGCCTGCTGGGGAGAGGAAGTGGCCTATGCGATAAAGGCCCTTGTCCATCCACCGGCGGAATGCTTTTATATTGAGTCCCGGAGGGAAGTTCGGGTTATTGAATAGATGAGCTAGTGGTTTCAGAGGGGATATCAGGAAATGTTGTTTATAAAGCTTGGAGCTTAAGGCAACTGAGTGAGATGGAGTGGGGCCATTATGGCCGGCCTACTTTTAGGATCAGACCATAAAAGGTAGTCAACAATACAAAAAAAGGTCAGTGCCCCCATCTATAACTGGTCTTCCCAGCAAGGAGCACTGGAAGGGCAAACACATGTAAAATAAAACCAAGGAATTTCCAAACTCAACTTACCAACCAGCCTGTTTTTAACACATACTGTTAGGCAGGTTAATCGGGTGGTCGCAGGCTGGTTGGTAAGTTGAGCTTGGAAATTCCTTGGTTTTATTTTACAGTGCTCCTTGCTGTGAAGACCAGTTATAGGTGGGGGCAGTGACCTTTTTTTGAATTGTTGACATATTGATCAGGCAATGCACTGACACCTTAGCTGCCATTGTGCAATGTGCTGGGTGTTCAGTGTGCTCCTGCGCCTTTAAGGAGGGTTGGGTTCCCTCCAGTCCTCTGCCCTTCATCTATCCATTAGAATACATGTACTCCCACTGTGGAGAGTCCTCAAAGTTAGAGTTAGGGTCTGCAGGATACAGGGTGCCTTGCCATGGCCTGCAGCTTATGCATGTATTTTCAAATGTGTGCAACTAAACCCCTGTTTTTAACGCATACTGTTAGGCAGGTTAATTTGGTTGGTCGCAGGCTGGTTGGTAAGTTGAGCTTGGAAATTCCTTGGTTTTATTTTACATAAGAGGTAGTCAATAGTATTAGGGGGACAGCTTTCCTTTCCATAGAAAGCCAATCAGGTTTTGGACCCCTGGAGAAGACCATAGAAATTTGTGACAATTGTGCTGCCTGATAGTAACCCCACAGGTCTGGTAAGCCCAAACCGCCCTGTGACTTTAGGCGCAAAAGGGTTCTAGTTGGGTACCTGTACCCCTTGTTGCCCCAGACAAAGTGTACTATTTCTGATTGAAACGTGCTGAGAAATTACTTCATGATTGGGAGGGAGCGAAAAAGATATAAGAGGGGGAGAAGCGTCATCTTCACTGCATGAACCCTGCCCAGCCAGGACAGAACACATCTAGACCGCTTGACCAACTCCTCTCTACATTTGAGAATCGAAGAGGGTCGTGTGAAGATGTGGTCTATCCTGGCAAAGGAATTATGAGGAGCTGAAAAATAGGTATAATCTTTAATGTGTGGATTAGTCTCTCTCCAAATTAGTCTCTCTCCAAATATCTATCAGTCTTGTCTCATGAAGCAACTTCGCAATTTTAACGCTCTGTCTAGAGGTATCGGTTACCCACCTGCAGATTTGTCAAGAGAGAAGTCGAAGGTCGTTTTGGAGTCCCCACCTAAAAAAATTGTGCCCTTTAAGTGAGGTCGTAATTTGTGTAATAGGGAATCAAAAAAGGTTTTTTGCCCCTTATTAAGGGCGTAGTATGAGACAAAAGTATATAGTTCCCCGTCTACGTGGCCAGAAACCAGGACATAACGACCCAGCGGGTCCACTATAGTCTCCAATTGTGATAGGTTAATGTGTTTGGCAAAGCAGATGACCACCCCTTTTGTTTTGTTAACTGCGGAAGCCAAAAAGAATTGGGGGAAGCGTTGGTGTAGGAAAGTGGGCTTATATGAGGATGGAAAGTGGGTCTCTTGAAGGAAGAGAATGTTTGCATGCATGGAATGGTACAATTGAAATAGTTTCCTATGTTTTATGGGCGAATTAATATCCTGAGCAATGTGAGAAATGATTTTGAGGGTGGGAGGGGGGCAATGTGGATTAGCCATGGACCAGAGGGGGTGAGCCTATAAGTGAGGTCTGTGTCTTACCTTTGCTGAACTAGGAGATCGCGCTGAGCAGCCCAATTGATATATGAGCCAAATAGTTTGGACCTGGTGAGGGAGACCACAGACGCACCCAGGACCTGGGAACACTCAGATGAGCAGAGACAAAGGAAAAGAAGAGAGAAATGAAAAAAGAAAGGAAGAGAAACAAAAACGTTACAGAGACCTGAAGTAAAGGACATATATAGCCTGTGGAAACAATAAACATGGGGGTCCCCAGACCCCTTCCCACCCCCGGGGGGGAAGGTGACCTAGCCACTTTGTACCCCTAATCCTGAGAGGACTGGAGAACCCTGACTAGGGGGAAACCGGGTAAGCAACCAAGAACACAGACGGTGCTCCTGGTTCCCACTGGAGGTGCACTGGGTCCACCACAGCCCCGACACCTTAAAAATACTTCAACTGAAGGTTATCCTAGAGGCAGTAATAACTGATAAGCAGAACGTCCCGAGAAAAAATAAAAACTGTAAACCTTTTAAATCACTGATTGCCCCTAATGGTGTCCAACCATCGCCCGGGGCCCCAGCCAATGAGGCTAGGGGCCTGGGGAAGCAGAGAGGCTCCATCCAGGGTGAGCTCAGAAGCCTTGGAAACAAGGCAGGGGATGACCCCCCCTAAGGCTTGTGGGTCTATCCCTGTACGCCGCCGGCGTCGCCAGCCACACCGACCGCGCAGGGGGATATGCAAGAGTAAAACCTGGAAAAACGTTAAACATTTTAAACTCTGATAGCTGTTAGTTCTCCCTCAGAGGATGAGAACTCAAAGCCTGACAATAAGGTCAAAGGCGGTAAAGATGAGTATAACCATTAATCGTTGGCGCTCACTGAGGAGCCAGTAGGTAATTACTACCCTTCCCCTGTAACAATGTCCGGAGCCCCCATGCTTAGGTGACATTCAGACTGGTAAAGGCTGAGAAGTATTCCTCATCTGAGTCAGTGCAGGTGAGGAAATATTCCCTTAATGGAGCCGTCTAGTGAGGAGTGGCATAGGGAAGCTCCAAAAAGGCACCCGAAAGCGGAGAGAGGAGGAAAAAAGAAAGTCCTGGATCAGGGCCCTAATCCCTGTAAGAGGCCTGTGTTTCATGGTGGAATGTTCTCCTTGGACCGCTTGTGATTCTCTTGAAGCCAAGTGGGCTGCAGTGGGCTAGCTGGTGGGGGTCTCTTTGAATATGGTGGGGTTCCCCTGGCAGTCATGGCGGAGGGAGGTTCCTGTACAATCAGGCCCAATTGTAGTAACAGGCGTTCACCTTCGGCAAATGATGAGAAGCTGTGGCTCTTGTTTTGTGTATGAAAAGTTCAGACGAAGAGGGAAAGACCACCTACATGCAATTTCTTTTTCCACCAGAGGTTGCAGGAGTGGTTTAAGCGCATGTCTCTTTTGTACTGTGTATGGAGATAGGTCTGCAAAAACCTGGATTTTGTGACCAAACAGCTTGAGGTCATCCGAGAACCTGGATTTTATCATTACCTCCTCCTTCACCGAATATAAATGAGGTTTAACGATGATGTCTCTGGGGAGACCATCCGAATGTGGGGGTCGCAGGGCTCTGTGGGCTCTATCCAACTCCATGCGGTGTTCAGGGATGTCTGGGATAAGGCCCTTGATCAGAGATTTTACAGCTGCATGCACATCCTTCTCAGACTCAGGGAGACCCCTGATTCTAAAGTTATAATGTCTCGATCTGTTCTCGAGGTCGTCGATCTTTGCAAATGCAGCTTCCAACTGATTCTGAACATCTTGGATCCTGGCTGAGTTCTGATTAATCCGTGCCACTGATTGATCAGCTCTCTCTTCTATAGCGTCAGTTCTCATCCCTATTTGCTGCAGGTCAACATAGATGGATGAAGTAATTTGGGCTGCATTTAATGCCAAGCTTTTAGAAAGTAATTGAGAAAACGCTGCCATCATGGAGGGGAAGTCATTGGGAATCGGGGTAGCATCAGCTCCACTCACTGACAGAAGCATGCCTGTATGCGGGTCTAGCATGGGGGTGGAGGGGAGACCAGAGTTCATGCTGCCCAGCAGGGACTTCGTAAAGGCAGGGGAAGCGGCCATAGTCGGGGGCGGGTAAGAGGTACCTGGAGGGTGTGGGGTTATCAGGTCCTGGTCCGCAATGGATTAATCTGAGGCCTCCGTGCTGTGTGTGCCTCGTGGGGCCGTCGCCATCTTGGCATAACTGAGGGGGGCGGCCGCCGCGGACATCTGGCCGCTGAGACTCCTCCTGGCTTGTGCGACTGACATCGAAAGGTTCCTGTGGGTCTCCCCTGCTCGATTGTCCTGGTGACATGCTTGCGGGACTGCTCTGTGAGCTCCGGTGGCTGTTATGGGGCTGTGGTGGAGTGGAGCTCTAGAAGCCAGCGGCCATCTTGGGAGCTGCTGTGCATGCGCCTTCAGGATCAATTTTCTTTTGTCAGCATGATAAGATTTGTATCAAAAAGTGTACTAATCCCTGATCTTTCTCCTGAGTATTTGACTGGACATTGTAAATGGATATCCATCACACTTTTGTTCTCATCGGTCCTCATTGGTCCCATTGCTCCTCTTGAAGTCATTGGCTGCCTTCCCAGGTGTCAAGACAATGGCCTGCTTTGTTTTTTTGTTTTTTTTTTCTTTTAAGCTTTATCTCTTTTTAGTTTTTTTTTTTTTTGAGAATATAAACAAATCAAAACATGAACAAATTTGACAGAAATAATTCAGTACAATCCAATGAAAAAGATATTGGTCAGCTACAATAATACAGTGTTTTCTGTTAAAAATGCATAAACAGGGTATGAGAATATGTTGTACAGTGGTGCCATGGTGAGCACTAAATCCAGTACAGACCTCACCGTGGCTCCATCAAGCATACTGATAAGTAAGTAGTATCTTAAAAGTTGCAAACTATAGAAATATAGGTGCCCAGAGTGGGCCCCTAAGGAAAGTATGGTATGTATGAATAGCAAAACTGAAAGTTGTCCCTTTATTTCCTGATATAAGTATCAGCAGGAGTAAGTAAGTGAGTGAGTAAGATTGTGTAAGAGGTGTTAACAAAGGGGGGTAATTCAATTAGTGGTATTCAAACTAAAAATGTACATTTTGAGTCTTGAAGCCAGAGATTCCAGGTTTAGAGAAATTTAGGTGTGGCTAGGGGAGCTTTTGCAAACAGGAATTCATACAGAAGATGGTCATTTTAAGATCTGTAAAGGTGGAGAAGTCGTTTTTCTTTTATCTAAAGCCAAACATGCTGCAATGAAAACATCAGAAAATGGGGAGGCCATTGGTCAGTTCCAATACTGAGTAAGGCTAATTTAGGATCTGGTGAGCAGAAAAATATAGGTAACAGAGGTAAAAAGAAGCAGAAAATATGTTTCCAGAACTGCATAATCTGAGGATATTGCCACCAAATATCCAGTGGGGACCTTAATTGCCTATAATTATGCCAGCAAGTTGGTGAGGAGGTTGGGAAGGTAGCTTCAAGTCTCTGTGACGTATAGTTCCCCCCGGTGCACCAGCACTGTAATGACTCTCAATGTGTGGTGCACATTTTTTTTCTTTTTTATTCTTTATCAGATTTCACATCATACAGAGATTATCAGGGCCTACAGGCTCCCGGAAAACAACAAACAGAATGGGCAAAGAGCATGGCTCACATACAGAAATAAAGTCAACAGTAGAATCACTACAGATAGACCAGCAGATACAAGGTCCATCCAAACAGTAGCTGTACAGTTCCTTTTGCCCAAGGAACCCTGACAAGCTTATATCCCATATATATCTCCATATATATCTTTTTCAGTACAAACTGAAAAACAAGACAAAAAAGAAAGAAAAGGGATAAGCAGAAAAGAAAGAGCCAGAGAAGGTAAAGTAAAAAAAAAGGGGGGGTAGGGAAAAGAAAGTGAGTGCGTTACACAAGTGGAGCCAGCTCAGTGAAGTCTGTTGGGGTCAAAGGCATCACCTCAAAAGGAACGGGCAAGGGTGTCACGGTTGAGAGCCCAGAATATCCTGATATTCAGATGTGAAAGTAAATTCCATCCAGTAAAACCATGTTTTATGAACCCATTTCTCTCTATGGTGTACCGCAGCCATGAGATCTTCCATTAGTTTAACTTCTTTGATCTTGGCAAACCAAGTCTTAATGGAAGGGGGTGTGGTTTGTTTCCAGAATAGTGGGATATATGCCTTTGCAGCATTCAGAAAAAGTAGTAAGAGGGAGCGCTTGTAACATTTCAAGGACATGGGGGACAAATACAACAGAAAATTGACTGTATCATCCAGCATCTGGATATCAGTAAACCTCTGAATCCAGTGTTTGATTTGGGATCAGAAATCTTTAACCACTTGACGACCGCCTCACGCAGATATACGTCAACAGAATGGCACGGGCAGGCAGAATCACGTACCTATACGTGATTGCCTTCCCGTGGGCGGGGGGTCCGATCGGACCCCTCCCAGTGCCAGAGGAGGTCGTCATTTGTTCGCGGGCGATGTTCGCGGGCATCCATTCGTGGCCACCCCCTCCCGATTGCTCCCGGCAAATGAAAATCCTTCCTCTGCCTCTGTAATGTAAACAGAGGGAGAGGAAGTGATGTCATCTCTCCTCGCGTCGGTCTTTTGGTTCCGGCGCCGAGGAGAGAAGACATCCAAGTAAGTGCACCAACACTACACTTTCAGTAGAACACACTAGGCACACTTTTCACCCCCCATCACCCCCGATCACCCCCCTGTACCCCCTGTCACACTGACACCAATAGCAGTTTTTTTTTTTTTGCATTGGTGTCAGTTTGTGACAGTTATAGGTGTTAGGGCAGTTAGGGTTACCTCCCTTTAGGTCCAGGGTACCCCCCTAACCCCCCCTAGTAAAGGTTAACCCCTTGATCTCCCCCCGTTGCCAGTGTTGCTAAGCGATTGTTTTTCTGATCGCTGTATTAGTGACACAGGTGACGCTAGTTAGGGTGGTAAGTATATAGGTTCGCTGTCAGTGTTTTATAGCGACAGGGACCCCCATATACTACCTACTAAAGGTTTTAACCCCCTGATTGCCCCCTAGTTAACCCTTTCACCAGCGATCACCGTATAAGTGTTACGGGAGACGCTGGTTAGTTAGTTTTTTATAGTTTATTATAGTTTTAGGGCACCCGCCGTTTATTACCTTATAAAAGTTTAACCCCCTAATTGCCCGGTGGTGATATAAGTTACGTTTTTAGGATCAGATAAGGTCTGCGTCGCCCCAGGCAGCGTCAGGTTAGCGACAGTACCGCTAACACCCACGCACGCAGCATGCTATAGTATCTGAGCAGATCGATATCTGATCCGATCAGATCTATACTAGCGTCCCCAGCAGTTTAGGGTTCCAAAAAAACGCAGTGTTAGCGGGATCAGCCCAGATACCTGCTAGCACCTGCGTTTTGCCCCTCGGCCCAGCCCAGCCCACCCAAGTTCAGTATTGATCGATAACTGTCACTTACAAAACACTAAGTACACATAACTGCAGCGTTCGCAGAGTCAGGCCTGATCCCTGTGATCGCTAGCAGTTTTTTGGTAGCGTTTTGAATCAGTCGCTAACAGTAAAGAGCTTTTTTGTCTGTGAGTCTCACTAGTGTACCCCTAAATTTAGAGCCCAAAATGGCAAATCGAAGGTACACTAGTGAAGAGGCCTACACGTTTCTGAGCATGACAGATAGTGAAGAGGAAGTCACTCATCTGTCAGATTCAGGCTCAGAATACGATCCTGTAGAGGACAGCGGCTCCATGACAGATAGCTCTGACGACGGAGTTGTGGTCCCTGCTAAGGCCAGGCGTACCGGACCCCAAACTTCTTCTTCTGTCCTTGAAGTGCAAGAACCGCAGGTCCCTCCTATGGAGCAGAGAAGTACTAGCGCCGCTATTCCTTCTGGTGAACTGGCAAGCACCAGCGGCCTAGTACACCCTGGTCGTATATCCAGCACTGCAGTATTACGTGGTGACGTGGCGAGTCCCATAAGTGCAGTTCAAGCTGGCGAGGTGGCAGGCACAAGTAGTGTCCCGCTGCCACCAAGAAGACAAACACAGGCCCGTCGTGCCCATAGTGCCCTTCCTGCTGCATTCGCCAATCCGAATTGGGAACCCACCACTTCTGCAGCACCCGTACTTCCCCCATTCACTGGCCAACCCGGAATTCAGGTGGAAACAGTTGATTTTACGCCACTGGATTTTTATTCGCTGTTTTTCACCGAAGATCTCTATAGATCTATTGTGGACCAAAGCAATTTGTACGCTGGTCAACACATCACCACCTTTCCCCAGTCCTTCCTTGCCAGAGATTGGAAACCAATTACGGTTTCCGAATTTAAGCTCTTTCTGGGCCTTTCCCTCAACATGGGCATAAATAAAAAGAGTAAGTTGCGGTCATATTGGTCCACTGACCCAATTTACCATATGCCCGTGTTCTCTGCCTCCATGATCAGGGCACGATACGAGCAGATTTTGCGGTTCATGCACGTCAACGACAATGAACTCTGTCGTCCTCGTGGAGACCCTGGATACGATCGGCTCTACAAAATTCGGCCCCTCGTAAACCACTTCAACCAACATTTTGCAGACTTGTTTACTCCCCATCAAGTTGTCTGCGTTGATGATTAAATTTTCTGGCCGCTTGTCATTCAAACAGTACCTTCCCAGCAAGCGTGCCAGATATGGGGTCAAGATGTATAAGCTCTGTGACAGGGCCACAGGCTATACATGTAGTTTTATGGTCTACGAGGGCAAAGATAGTCACGTAGAGCCGACAAACTGCCCTGACTACATAAGAAGCGCTGGCAAGATAGTGTGGGACTTGGTGTCACCCTTATTCGGAAAGGGGTACCACTTGTACGTGGACAATTTATTACACGAGCGTGCCACTTTTTAGCCACCTTTTTGATCATCAGATTGGAGCATGTGGCACCGTGCGACCTAATCGCCGGGGCTTTCCCCAGCGGCTTGTAGATTCCCGTCTTAGGCTGGGGGAGAGAGCCTGCTTGCAGTGTAATAACTTGCTCGCTATGAAGTGAAGGGACAATAAGAATGTTTTCGTTCTTACCTCCCTTCATGCAGACACGACGGTCCAAATTACTACGGCGACTGGTGTTGTGGAGAAACCCCTCTGTGTCCACGAATATAACCAAAATATGGGAGGGGTGGACCTCATCGACCAGTTGTTGGCGCCGTACCTAGTTGCCCGTAAGGCCAGACGCTGGAAAAAAAAAGTGTCTGTTTATTTATTTCAATTGGCTTTGCTGAATGCTCATGTGCTATACATTTTTTGTGCTTCAGGATGGCAACTTGTGTCAAAAAATAAAATATTCCATGGACTCAACATGCCTCTCAGCAAATAGCTTGGGGTGTCTACTTTCCAAAATGGGGTCATTTGGGGGGGCTTTGTGCCATCTGGGCATTTTATGGCCTTCAAAACTGTGATAGGTAGTGAGGAGTGAAATCAAAAATTTACGCTCTTAGAAATCCTGAAGGCAGTGATTGGTTTTCGGGGCCCCGTACGCCGCTAGGCTCCCAAAAAGTCCCACACATGTGGTATCCCCGTACTCAGGAGAAGCAGCTGAATGTATTTTGGGGTGCAATTCCACATATTCCCATGGCCTGTGTGAGCAATATATCATTTAGTGAGAACTTTTTGTAAATTTTTTTTTTTTTGTCATTATTCAATCACTTGGGACAAAAAAATAAATATTCAATGGGCTCAACATGCCTCTTAGAAATTTCCTTGGGGTGTCTACTTTCCAAAAGGGGATCATTTGGGGGGGGTTTGTACTGCCCTGCCATTTTAGCACCTCAAGAAATGACATAGGCAGTCATAAACTAAAAGCTGTGTAAATTCCAAAAAATGTACCCTAGTTTGTAGACACTATAACTTTTGCGCAAACCAATAAATATACGCTTATTTCCATTTTTTTATCAAAGACATGTGGCCGAATACATTTTGACCTAAATTTATGACTAAAATTAAGTTTATTGGATTTTTTTAATAACAAAAAGTAGAAAATATCATTTTTTTTCAAAATTTTCGGTCTTTTTCCATTTTTATAGCGCAAAAAATAAAAACGGCAGAGGTGATCACATACCATCAAAAGAAAGCTCTATATGTGGGAAGAAAAGGACACAAATTTCGTTTGGGTACAGCATTGCATGACCGCGCAATTAGCAGTTAAAGCGATGCAGTGCCAAATTGTAAAAAATGCTCTGGTCATTAAGGGGGTAAATCCTTCCGGTGCTGAAGTGGTTAAGACCCTCACAGGACCAGAAAAAGTAGAACATGTAACCCACCTCCCTTTGACATCTCCAACATAATGAGGAACTCTGGGGGAACAATTGATGTAAGGTTTTGAGGACTCTATACCATCTAGTTAGGATTTTGTATCCAGTTTCTTGGATCTTACTAGAGATGGAGGCCTTATGAGTCATCTGTATAATCCTGTCCCTCTGCTGGTGTGATGCATTTGAGTGTATCATAGGTCTTGGTCTGCTTTGCTTTTATCGTATCCTGAAAGACGGTTGGCATAATACATTCTCTCCAGCTCCTCCAGCTCCACATTGAGGGGGATTTACTAAAACTGGTGCACACAGAATCTGGTGCATCTGTGCATAGTAACCAATTAACTTCAGCTTGTTCAATTAAGCTTTGACAAAAAAAAAAAACTAGAAGCTGATTGGGTAGTTACTATGCACAACTGCACCAGATTCTGTGTGTACCAGTTTTAGTCAATCACTCCCATCAAGTTCAACCCCACAATCACAACCACTGTTTTATATTAACATTGGATATTATATCGATGATGACATTTGTAAGGGGGTGGGAGGATTGCTTTTTTGTAATTGGTGATATACTTAAGTACTTTATTAGCCCTTTTTTTATGACAGAAATATTTGTAAAAGTTTGATAATAAATAGGTATTTTTACTGACAATGATGAATGTCAGTCTGTGTCCTAAAAGTCCCACTTATTGTCTGTCAGTTTTGTTTTACTGCAAACTAGGAAGTTGGACATTGTGGGGGATTGTTTAATAGCTGGCAGAGCATTCTATTCAAAATGACTAGGCTATAACACATGAACATTCAATAACACATTATTTAAATGTTTTTTTTTATTTTTGACCATGGATACATTTTAAGAATATGTAAATACTTTAATTTCCATGGTCAGGGGACAGATATACTTTACCAGTGTGAATTATAGAAGGATTCAGCCTTATTTCAACCTGTGTTCACTTCTAATGCTCATTCAGCATCTGGAGAAATTCAAATTTTCCTAATAATTCTCCTAGACCTCTCTGGATATTTAAAGTAAATAGAGTGAAAAGCTTCTTAAAATGAATATGTTTTGTAATGTAAAACACAAACATATATATATATGATTTGTGAGAGATCCTGTTCATCTTAAAGAATTCCAAATTCTGAGGAAGCATTTCAAACAAATGTGAAATGCATGAAATAAACTAGCATTAAACAGAGTACTTACTACAGAAGAACAAGTAACAACTAAAAAAAGTCTCATATTAAAGGGGTATAAAATGAATACATTGTAAAAAGATTACACTGAAATTGAAAACATTACTGGTACAGCCATAGGTTTTGCAATATTCACATTTTCAATATTTCTTTGTTATGGAAACCAAGGGAAGTTCTTCACCAGATGGCACTGCTCAATTACAAATGAGTCATAACATCAGTTTTTTATAAATGATCAAGGTATGAAATAATGTAAGGTTATTGTAGATAGATATGCGGTGCTCCCTCGCAGAGAATACTGTGTTGTATTGCTCCTTCTGTCCTCAAGAGGATAACATGCTCTGGCAGCTCCTGTAGTCACCAAAACACCTTTTTCGCAAAACTGAATAAATAAATAAAACGGCAAACAGTAATGCTCTGGGGCGTGTGATTTGACCTTGGTCTAAGATGGCCACATAAGTCTGGACTCCTGCACACTGAGGCCTGAAACTCACCCCATTGGGAGATCTCCACCAAGAGCCATCATGGGGAAGGTCAATCGAAAAGCCGAAGGGGCCTCTATTTACCTGTCTGTATATTGTCATCTATACTTATTGTTAATGTTTTCTATGGCTATTGTAATGAGATCAATCTACTGGGAGGACTGTGGGCTTTAGCCATAGCCCCACTATTGTTTGATTTGGGGTATATTTTGACCAAAAAGACCTACTCAATTGCCTTTAAGTGGAAGTGTTTCTTTTAAATTCCATTTCAATATGGTAACAATTCCACATTCCCCCAAAGCATGAGAGATTCCTAGATATTCATATAAAGGCTTATTATTTTAGTCAAGTCATTTTTCCTTTTTCCAACACTGTATGTGGATGCCCAGGTGAGCTGGTTTATTTGCCTACTTGTTTTCTTATTCTTACTTATAAACTGGGCTTCCTTTCCATTAGCATACAACCTTCAGTCTATCTGCTCTGTTCCTTCTATTGATTTGCTCCCATGCATAAATAGTTGGCGGGTCCTAACATGACACTGCTGACCTTATGGGTTTTATCCACTTCTCTAGGTGGGCTAGTGGGTCTAATCCAACCATTAGAAATGGTCTTTCTCTAGTTAGTCACTCTCCACTCTCCTTTCTCTCTCTTTCGAACCTCCTTCCTTTTTGTTCCACCCCTCCCTCCATTCCCTTCCTCTTTTTTTCCCCTCTTCCTCCCCTTTTTTTTAATTTTCGCAGCTTTCTTGTGAACCCTCGTGACAGCTCCTGGGGCAGACACATAATGGTGGCCTTCATGCAATCCTTATCTATTCTTGCAAATTAATTTGTGAGCATGGTTTCATTTTTTGTCACATACTAATAAATATTAACCATGTGGAGTTTAGACACAATTTAAAATATTTGTTTGTTGATCTTTCATAATATGGTTCTCTTATATAGTATCTCACAAAAGTGAGTACACTCCTCACATTTTTGTAAATATTTTATTATATCTTTTCATGTGACAACACTGGAGAAATGACATTTTGCTACAATGTAAAGTAGTGAGTGTACAGCTTGTATAACAGTGTAAATTTGCTGTCCCCTCAAAATAACTCAACACACAGCCATTAATGTCTAAACCACTGAGAGTACACCTCTAAGTGAAATTGTCCAAATTGGGCCCAATTAGCCATTTTCCCTCCCCGGTGTCATGTGACTCGTTAGTGTTACAAGGTCTCAGATGTGAATGGGGAGCAGGTGTATTAAATTTGGTAGTCTCGCTCTCACTCTTATACTGGTTACTGGAAGTTCAACATGGCACCTCATGGCAAAGAACTCTTTGAGGATCTGAAAAAAAAGAATTGTTGTCTACATAAAGATGGCCTAGGCTATAAGAAAATTGCCAAGACCCTGAAACTGAGCTGCAGCACAGTGGCCAAGACCATACAGCGGTCTAACAGGACAGGTTCCACTCAGAACAGGCCTCGCCATGGTCGACCAAAGAAGTTGAGTGCACATGCTCAGCTTCATATACAGAAGTAGTCTTTGGGAAATAGACGTATGAGTGCTGTTGGCATTGCTGCAGATGTTGAAGGGGTGGGGGGTCAGCCTGTCAGTGCTCAGACCATATGCCGCACACTGCATCAAATTGGTCTGCATGGCTGTTGTCCCAGAAGGAAGTCTCTTCTAAAGATGATGCACAAGAAAGCCCGCAAACAGTTTGCTGAAGACAAGCAGACAAAGGACATGGATTACTGGAACCATGTCCTGTGGTCTGAGGAGACCAAGATAAACTTATTTGGTTCAGATGGTGTCAAGCGTGTGTGGCGGCAACCAGGTGAGGAGTACAAAGACAAGTGTATCTTGCCTACAGTCAAGCATGGTGGTGGGAGTGTCATGGTCTGGGGCTGCATGAGTGCTGCCGACACTGGGGATCTGCAGCTCATTGAGGGAACCATGAATGCCAACATGTACTGTGACATACTAAAGCAGAGCATGATCCCCTCCCTTCAGGGACTGGGCCGCATGGCAGTATTCCAACATAACGACCCCAAACACACCTCCAAGACGACTACTGCCTTGCTAAAGAAGCTGAGGTTAAAGATGATGGACTGGCCAAGCATGTCTCCAGACCTAAACCCTATTGAGCATCTGTGCGGCATCCTCAAACGGAAGGTGGAGGAGTGCAAGGTCTCTAACATTCACCAGCTTGGTGATGTCATCATGGAGGAGTGGAAGAGGACTCCATTGGCAACCTGTGAAGCTCTGGTGAACTCCATGCCCAAGAGGGTCAAGGCAGTGCTGCAGAATAATCGTGGTCACACAAAATTTTGACACTTTGGACCCAATTTGGACATTTTCACTTAGGGGTGTACTCACTTTTGTTGCCAGTGGTTTAGACATTAATGACTGTGTGTTGAGTTATTTTGAGGGGACAGCACATTTACACTGTTATAAAAGCTGTACACTCACTACTTTACATTGTAGCAAAGTGTAATTTCTTCAGTGTTGTCACATGAAAAGATATAATAAAATATTTACAAAAAGGTGAGGGGTGTACTCACTTTTGCGAGAAACTGTAGATATTCGGTCAATTACTGATTAAGTGATTTAAGATTCATGAAACACGTTGATAGATTATTTGTTACATAATCCAATCACATACTGTATTTTTGCCACAGTATTTGTGATATGTCAAGAAAATACCATATGTATATATGACAGAAGTATTCCAGTTGCTTTGATATTTGATGTACTTTTTTAAGTTTTCTTTTTTAAGATTTATTGTCATTTTGGAATAAAATTTGTAACGTGTATCTACTTTTATTTGCGTTTCTCGTAAAAGTCTCCTGGGCTCAGTCTTATTTTTTTGTATTGAGTTTAAATTAGCTGCCTTTGCTGATGACGTACTATACTTCACAACCTAATCTTCTTAAAGCGGGTGTCCACCTATCTATCGTTTTTTTTTTTTTGAGTTCATTCACAAACTTTTCTTCTCAGCATTACATACTCACATATTGTGTGTAATATGTCCGCCTGTGTCAGATTTCGTCGGAAAGAATAACTTATATTATTCACTGCAGGCGGTTTCCATCTTCATTGTGGGCATTTGAAGCCCACAAGCATTTATTTCCTGGATGTGGTGAATGCTGTGCTCCCAGCATTCACTGCTCATTCCCGCACATGCTCAGTGGCATCCTGGGAAGCCTGAGACTAGCTCCCAGGAGTCTGGGAAAGGCTAGAAACACGCCTACTCCCATGGGAGGAGAACCAGGAAGTGCAAAGAAGAATAGAAAAATAAAAGGTAATTACGGCGGTTTAAATTTTTTTAAACGGCATGTCAGCATCTAGGCAAGGAAGAGAATACATACAGATATTGTTCAAAATTTGGGTGGAACCCCGCTTTAAGGACCTCAGTAGGCTCCAAGTCCTATTGAGCTTAAAGATTAATTATGCTAAATCGCATTCCTTAAATGTCAACTTACCTACTGCAGTGTTCACATAGTGCAAGGGTAATTTCCATTTTTTCTGGAAAACTGATGCCATATCCTACTTGGAGATATAGATCCCAGCCCACTATTAGAGAACTATTTCTCCCAATTACCACTGGAATCACTCCCTTGGATTTTCTCCCATAAGCTTCCCAAACAAGCTCTACTGCTATCTTTTATAAGCCACTCTATACAATGTCTTCATAAGGCCTGTGATAAGACCTTCCTTTTCTCTTCCCAGGGCCCACTGACCTATGTCTAGATGAACAGGACTTTGCCCCATGGTATGACAAGCAAATTTTAGTACATCTTTGTTCTCATAGAGAGGTCCTCACCTCTCACTTTTTCTCTAAAGGCAAACTTCTATGCTATGCGGTGATAACCTTATTCTCTACTTCAGACACCTTCCCCTACTGGACATATTTACAATGTAAACATTTCCTGACCTCTCCAGATTCTAACAATGTATAGACCAGGCCTCTCACGGTGATTGAAGCTCTATGCACAAAAGTGGCCCCTCAGTACCACCTGATCTCAACAATGGCTACTGCTTAAAGACCCTCCTCCTCCTCCAGATTCTGCACACTGTAATGGAAATTTGTACCTACTGTATATAATTGTATTCTATTTTGTATGTATTGCACACTGCCCTCACTGTGCACACAGCACTAATAATGTTTTCAGTAAATGTTTACATTCTTTTAAACCCCGAGCCAAAATAAAAAAAAAATGGCTTGGGGGTCCCCCCAGAATCGATACCAGACCCTTATCCGAGCAAGCAACCTGGCAGGCCGCAGGAAAAGGGGGGATGAGAGAACGCCCCCCCTCCTGAACTGTACCAGGCCACATGCCCTCAACATGGGAGGGTGTTTTGGTGTCCCCCCCAAAACACCTTGTTCCCCATGTTGATGGGGACAAGGGCCTCTTCCCCACAACCCTTGCCTGGTGGATGTAGGGATCTGCGGGAGGGGGCTTATCGGAATCTGGAAGCCCGCTTTAACAAGGAGACCCCCAGATCCCGCCCCCCCTATGTGAATGGGTATAGGGTACATTGTACCCCTACACATTTACCAAAAAAAGTGTAAAAAAGTAAAAATGACAATAGACAGTTTGGGACAATTCCTTTATTAAAAAATAAATAAATAAATGTCCATTCATCTTTGATCACAGCGCTGACGACGCAAGAAAAAAAACAAAAACGGAAAAACTCGACTGCCTCGATGGGAAGCTCCTGCCGACTGTAGCCTTTTTGCTTTGACAGCTGTTATATAGCTGAGGGCAGGGCCAATCTGTGACATAAGCGTGTGACCCCGCCCCCTTCTAACATGATGTGACATCACGTAATGTCAGAGAGGGGCAGGGTCATCTGTTTATGTTACCGGGTGGCCCCGCCCTCAGCTTTATAACAGCTGTCAAAGCAAAAAGGCTGCAGTTTCAGTACACCCTGCCTTTGGCCAATCATGGCTCTCACAGGAGAGCGCACTGTGATTGGCCAAAGCAAGCAGGTCAGGTGCATGCTTTGGCCAATCAGCAGCTGTCAATGAACTGCGATCTTGCAGCGCATTGACTGTCTCGCCATCTATTATGGAGCGCTCCGCAGGCGCTCGAATGTCCCATGAGCGCCTCATAATTTTCTAAATTCGGCGAATGGGCGAAACACCCGATGTTCGAGTCGAACTTCCAGTACCAATGTCACCAGACCAGTGTGAGCCAGCAGCATTTTTTTCTGATCACTGCCACATCAGTACCACTGTCATCAGACCGGTGTAAGCCAGAAACGTTGTTTCTGATCACTGCCACACCTGTACCAGTGTTACCAGACCAGTGTAAGCCAGCAACAGGTTTCTTGATTACCACCAGTGCTAGTGTCCCCAGAGCCAGTGCAGCATGCAACAGTGTACCTGATCAGCACCATACACATCCCGGTGTTGCTAGAACAGTGTAAGCTAGCAACAATCTTCGTAATCACTGCCACATCAGCACCGGTGTCAGAAGACCAGTGTAATCCATGAACATTGTTCCTGATCGCTACCACTCCAGTGACGGTGTCACCATACCACTGCAACGTTAACAGACCAGTGCAGCTAAAAGCAGTGTCGATGGTAACCACCTCAACAGAACTATGTCACTGGATCAGTGCAGCCAGCCACAGTGTTATTAATGGCCGCTGCCCCAGTAAAGTGTCACTAGATGAGTGCAGCAAGCAACAATGTTCCTGATTGCTTCCCAAGGTGTTAATCTCTGCAGTAGTTAATAGCTTTGGCGGCAGAGATCAACAGTTTGGGCAGCAGATGTAGTCTCCAGGAACAGATGGTAACATGAGATGACATCTACTGTACAACACAGCGGACCTCTCATTTCCCCTTTAAAGGGACAGGCACATTATGACCAAATGTTAAGTAGGTCAATTCCATGAGGTGAGCTGCTAGTGGTGGTGGAGTTATGCCGCGTACACACGAGCAGACTTTATGGTAGACTTTGTCCTGCAGACTTTTCAACGGACTTTACGACTGAACAGACTTGCCTACACACGATCAACCAAAGTCTGACGGATTCGTACATGATGATGTAGACCAGACTAAAACAAGGAAGTTCATAGCCAGTAGCCAATAGCAGCCCTAGCGTCGTTTTTTGTCTGTCGGACTAGCATACAGACGAGCAGACTTTTCGACCGGACTCGAGTCCGTCGGAAAGATTTGAAACATGTTTCATTTCTAGGTCCCTCGTACTTTTGGGGAAAAAAAAAGTCCGCTGGAGCCCACACACGATCGAATTGTCCTACAGACTCCGGTCCACCGGACCAAGTATGCCATAAAGTCCGGTCGTGTGTACGCGGCATAAGAGTCACAAGGAGTGGTGGTATTACATAGAAAGTGTTATTGAAGAAACTAAAAGTGAAGGATCACCTTTGCACTTGGTGTAGAGCCATGTTTACTTATGGGCAATTAATCATTGTGTTGGACACTTTTATATGTGGTATTATTTCAATATTGTTTAAATCTTGGTGTAGCCCAGGATTCATTATTGGTGTTCCTGATCACATCAGTCTGAATGTCAGCAGACCAGTGTAGTCCGCAACAGTGTTCCTGATCATCTCCACACAAGTCCCAATGTTACCAGATCACTGTAAACCAGCAATAGTGTTCCTGAACATTGCCACATCAGTCCAATGTCGCCAGACTAGTGCATCCAGAAACAGTGTTCCAGATCGCCACCAAACAAGTGCAGTGATCGAGACTAGTGCAGCCAGAAATAGTGTTCACCAATAATCACCATCACATCAGTCCCAGTGTTACCAGACCAGTGCAGCTATCAACAATGCTCCTGATTGCCATCACACAAATTGCAATGTCAGCAGACCAGGGTAAGCCAGCAACAGTGTTCCTGATCACTGCTGCACTATTGTCAGTGTCACTAGAACCAATGCAGCCAGAAACAGTGTCCCTGATCACTGCTACATGAGTCCCAGTGTCACCAAACCAGTATAAGCCAGCAACATTTCTCCTGATAACCACCACACCAGTCCCAGTGTCGGCAGATCAGTGTGAGCCAACTGAACTGTTTGTGATCACCACAAAACAAGTACCAGTAACCAAAACCAGGGCAGCCAGCTGAAGTATTCTTCATCACCAGTGTCCCCAGACCAGAGCAGCTGGCAAAAATGCTCCTAATCACCATCACACAAAGGGTAGTGTCACCAGACAAGGGTAAGCCAGCAACAGTGTTCCTGATTACTGTCACCAGAGCCAGTGCAGCAGTGTCCCTGATCACTGCCAAAATGAGTCCCAGTATCACTGGACAAGGTTAAGACAGCAACATTTATTTATTTATTATAGGTAGGTACTTATATAGTGCTGTCAATTTACACAGCACTTTACATACCGTATATACTCGAGTATAAGTAGTTCAGAGTAGAAGTCGAGGCCCTAATTTACCACAAAAAAATGGGAAAAACGTATTCACCCGAGTATAAGACGAGGGTGAGAAATGCACAGCTACTGTAAGTGGAAAAGAGGGTCAACAATGCCCATTTGCAGCCTCACTGTGCCCATTTGCAGCCATAGGTCCCCTGAACTTCAAACTTGGTAGTTAAGGGTTCCTAGATGCCCCCTAGCTGCAGCCAAAATTTGGGGTCTCTGAACCCAAAGGGTCCCGAAATGACATTGCTGCAGATGGACACAGTTGACCAACTTTGGGGCCCCGTATCTTGGGGCCACTTAATGCTAGGAACCCCAAATTTGGTGTGCAAACCCAGAAACTAGCACCATAAAATATTCAAAGCTGAAGTTTCTAGCACCAAGTGGCCCCGAAATACAGGGCCCCAAAAATCTGTTCAGAAAATGTCAAGCACTTTTCTGCAACAGAGAATGACATTTTCCGAACCTATTTTGGGGCCCCGTATTTCGGTGCCACTTGGTGCTAGAAACTCCAGCTTGGGATATGTTGTGGTACCAGTGGTTTGCACACCAAATTTGGGGTTCCTAGCACCAAGTGGCCCTGAGATACGGGGCCCCAAAGTCGGTTCAGAAAATGTCAAGCACTTTTCTGCAACCAAGAAGGACATTTTCGGAACCTACCCAAAGTCGGTTCGGAAAATGAAATTTTTTGCTGTAGAAAAGTGCTTGACTCGAGTATAAGTCGAGGGGGGCACTTTCAGCACAAAAAAAATGTGCTGAAAAACTCGACTTATATACGGTATATATATATATATATATATATATATATATATATATATATATATATATATATATATATAATACATTGTACATTCACATCATTCCCTGCCCTCAAATAGCTTACAATCCAAGGTCCCTAACACACATTCATACATCCACATACTAGGGCCAATTTTGACAGGAGACAATTAACCTACCAGCATATCTTTGGAGTGTGGGAGGAAACCCATGCAGGCACAGGGAAAACATGCAAACTCAGGGCAGGTAGTGTTGTAGTTGGGATTTAAACCAGGGACCTTAGTGCTGTTAGGCGGAAGTGCTAACCACTGAGCCACTGTGCATTGTTTCTGATTTCTGCCACACTAGTCCCAGTGTCAGCAGACCAGTGTGAGCCAGCAGCTTCCTTATTTCTTTATTAGTAGCCACACCAGTCCCAGTGTCACCAGACCAGTATAAATAAACAGCCATTCACTAACCACACAAGTCTTCGTGTCAACAGACCAGTATAAGCCAGAAACAGCCTTTCTGATCACGATCAAACCAGTGCCAGTGTTGCCAAACCACTGCAGTCATCAAGTGTTTCTGAGTGCTACCACACCAGTGCAGCCAACAGAAATGTCCCTGACTGCTAGCCGCAACAATTCACCAGAGCCAGTACAGCCATCAACAGGTTGCCACCTGTGTTGAATTTGGTCTGCCTATTGACCATAATTCTGCCTGCTTTCTGAACTGATCCTGTGCCTGTTTTTGGACTATGTCTTTGCCTGCTGCCTGAACTGACCTATCTGCACATAGCTGGGTGACATCGCTTCCGGTCATGGTTGAGACCAGAAGTTTGGTATTGTGATTGACTTGGATGGTTTACAATGCATTATTACACTCGGGCATGAGTATAAACTATATGTGAGTGTTTCTCTTTTATTAATATATGTTTTTTAGTCAGTATTACACATGGAGAGTTTTTTTATTTTATATACTGCTGTTGATTGATGATAACTGAGGGGATTCTGCAGAGGTTATCCTGGCTAGGAAGCGGAGCAGACCTGTTTTATAACACAAAGCATATTTTGACCTGTATGAAAGTATAGCTCAAGGATTAAGGCGAGCGGTTGATCTGCACAGTGGTGGAGCACAAATTGCATGGTGTGCCTAAGCAGTGACATTATTATTTCACATATAAAGAAACATTTTTGGATTGAAGAAAATAAAGAGGATGCAGAAGCAGGACAGTGGACTATTGCACTGAAAACAAAGTTTTCTTCACCATTTTTTTTTAATATGCTATATATGTCACCTTATTATTTAATCATTGAATGGTAGAAGGTAGACTTTTACATTGGCTTTTGCTTTGTTGCAGCACTGGATTTTTTTTCACAAAATTGTTTATATATGCTATACATGTCACATAATTTTTTAATTATTGAATGATAGAAGGTTTTAACATTTTCCAATAAGAAGACACAGATAACTTTTATTATGATAATTCTTTATTGTGTATGCTGAAGAAAAATTCATAACTAGTAATGGCTATTGGTTTTTGCAGTTGAAAGGTCATTAGTGAGCTTTAGTAGGGCAGTTTCAGTGGAACGTTGTGGGCAGAAAGCATACTGTAGGCAGTCAAGAAGGTTGTTATCAGTGTGGTAGAATCTCTTACTGTTGTGAATAAGGCGTTCATGAAGTTTAGAGTCAAACAAGACTAGAGAGATAAACCTAAAGTTGCTTAAGCAGGTGTGGTCCAGTGAGGTTTTTTTTAAGCATGAGTGTAACCAGCACATTTTTGAGAAGAGAGGGAAAGGTGTTGATGTGGAGGGAGAGATTAAAGATGCGGGTTACAGAGTGTAGGATAGAGCAGGAAGGGAGCTGTAGTAGTTGTGAGGGACAGGTGATGGGTTCATCAGAAAGGGGTTTGGTAACAGGGTCAAAGGAGGAAAGCATTGGGTGTGGTGTTCGACCTGGTTGGAGGAGAAAACTGGGCACTGAAGATCTTATTATGTTAGTGGGTGGAGACAGTGGGGGTGAAATAGAGAATTAAGTGTAGAAAAGAGTTGACAAGTACTGGATGAAAGTGTTTTAATGAGAGTGATGTAGTAAGTTCATTTAGCAGCATGTAGGCAAGAGTTGTATTTGAGAAGGGCAGATTTGTAGAGGGTGAAGTCTTGCAGGAATTTAGTTTTATGCCACGCTTGACTGAGGGAGGTGCCATGTTAAATGCCAAGACATGTATAAACAGCAGTTACAATAAGCCTTAGCAAGGCAGATGTCACCTATAGCCATGCACAGTAGATTAGGGTTTGAATGATGGTTTGGGTCAGTGGCCACCAGGGCAACAGCAGGGTAAATGTTACTTTCAGTCATGCATAGTAGTTTAGTGTTTCAGAGATGAATGGAGTGTCACATACCTGGTTGGAGACCAAAATGCCGAGAGGGTTCCCCTTGCGGCTGAGTGCAGTACACCCCTGAAGTTGGGTACAGAGGGTGTAGTGCCCAGAGAAGCACAGGTTGCCAGATGGATTCCAGAGAGAAGAGCTGGTGGGCACCAAAAGGACACCGGGTAATACAGGAAACACAGCTGGGCTAAAGTCTATAAGAATCCTCGGTAATACTTGGCAAGGTGTGCACCAGGAACAGTAGTGGAAGCCAGGCCAGGGGTCAAACACAGTAGATCCGGCAAGAGGAAGAGGCAGGTTGCAGAAACAGGGACAAGCCAAAGGTCTGGTATCAGGAAGCAGGCAGGAACAGCTACTGTAGCAAAGTCCATAATACAAGCCGGGATCAGGTACTGGAGAAGACAACAAGTCGGTAAATCAAGCCAGGGGGTCAAACCAGGAGAGCAGATCAGACAGGTCAGGAACAAGCCGGATCACAACAGGAATCCAAATAGTAATTGCACAGAGGCTCAGGAACACAGGAAGACTGACAAACCAGCAACTGCAGACACTAGCAGACTTCCTTATATAGGCCCATGTGACCTGCTGGTAGAGATACTGGGTCCTAAAGTCCTTCTCCTGCCAGAGATGCTGGGTCCTAAAGTCCTTCTCCTGCCATAAGTGCTGGTAGAGATGCTGGGTCCTAGAGGCCTTCTCCTGCTGTTGGTTCCTTGACAACTGGTACTATTGCCAGTTCTCCTACGGCCATTTCCCTGACATGGAGTCAGTGGTTACCTGAAGGAGCAAAGTAGAAAAGACATGATAAAAGTATGAGATGTTTCCTTGTTAATGGTGCTATACACTTAACACAGAAAATGGCACTTTATGCAAGAATTGCCATCCCTGCCCTTCACAATGCCATCCCCAGGAGTTGTACTGAATTTACACTCAGATGGTGTAGGGGAGATTTGGATTATTACTAATTACGGGCTACTATAAAACTGTTATCCACCCTGAAAATTACTGTTAGTCTATTTCTTCATCCCTGGTTCCTGCCTGGTAGGTGTACACAATGTTTCCAACTTCCTCTTGTGATGTTATGCAGGATCAATAAACAAAGGAGCCCAACTTGTCATCATACATATGAAGTATGTAAGTCAAAGAACTTTGATGGCTAGATAATTAAGGCACAACTCTTTTTTTCTCCAAAGCTCATATTAACTCTTCAAGTCTCAATGAGACACAATCATGTAGGCAGATTGAGTCAGTGCACATTACAGCAGTCTGCAGGATAATAAACTATGACAGAGAAGCAGGGCTCATTCCCATTTCAGAGCGCCATAGCAGCAGCATAGGCTGTTATGACAATCTGTTCCTGTTGAACATCTGTGTCCTTATGTGTCTGTTGTCTGTGATGTTTATGTTGTAACTCTTGTTTATTCCAGATAAAAACTATAAGAGTCTGGGACCCTGAAAGTCTACCCATGTGTAAATATTAGGGATCATAGCCTAGGTTGGTGGAAGCTTGGTGCACTTATACCCACTACAAACTCCATAGGATAACTTTTGCCACTGCTTCTAGAAGGCTAAACATTATAGAACACGTAAACCTTTACACTATATACACTTGTTCAACATACAATTTATATGGCTTTTATCCATAGTCCTTAACTTACCTTGTGCTCTTGACCTATAAAGTCTAAAAAGTGGATTTAGCACTCTTAATCCACCCAAATCTGTGTGACATTAGATGTATTATTATAACTTTCTTTTGTTCTTTTCAAGTTAATTTATTAGATTTTATGCTTTTCTCATCATATTTCATTCTAAATCTACAAAGATTTATTGTTTTCACAATGCTTGCTTAAAGTGTTTCATGAACCGTAAAAGTGACTTAGAAGTTCTCCACTATTTTTAAGCTGAAAAAAAAAATAGGATTTTGTTCCGACAGTGAACTGAAGAAAGGGGGTTGTAAAATAAGAACAAATTTGCTTATGGTCCTGCACAAACTTTGAAGACTTCAGGTTCCAGACAAGCTGGAATTTAAAACAATAGCTACTCTGATAAATTTGAAACTGCATTTCAAATTATAAACAGCAATTTCTCTTTAAATCATTTTGCAGATGTGTCATACCTGAACATATAAAGTAACTTCACCTTTAAACTGAAAAATATGAAAGAACCACTCAGGGCAATTACCAATGAATGCTCATGAAAGCTTAAGCTACTTTTGTATTCTGGAAAATTTACACCATCTGGAAAAGTTGTATGCTAATGTTAAATTTATTGAAAACATTTGTATAACAATCCAAGATATACTCCGAATGGCTGCTCTGTTGTGCACAGTTTTTATACTGTGCATTTTACAGTGAGAAACAATTTATCATTTTTCATTTGGTTTACTTTTAGCCGTCTTTCACAGAATTAAATGAACTCAAATTGTTGCCATCAAATTGTAGCCCTGTGACATTTATTTGTATCTTCTGCTTCTTGGATGAAATTGCACCCAAATACTCAATACTATATTCAGGCTGCTTTCAGGGGATTCAACACCTAAGAATAACCCCAAGAGCAGAGGCACACTTACATGGGGAATAAATTGCAATCCGTATCAGATTGGTTACCTTTACTCAGGCTGGCTCTATGAGTCCAGGCAGGAGGAGAGCAGAGGAATGACCCTCTTTGTGTCACGCCTCTTTCTTCTGTCCCCTGACACCACAGGCCCATCTTTAACCTCCCTGGTGGTTTTCCTGAGTGTAACTCAGGGTTAAATTTCAGCCCCATTAGCGGTAACCCCGAGCCACACTCAGGATTGCATTGCAGGATCCTGGTGCGGTATACTTACTTTGTCCCCAGGATCCTGCGATTTCCCCCTGCTGTGTCCGTGGGCTCTGTCCTCCGCCAGAAGCCTCTCTGAGCCGGGCTCTGTTCCCTGCGAGGGTCGCGACACATGGGGGCGGAGCCCGGCGGCAAATTAAAAAAAGTGAAAAATCATAATACATACAGTACACTTTAATCTTACAGATTACATTACTGTATGAAATTATTTCACTTCCCTTTTGTTCCCAGTGCTTTGTCCAATGCCCTGCATGCAGTTTTATATTATATATACTGTTCTTTCTGCCTCGAAACTTGAGATTGTCCATAGCAACCAAAAAGTGTCCCTTTACATCAAAAGTGGTTTTAGACCAGCTAGAAAACAGCGATAGTAAATTAGAACACTTGGAGAATTGAGCAATATTGAATCGTGGGGAAATTCATTTTATTATTATTATATTATTATTTTTTATAATTATATTTATTTATTATATTATAATTTATGATTTTGCGTTTTAAACTTCATCATACCTGGGATATCTACTAGACTCTTGGTGGACAGATTTAAGTGTGTTATTGGTAAGAATTACAGGCCTACAATATAAAACGCCCAATTTCTATGCAATATAATTGTACCGCTTTGAGACGCAAAAATCTGACATAATCATACCGCCAGGGAGGCTACACACTTTATTCAAATCAACATGTAATGGCTTAACTTCCTAGATAAACTGTCCCACACACCCACTGCATATACAGAGCCCTGAATATGTGTGTGTGGGTCCGTATGGCACTAGTAGCTTCAGTCCTTTTGAAGAAAAGATAAAACTTTGTGTCTTCAGTTAGCCACTTGGTGCACTTAAACTCTTGAAAAGCAGGCCCAAACAACACAACTTGCCCTGATTATCACGTGATGATCTTTTTCAGCAAGGTGAAAGGACAATGGTGTCTGTTTACAGTGTCTCTGGAAATGGGTGGCCTTATCCTTTTGCCCTGTGCCACTACAAGTGTCAGCAAGATGACTAACAGCAATGATGTCTGTATACAGTGTCCATTTAACTTCTTCTGTGGTGCAGTGTCCCTCTTTCCTGCAAATGGGCAAAAGCCCTCTCACCCAACCCTGTGGTCAAGGCCCAAATGAGCGTCCTGGAACAGCAGGCTCTCCTGGTTATCTGACTGGTCACCTCATACTGAAACGCTTCACCGTCGGTGCAGGTGCACCTGGATATGCACCTGGGATCCCCCTCTCTCAGGCTGGATGTCCTGACTGGTGGCGGAGGCCTAAATCACGCAGTGAAATCACCTGGGAGAAAGCATCTCTCCCTCAGGTCTGATCTCTTCCTCTGCCTCATACTGTCTGGTATTCTCCTCAGGAAATCAAAATGGAGCCTCTCCTTTACTGCCTTCAGAGCATGCTGGTCTTTTGTAGTTCCATACAGTTCAATCGGAATGTGAAACCTGAGTCCTGGAACTACAATTCCTTTATGCTTTGCTCCCTGATGGTAATCACTCTGCTGACAGGATGTGATGCCACGGAGTCTTAGCTGACACTAGAGAGAAACAGTCTCATTGCAACAATGTTGGAGAGTGTCTTTTTGATAATGCAGGTAAGATAGCCAGCTCCCTGCTACACACATAAGGCACCAAGTGAGTTTAATTACCACCTTTATCAGCCACAGAACCTAAAAAAACAACAATGTTTTTTTAGGTTTAGGACAAGGTGGCAACCCTGCCCTAAACCTTCATGTGGCTTGGATTATCTCTCTGCAAGATCTCCACTTAATGCTGAACACCAACAGTGCTTAATAATGGTGCAGAGAAAGCAAGAAATAATATATGATTTGTGATACTAGGGAAGATTTATTAAAATTGGTGCATACAGAGTCCCGTGCAGCTGTGCATAGTAACCAATCTGCTTCTAGGTTCCTATGCCAGAGCTTAATTGAACAAGCTGAAGTTAGAAGCTGATTGGCTACTATGCAAAGCCACACCAGATTCGGTGTGCACCAGTTTTAGTAAATCTCCCCCACTGTGTGAAAATATGTAGCATTTTGTAAATGAAACAGTTCACAAGTATCAGCTCTGTTGACAACAAACTGCAAATTAGCAGTCTTCTCTCTTGGCAATTTGGCAATGTAATGGCTATTGTGACAGTATTAAATGCAGAATGCCACAGGTAGGGATGGGCTTTATGTTCAGGTCGAACATGAGTTCGACTCGAACATTGGCTGTTTGCCCGTTCACCGAATAGCGAACAATTTGGGGTGTTTGCGGCAAATTCGAAAGCCGTGGAGCACCCTTTAAAAGTCTATGGGAGAAATCGAAAGTGCTAATTTTAAAGGCTTATATGCAAGTTATTGTCATAAAAAGTGTTTGGGGACCTGGGTCCTGCCTCAGGGGACATGTATCGGTGCAAAAAAAGTTTCAAAAACGTCCAATTTTTCGGGAGCAGTGATTTTAATAATGCTTAAAGTGAAACAATAAAAGTGAAATATGGCTGAGCGGTACAATACATTTTGAAGCACAAGTGAGAGGGCGCTCAGGACGCCACAGCTTTTATAACACTATTATGCCTGTTATATGTTTTTTAAATGTAAGAGCACAACTTTTGAATAAATATCCCTGGTTTTAAAAAAAGCTTTAATACACTAGTGGAGCCTCCATTCTCTCCCCCTCCCCAATCTCTGTTTTATCTCCCCCATTTCTGAGAGAGCCACTCTGGAGATACAGGGAGAGATGGATTAAAGATCTAATACAGAGAAAGCAGAGACTTCGGTGACAGCTGCCAGAACCACCCATACTGCACTGCTGAATGCCGTTTTTTCTACACTATGAAGGTGAGGGTCCTAAGAGACCATTAGAGGATTTAACAGCAATAGGATTATACACCCCATCTACCTCATGCATCTTTAATTGAACAGGAAAACGGCATCCATTCATAGACTTTTTTAATTAACCCATCACCTCCCAGTAGCACTATTCATGCTTTATAGAGTGCTTATGATTTGCTACCCATTATATACAATTTATGAACACTAAGTGATGTCCTAAGTGTGATAATATAAACACACCTGCACCAGCATTTTAGAATTGCACATGTATTTCTTTTTTTCTTTTTCATATATGGCTTTCATGTGATATTTATGTGTGGTTTGATACATGTTTTATATGATCATTCACCCTACTATTTATGGCTAATATTTCTAGCTAGACGCCACGTATTGAGATTAGCATCCCTAGCAGAAACTAGCTCGCTATTAGCAATACTATTGTCACTGTTCATTTTTTATGCGATTTGCACATTTATGATACACCCACTATCTATGGATTATGTTTTCAGCTAGACGCCACGCTATTGAGATTTACATCCCTAGTAGCCACTAGCTCATTATCAACATTACTATTGTCACAATTCACTTTATTATGCGATTTGCACATTTTTGATACACGTTTACTATTCATTTATTCCCATTCACTCCCATTCACAAAAGTGAAATATGCCTTTAAATTTTGTACCTGGGGGTTATCTAAAGTATGCCTGTAAAGTGGTGCCTTTTTCCTGTGTTTAGAATAGTCTGACAGCAAAATGACATTTTTAAAGGGAAAAAAAAGTCATAAAGTAATAGCGGCTATAGTGAATTGTCGGCTATAGTGAACTGTCTATGGGAGAACTCAAAAGTGCTAATTTTAAGGGTTAATATGCAAGTTATTGTCATAAAAAGTGTTTGGGGACCTGGGTCCTGCCCCAGGGGACATGTATTAGTGCAAAAAAAAGTTTTAAACACGGACGTTTTTTCAGGAGCAGTGATTTTAATAATGCTTAAAGTGAAACAATAAAAGTGTAATATTCCTTTAAATTTCGTACCTGGGGGGTGTCTATATTATGCCTGTAAAGTGTCACATGCTTCCTGTGTTTAGAACAGTCCAAGTGCAAAATGATATTTCTAAAGGAAAAAAAGTCCTTTAAAAGTACTAGCGATAGCGCCGGCTATAGTGAATTGTCAGTCCGGCAATACACATAAAAGTTCATTGATAAAAACGGCATGGGATTTCCCCACAGGGGAACCCAGAAGGAAGAACACCAAAAGAAGACAAGATGGAAGAAGAAGCGGGAAAAGAAGAAGAAATTAATAAAGGAATTGTCAAAAACCGTCTTTTGTCTTTTTAAACCTTTGTCACTTTTTTGTGAAATGGTGGGGTACATTTATTCCCCATTACCAATTCACACAGGGGGGGCTGGGATCTGGGGGTCCCCTTTTTTAAAGGGGGCTTCCAGATTCCGATAAGCCCCCCGCCCGCAGACCCCGACAACCACCGGGCAAGGGTTGTGGGGATGAGGCCTTTCTCCCCATCAGCATGGGGACAAGGTGCTTAGGGGGGCCGCTACCCCAAAGCACCCTCCCAATGTTGAGGGCATGTGGCCTGGTAAGGTTCAGGAGGGGGGAGCTATCTCATCCCCACTCTTTTCCTGCGGCCTGCCAGGTTGCGTGCTCAGATAAGGGTCTGGTATGGATTTTTGGGGGGACCCCACGCCATTTTAAAAAAAATGTTGGTGCGGGGTTCCCTTTAATATCCATACCAGACCTGAATGGCCTGGTATAGATTTTGGGGGGACCCCCACACATTTTTTTTTTGAATTTTGGTTTGGGGTTCCCCTGTGGGGAAATCCCATGCTGTTTTTATCAATGAATTTTTATGTGTATTGCCGGACCGACAATTCATTATAGCCGGCACTAGCGCTAGTACTTTTAAATGACTTTTTTTCCTTTTAGAAATGTCATTTTGCACTCGGACTGTTCTAAACATGGGAAACATGCACCACTTTACAGGCATACTATAGACACCCCCCAGGTATGAAATTTAAAGGAATTTTACACTTTTATTGTTTCACTTTAAGCATTATTAAAATCACTGCTCCCAAAAAAACGGCCATTTTAAAAACTTTTTTTTGCACCAATACATGTCCCCTGGGGCAGGACCCAGGTCCCAAAACATTTTTTATGACAATAACTTGCATATAAGCCTTTAAAATTAGCACTTTTGTTCGTGTTCCATAGATTTTAATGGTGTCCGCGTGTTCGAACAAAGTTTTTGCCTGTTCGCATGTTCTGGATGCGAACCGAACGGGGGGGTGTTCGGCCCATCCCTAGCTACAGGCTTCTTAGATTCATCATGTCCATATTTATATTAGAATACTATCTAATCCTTCTATCTCTTAACAAAAAAACATAACCTACAGTAGCTTGAAAAAGTATTCATAACCCTTGAAATTTTCCACATTAGTTTTCAAAATGTTTTACAAAAAAATATCTGAAAAGTGTGGCGTGGATTTGTATTCAGCCCCCTTTACTCTGATACTCCTAACTAAAATCTAGTGGAACCCATTGCCTTCAGAAGTCACCTAAATAGTAAATAGAGTCCATCTGTGTGTAATTTAATCTCAGTATAAATAGAGCTGTTCTGTTAATCCCTCGGGTTTGTTAGAGAACCTTAGTGAACAAACAGCATCCTGAAGGCCAAGGAACACACCAGACAGGTCAGGGATAAAGTTGTAGAGAAGTTTAAAGCAGGGTTAGGTTATAAAAAAATATTCCAAGCTTTGAACATCTCATGGAGCACTGTTCAATCCATAATCCAAAATGGAAAGAGAATGGCACAACTGCAAACCTACAAAGACATGGCCATCCACCTAAACTGACAACTGGGCAAAGAGAGCATTAATCAGAGAAGCAGCCAAGAGGCCCATGGTAACTCTGGAGAAGCTGGAGAGATCCACAGCTCAGGTGGGAGAATCTGTCCACAGGACAATTAATAGTTGTGTACTCCACAAATCTGGCCTTTCTGGAAGAGTGGCAAGAAGAATGTCATTGTTGAAAAAAAGCCATAAGAAGTCTTGTTTGCAGTTTGCGAGAAGCCATGTGGGGGAAACAGCAAACATGTGGAAGAAGGTGCCCTGGTCAAATGAGACCAAAATTGAACTTTTTGGCCTAAAAGCAAAATGCTATGTATGGCAGAAAACCAACACTGCACATCACCCTGAACATCCCCACCGTAAAACATGGTGGTGGAAGCATCATGTTGTGGGGATGCTTTTCTTCAGGAGGAACAGGGAAGCTGGTCAGAATTGATGGGAAGATGGATGGAACCAAATACAGGGCAATCTGTAGAAGAAAACCTGTTCGAGTCTGCAAAAGACTTGCGACTGGGGCAGAGGTTCACTTTCCAGCAGGGCAACAACCCTAAACATACAGCCAGAGCTACAATGGAATGGTTTAGATCAAAGCACATTCATGTGTTAGAATGGCCCAGTCAAAGTCCAGACCTAATTGATAATCTGTGGCAAGACTTGAAAATTGCTGTTCAAAGACACTCTCCATCCAATTTGACAGAGTTTGAGCTATTTTGCATAGAAGAATGGGCAAAAATGTTACTCTCTAGATGTGCAAAGCTGGTAGAGACATACCCCAAAAGACTTGCAGCTGTATTTGCAGCAAAAGGTGGCTCTACAAAGTATTGACTCAGGGGGGCTGAATACAAATGCACTCCACACTTTTCAGATATTTGTTTGTAAAAAAAATTGAAAAGCATTCATCATTTTCCTTCCACTTCACAATTATGTGCCACTTTGTGTTGGTCTATCACATAAAATCCTAATAAAATATATTTACATTTCTGGTTGTAACATGACAAAATGTGGAAAATTTCAAGGGGTATGAATACTTTTTTCAAGGCACTGTACACCTGCCTTCTAAAGTGTTTATATGGGACATTTGCATTCACCCCAAAAAAGATCTGGAATTATGGGAAGGCCCACCATTAGCACAACAAACACACATTGCAGCAAGACTGCGCAAATCAAGGCTGTGCAGATTGCTCCCCCATATTCACTATTAACTTGTTTGGTCACATTGAATGTCTCAATACCCCATAAATTGCAGTTGTACTGAGTAATATGGTCGGTATTCAATCACCTCTTGTAATCATTCACCTGGTGTTTTTATCCATTACTTTTTGTAATGTGATCATTTGATTTCCTATCTACACAGAACATGTGTAAAATGCTTCAAATAAAAAAAGTAAACTTGCCTGTTCTCCTAATGCTTTCTTTATTTTATCAGTTACAAGCACTAGTACTTGAAACCTGTTAAGGTGTTTATTTAGATATTTAGTAATTAAACAAGATAACAGAAGTACAGTCATCTTCATAAATAATGTATATCTCTTCTCACTGAGCTAGCTGAGATGCTGGACTGTACTCTGTCTGATCCATTGGAAAGCCCCTGCCTTGTGCCTTGACTTCTGCTGAACCTTTAACTCTTTGTTCCTTCCATGAACTTACTGATTTAAGCCATGTCTCTGCACTTCCTGTTTGCCAGATTATTGTGCTCTCTCAGCCAGTATCTCGCTCTCATCTTCCCTGCTGCCATCTATATATTTGCTACCACTTGTTATCGACCTATGGCTTGTTCCTCGACTACACTTCCGCCTGATCCCAACTGGTGACCACTTGTTACCAACCCTTGGCTTGTTTACTGATTTTGCTTCTGTTTTTTTTTTTTTCTTGTTTACCATATTATTGAGGTTTAACAAGGTGTACAGAAAGAATACGCACAACTTACAATCAGTAAAAGCCAGTAATAGTAGTGCATGGAAAGGTATAAGTGACAAGTCTGTAGAAAACCAGCATCTGTGGATATTGTAAGCCTTTCCAGGGGCTGAGTGTAAGGTGCGGAGTATTGTCTAGCATCCTCAGGCACCCCAACTGGGAGCAGACTGTGCCATGAGGGGAAGACAATACGTTGAGTCTTTGATTATTTATTTGAACAATTGAAATGAAAGGAACAATAGATTTTAACATAGAGGTGGGAGTAGCACTGTCAGAGTCTTTGGGATATAGCAGGTGTAATGTGTCATTAATTAACATTAAAAAAATATCATAGAAGGCTAAGTGGCCAAATAATGGAAAGCAAGGAGGAATGGCCTATTTTAAGTTACATTGAGATGAGTGATTATGATATGGGCTTATAACACATTAACTGCAGGGGTGGGGAATTGGGCAGGAAGGGAGGGGGGGTGTTCAGCCTAGACCCTCTGTGTCATGCCCAGGTTTGGGGGTAGCCATGAGGATTCCTGATAGAGGAGAATAGCAACGAACACAAGATACCTGGGAGACTGTAGTCTACAATAGAAGGAGTGGGCATGTATAGGGTCTGCTTACAGAAAATTCTGAGCAGGAGTGGGGGTGCTGCGGGAGAGAGAAGGAGACAAAAAATAGAAAGGGGGCAGAGAGAGTTGAAGGGGGAGGGTAATGGGGAAGTAGAGAAAGAGGAGAGGGAAGGGAAGGAGAGGGGGAGGGGGGAGGAGAGGGTGTGTTGGCAAACTCAAAGGGTTAGGTGAGGAGAGCATGGTATCAGGGCAATGGGTGTAATAGGGTTTTGTCAAAACCTGTGGGTAAGAAATGGTTCACCCAAGGGCTCCAGAGCTTCTTAAATGTTGGAACTGTATCTAATAAAGTTGATTACATTTTAGCATGGATCATCACTTGGTGATTTTATGCTTGGTTGCAAGTACAGAGGGAGGGGGATTTCCACACTTTTGCTATAGTCTGTTTGGCAGCTGTTGTGACGTATAGCAGTAGCTTAAATTGACGATGGGTCAAGGCCCTGGGCTTGTTGTTCAGGAGGGCTACAGACTAAACTTCTGTTTTATGGATTGCTCACCACCTGGTGGGGCGATCCTTATGACCCTGAACTGGTACTAACATGCAGCAAAACTCATTCCACCATCAGGGGCTCTGGTGAACACCAGTTAGTGATTAGACTCCTCACCTCAGGTGAGCCTGGTCATCCGCCAGGGTGCTGGTCAGGGGAAAGTCCCCCTACTGCTATAGCTACTGGTCTCTGAGTCCAACCCCTGATCGTGACAATGTACTTGAAACCCTAAAATTTATTTTATGAGAAGTTAACCCTTTATTTTCCATAATAACCCGGACTTCTTCTTACTGTTACTATATTAACCCTTTATTTTCCCTAATAGCAAAGACCTCCTTTTACTGTTACTGATAATAATAATAAATAATATTTTCGTGTGCATCTAATTTTCATTTGTTGTAATCCTCTCTCTCTTATTTTTTCTAGGTGCTACTAGAAAGTATTTTCTTGGACATTTTTAATTTCAAATTTATTCTGTTAGTTAGGATCAGATATAAAATCACATAATATAATAATCATTACTTTTAAGCTTACGGTTCAGGAATCTAATCAACTGTAACCATAGAAATAAATTGCTGTGGAATAATTCATTAAAGAGTGCCCAAGTTACCAAAGCACAAAAGAGAAACAGAGGTATTGATTCATCCTGTTAAATTTATCTACACATATTAGGCACTTAAAAGTCTTAATGTATTTTAGTGCAACCTCAGCTTTTATTCAGTGGGTAATTAGTCTGTTAAAAAGGCAATAATTTGTTGGGTGGCTAGACTGCCTAATAAAATTGAGGTGTTTTTCTCTTGTAAAAGACCCACTACATTGTTCCAAAAGGCTAATTTTCATTGTGTTTCTTTCCCAAGAAAGAAGGAGCATTCCTCTGATTTAACAAACATAAAGATTTTTCTTAGTTCAATTTTCACCTGGTGTTTAATTTAGTGCTCACTTAAAGGATAATTGTACTTTAAGTTCAAACATGCTTAAAATGCACGCCCCTTTGACTTTTCATAAATAAAAAATAAATGGGAAATCAACAGTGCGTATTTGGACCAACCAAGAGACTTTATGTTAAGAGGGTGTGTTACACCCAGCAGCCGGCAACGAAGATCTACATGAATCATAGACATGTAGGTGGAACACCTGGGGGGCTTGCTGGTAAAGTGTCCACCGGATTTTAAGAATAATTGTACTATAAATACTTATCATCTATTCGGTGCATATTGTTTTTTGTAAACAATATTTTGTAAAAGAGGAAAGTAGGGACAGTAGATTCTGCCCTAATTTGTTATTAGTTTATTAGTTCAACTGTTTTTCAAATACAAATTTTCAGTAAAAAATAGTTTAAAGTTAATTTTAGGCAAACAAACACAATATATTACCCATTTTTTGATAAAATATTGAAGACTTAAAGATACCAAATATGTGAAGACTTAAAATTGTGCACTTCGTGACAAACTTTGGTACCCAAAATTGTCCATAGGTGATACTTTAAGAGCCCAGGAGTTACTGTGAATAAAGGCTCTAGAATTAGTGTTCTTCTTCCAGCATGTGCAGTAACATGTGTAGCTCAATTGCCATTTTCATACTTGGGCACAACCAACACATGGGTTTACAATGGTTCACCGAAACCACTTCCACTAGAAAGCTGATAATCAGCTTGACAGATGTAAACAGATGCTGCTACAGTCAACATGAGTTTATCTACGAATGTTCCAAATCTTAATATAAGAATGTGCTGCCATGTCTGTGGCAGTAAAAGGGTTAAAAACTATTTTTAAACAAACTGTTTGGTTGCCACAAAAAAAATACTTACTATGGCACCAGCTTTCAATGCTGGGAGCTCAATATCCCATTAACCACTTCCATGGACTCAACATGCCTCTCAGCAAATAGCTTGGGGTACAATAAATTGTTATATATAATAACAATGTAAATATTACCCCCTCCTGCAGGCCAACATAGCCTGTCGGGAGAGACTTACAGACATAAGTTAGGTAAGTAACAGTAGATGCTTACAATACAATGATGAGTAATGTCCATCCATGAGGCAGGAGTTATACATGAGCCATGAGCATGGTAAATTGAGTTAACCTTTCAGTGGTTTTGGTAAATAAGTAGAATTAGGGCAGCCAGGTGAAGGAGCAGCTATGGTCCCAGTTCAGGTGACTCCCGAGATCTCATAAAGGCCACCCCAGAGGGATCACGCTGTGGATTGTACAGTCCCCCCGTAGTCCGACCTAGTACCCCAGACCCGCTTCCCTCCCCCGTCCTATTTTTGCTAAGAAGGTTAATGCTGTGCCTTCCTTGTCATTAAATCAAAAATATTGCTGACGTTGGGTGGCGATTCCCGGCCAGGAAAAATCTCATGCTAAATTTGCTAAATCAGAACTAAGTACTCAAAGATTAACCTAACTGTGCCATTCAGTATTACACCTGAAGTGGCAACATGGTACAGTAAGAGGAAATGAGAAAGACGGAAAGAAAGAGTATTGATAGCTCCCAGAAGCATAAAAAATATCAGGGTTTGGGTATGTTTGGAGGTGTTGTCTATTCTGTGGTTCAAAAGTGCAATTTTTGGGTTCTGGGGAATTGCCATTCCAGTGGCCTTCCTTACTGGATGGAAGAATCTATTCCAGAAGCCTCTAATGCATGGACAGGTCCACCAGATATGGTGCATAGTACCTACCTGTTTACAATCCCTGAAGCACAAAGGGGAGGCATCTGGATAAATTAACTTATTACATCTCAAGCAGGCTCTCTCCCCCAGTCTGACAGGACTCTACAAGCCGCTGGGGTAAGCCCAGGCAATTAGATTGCACGGTGCCACATGCGCCGATTCCACAATCATAAAAGATGACTAAAAAGTGGCATGCTTGTGTAATAATTGTTCACGTACAAGTGCTACCCCTTTCTGAATAAGGGTGACACCAAGTCCCACACAATTTTACCAGCGCTCCCTATGTAGTCTGGGCAGTTCTCGGGCTCCATGTGACTATCTTTTCCCTCGTAAACCATAAAACTATATGTATAGCCTGTTGCCCTGTAACAGAACGTATACAACTTGACCCCATATCTGGCAAACTTGTTGGGAAGATACTGTTTGAAAGACAAGTGGCCACAAAACTTAATCAGGGACTCATCAACGCAGACACCTTGATCAGGAGTAAACAGGAGCAAACTGTTGGTTGAAGTGGTTTACGAGGGGCCGAATTTTGTAGAGCCGATCAAATCCAGGGTCACCCAGAGGATGACAGAGTTCATTGTCGTTGAATAAATCGTAAGGTATGCTCGCATCTAGCCCTGGTCGTGGATGCAGAGAACAGGGGCATATGGTTAATTGGGTCAGTAGACCAACATGACCTCAACTCACTCTTTTTAGTTATGTCCATGAGGAATAGCCCCAGGAAGGTTTTAAAGTCGGAAACCGTAATAGGTTTCTAATCTCTGACAAGGGTCAACTGGATATTAGCGGTGATGACTTGACCAGCATACAAATTGCTTTGTTCTGCAATAGATCTATAGAGATCTTCCATGAAAAACAGCGAATAAAAATCAAATGACGTAAAATCACCTAAATTTCCGGTTGGCCAGTAAATGGGGGAAGTACGGGTGCTGCAGAAGTGGTGGGCTCCCAATTAGGATTGGCAAAGGCAGCAGGAAGGGCACTATAGGCTCGACGGGCCTGTGTTTGTCTTCTTGGTGGCTGCGGGACACTACTTGTGCTAGCCAAGGCACCAGATGGAACTGCACTTATTACTCGCCACATCATCACGTAATACTGCAGTTCTGGTTCGACTACGATCAGGGTGTACTAGGCCGCTGGTGCTTGCCAGTTCACCAGAAGGATGAGCAGCACTAGTACTGGATCTCTGCTCCATACGAGAGCCCTGCGGGTTGGTTACGCCTGACCTTGACAGGGACCACTACTCCATCGTCAGAGCTATCTGTCAGGGTGCTGCTGTCTACGAGTTTGTATTCTGAGCCTAAATCTGACAGATGGGTGACTTCCTCTTCACTCCCAGATGTCATGCTCAGAAATGTGTAGGCCTCTTCACTAGTGTACCTTCAATTGGACATTGTGGCCTTTAAATTTACTGGTACAACTAGTGAGACTCACAGGCAAAAAGAGCACCCAATTGTGCAGCTTACATGTAAGCCCTAGATTGCTTGCCCAAGCCCAGCTCATCAGCCTAAACCCCCAGTTTTAGTCGTGGCACAGACCGCTCAAGCAGAGTTCTGCTTTTTCTCTTTTTAGATTTCACCCACCCCCTGGAAACATCATACGAGAGTTAACTGTTTAAATTCCAACTTGTTCTTATTTTTTACAGTCTTTAGTCCAACACCCTTTCTCCACCAGCCAAGCTTCTTCCTACAACGTCTGACGACTTCCGGATCTACAAGGTTCCTATAAGAGCTTCTCCACAAACAGTGAGTCCACCATCTACCAGCACCTGCATATCCTTTTTAATACACAAGATATCACTACTAACTTACTTTCATTCTTAACCATATAGCTGAACCCACACATATACCTCCAACTAATTCAGTGGTAACTCTACCATGCAATATGCCGATCAAAATAACGTCACTTAATGTAAAGGGCTTAAGCCACCCGGGAAAAAGATATTCCCTCTGGTCCGAAGTCCGCAAACTTTATAGTGATGTACTGTGCCTCCAAGAGACTCATTTTTGTCATGATAAGGCACCAAAAATGTCTCACAAAAACTTCCCACATATCTTCTGTACTAATTCTCAGAACAAAACAAAAGGAGTATTGATAGCAATCAGAGACACGGTAGCATTTAATTTGATATCTACAATTGCAGATCCCCAGGGGAGATACCTTATCTTAATATGCAAACTGAATAATGCCACCTTCACTATCGTAAATTTAAACACTCCAAATACGGGCTAATTACGCTTCCTGCGGAAACTACTGAAAAAAGTACATAAACGGCAAGGCCGTACGCTTTTCTGTGGGGACTTCAATTTAGTCCCTCACCCTTCCATTGATGTTAAGGGACCCTCTCCTATACAACGCCGGAAATCTACTCTGACTCCGCTACTCCAAGCCAATGGCTTATTTGACATATGGAGATGCCAACACTCCATGGAAAAGGACTTTACCTTCTTTTCAAAACCACATTGCACTTATGCAAGAATCAACCTGTTTGTCAGAGACAAACAACTCCTACAAGACGCCATTGTGACAAAAATTCACACCATAACATGGTCAGATCATGCACCTATCTCCATATGTATAGGAGACAAGTCATCTCACTCATTTGCCACCAACTGGAAAAATGATCCATACCTCATGTCTATACCTGCTAATACGACATTCATATAAAAATGTCTGACAGAATACTTCGACATTAATATGCCTACAGCTAGCAATCCTGCTACATTATGGACAGCCCACAAAGCGTTTATTCGCAGTGTTCTAATTCAACTGAATGCATAAATGAAGCGCCAAATGACACAACAGACTTTCTAGAATCAATGAATCTTCCCAAACTTTCCTCTGAACAACGGATATCCCTCAACTCTTCATACAAGAAATCTCCCAAGCTATTTCCACACTTCCCAACGGTAAAGACCCAGGCCTGGATGGCTTCTCTGCCAAATATTACAAATTATTCAACAAAACCTTAACCCCCCCATATCTGTGATATGTTCACCGCTGCTGTGTCCTCTGGTCAATTCCCAAATGAAATGCTCTCTGCCAATATTGTAACCTTGCCCAAACCAGGGAAGGAGCCAGATACCGCCCCAAATTTCCGCCCTATCTCTCATTTAAACACTGATCTCAAATTGTATTCTAGATTAATAGCTCAGAGATTAACTCCCATTATGCCCCACATCATACACCCCGACCAAGTAGGGTTCTTGCTAGGCAGACAAGCCCCAGATGGCACACGAAAAATACTAAATCTCCTACATTTTACTGAAAAATATAATATATCAACTCTATTCATTACCTTAGATGCTGAAAAGGCATTTGATAGGATTCACTGGGGTTATTTGAAACACAATCTCTCCAAATTTGGATTTCAAGGCAACATATTATCGGCCATTCTAGCCTTGTATTCTAACCCCAATGCTCGAGTTCTCTCAGATGGGGTCTTTTCAGACCCTTTTATCATTAACAATGGAACAAGACAGGGATGCCACCTGTCTCTATTGATTTTCACACTAATGATGGAACCCCTGGCTCAAAAAATCTGATCCTCAAATTCCATTTCAGGAATCAAAATTAAAGTTTAAGAATTTAAAATCACACTATTTGCGGATGAAATAATTCTCACTTTGACTGATCTGGCCTCTTCCCTGGTAAAGGTATGGAAAATCTTAAATTCCTTCAATGCATGTTCTTTTTACAAGGTAAATGATTCCAAATCCAATGTCCTTGGCATTCATATTGCTAAATCTACCAAGTTGCGTCTACAATCTATTATTATTATATGAGATTTATACAGCGCCAACAGTTTACTCAGCGCTTTACAATGTATAAGGGGGACAACACAATTACAGTACAGTTCAATACAAAAGGTACAGGAGGGCCCTGCTCGTAGAGCTTACATTCTAAAGGGAGGGGGTGGTGGTACAAAAGGTAATAGCTGCAAAGAATGATTTGATTTGATGGGGGTGGCTCAGGGACAGTTATGTGGGTGTGGGATAGGCTTCCCTGAATAAATGAGTTTTCAAGGATCTCCTAAAGGTGGACAGGGTAGGGGCTGATCGGACATACTGGGGCAGGGAATTCCAGAGGATGGGAGAGGCTCTGGAGAAGTCCTGAAGGCGAGCATGGGAGGAGGTAACAAGGGAGCTAGAGAGCAGGAGGTCCTGGGAGGAGCGGAAGGGGCGATTTGGGCGATATCTGCAGATGAGGTTGGTGATGTAGATGGGGGCGATGTTGTGAATGGCCTTGTAAGTTATGGTTAGCATTTTGAATTTTACACGGTGGGGTAGGGGAAGCCAGTGAAGCGATTGGCAGAGAGGAGCAGCAGTCACGGATCGATTAGTGAGGTGTATTAGTCTAGCAGCAGCATTCATAATAGACTGAAGGGGGGATAGCCTGCTTAAGGGTAGGCCATTAAGGAGAGAGTTGCAATAGTCGGGGCGGGAAATAATCAAGGAGTGAATAAGTTGTTTTGTAGTGTCATTAGTCAGGAAGGGTCGAATTTTGGAGATGTTGCGGAGGTTAAGGCGGCAGGATTTAGCCAGTGATTGGATATGGGGGCTGAAGGAGAGGTCAGAGTCAAGGATTACACCCAGGACTCTGGCATGTGTGGAGGGACCAATGGTTGTGTTGTTGATATTAATAGTGAAGTTACAGGGGAGGGACCGTGAAGGAGGAAATATAACAAGCTCAGTTTTAGAAAGATTAAGTTTGAGGAAGTGGTGTGACATCCATACCGATATGTCATTCAGCAAGTTTGAGATCCGTGAGGAGATAGTGGGGGTGAGTTGGGGAGTGGAGAGATAGATCTGTGTGTCATCGGCATAGAGATGGTATTGGAAGCCATGGGAGGTGATCAACTGGCCCAGGGAAGAGGTATAGAGTGAGAAAAGGAGAGGCCCAAGGACAGAGCCTTGGGGTACCCCAACAGAAAGAGGAAGGGGAGCGGAGGAGATGGAGTTGTAAGTGACGCTGAAAGTGCGCTGAGATAGGTAGGAGGAGAACCAGGATAATGCAGAATCACGGAGGCCAAGGGAGTGTAATTTGCTGAGGAGCAGCAGGTGGTCAACTGTGTCAAAGGCAGCAGAGAGGTCTAAAAGTATGAGTATGGAGTAGTGGCCATTGGTTTTGGCAGCTATTAGGTCATTGGTGATTTTTAGTAGGGCAGTTTCAGTCGAATGTTGTAGGCGGAAGCCAGACTGTAGGGGGTCGAGAAGGTTGTTGTCCGTGAGGTAGCAAATCATTTGGTCATGAACAAGGCGTTCGATGAGCTTGGAGGCAAACGGGAGAAGGGAGATAGGTCTTAAGTTATTCAAACAGGTGGGGTCTAGTGAGAGTTTTTTGAGTATGGGGGTAACCAGTGCATGTTTGAGCGGGGAAGGAAAGGTGCCGGAGGAGAGGGAGAGGTTGAAGATGTGGGTTAGGGAGTTGAGGATAGAGTGGGAAGGTGGTCGCAGTAATTGAGAGGGGACAGGGTCGAGGGGACATGTAGTGAGGTGGGCCATGGAGAGGAGTTTATCAACTTCTTCTGTGGTAACTGGGCAAAAGGAGGAGAGTGTTGAGTGTGGTGTTGGACCTGATATGTTGGGTAGGGGAGGAATTTGAATGCTGGATATCTCCTTGCGAATTGTGTTGATTTTGCTATTGAAGTGGTTGGCAATATGTTGAGCGGTAAGCAAGTTGGTGGGAGGGGGCAGTGGGGGGTGAAGTAAGGAATTAAGGGTAGAAAAGAGTTGACAAGGTTTGGATGAGAGGGTTTTGATGAGAGTGTTGTAATAGGTTTGTTTAGCAGTGTGGAGGCAGGAGTTGTATTTGAGAAGGACAGATTTGTAGAGGGTAAAGTCTTGCAGGGATTTAGATTTACGCCATGCTCGCTCAAGAGCACAGCTGCATCTCTTGAGACTTCTGGTGTCGTCTGTTTGCCAGGGTTGTGGCAGATGGGGCCTGGTTCTGCGTGTAGAAAGAGGAGCAAGTACGTCTAGGGAGGATGACAACGTGGTGTTGTAGATGGAAGTGGTTAGGTCAGGTCAGGGCAGGACAGGGGTGCGATTTTGTCATAAAGGCCATCAGTAGCAGAGTGAAGAAGGGAAGGTTTGAGGTTGCGAAGGTTCCTCCGGGTAGTGGTTTGTGGGTTGGCAGCATGGGATATAGGAGACAAGGAGAGTGTGAAACGGATAAGGTTGTGATCAGAGAGAGAAAAAAATCTACAGTTCCTTTTCAATGGGTATCCTCCTCAATGCCTCATTTAGGCATATCCTTGACATCTCCATCCTCAAACATATATAGCTGCAACTACCTGCCATTTCTCCACACTTGCAGGAAAGATCTTCAAGAACTAAGCAAACATTATCTCTCCTGGGCTGGTAGAGCAGCAGCTTTTAAAATGATAACCCTTCTGAAACTCCGAAATAGCTTTTTTCCAAGCTATTAAAAGATTACTGAGTGCGTCTATATGGCAAGTTAAGAAACCTTGTTGTTCTTATGCCACTATTGTAAAACACAAAATTGCAGGAGGTATGAGCTTCCCAGACACAGAAGATTACTACATGGCTGTAATACTGGATCAAATCAGACATTGGTTTACGCCTCTGTTTCACAAACAATGGAAATTTATCGAGCAGTCATTTGTACCTGAAGGCAATTTAGGCTCTCTTCTTCTAGCTGAGAAAACTCACATAAAACCCCAAAAAACTGATCATCCAATGATAGCGGCCGCAGTTGAGGCATGGCACTTCCTATTCCAAAACATGTCCCTAACAGAACACACCCAATCAGTATATCCCCCTGTGGAGGTATTCAACTTCTTACTCCCTGATTTGTCTCTCAAACACTGGTCAAACATAAAAAGCCTCCCACTGAAAGAACTAGAACATAATGACAACTCCTTCCATTCCAAACCCTTAAAACTAGACACCTAATACCATCGCAAGGTGCATACACATATAAATGTATAGCCTCCTACCTGAAAAAAAAATCCTGCCCCATCAGTCATAATTCCTACCAAGGCATGGTCCTTCTGGACTTCAAACTCCCCCAAAGCAAAAGGAATAACCCTAATGTACAATCTTACAAAACAAAGACAAGTTTACTAAGACATCAACTTACAAAAGATGGGAAAGGGATCTACAGGCCTCTTTCTCAGATTCCCAATGGCGCTCAGCCATACATTACAACCACAAAGCATCCACCTTTATTAATTATTGGGAACTATCACAAAAAATCCACCATAGATGGTATCTTACTCCAGTACAAATGTATAAATTTGCAAATCTTGACGCCGACAGTTGTTGGAGAGGATGCTCCTCCAAGGGTTCGCTAATACACATTCTCTGGGAATGTCCACACATTCACACATTTTGGGGAAAAGTATTCTCTTTAATCACAGATATCACTGGGATTATCACTAAATCTAATCCATCCCTAGCTATTCTCAGTATAGGACTAGAATCCTTCCTGTACGAATTCAGAACCATAACGATGCATATTCTATTTGCTGCTAGGTTACTCATAATGCGCAAATGGAGAAGCTCTTTAATTCCAAATGTTTCTGATGTTAAACACCAAATAAACTTGATCAAAGATTATGATTACACTTCTGCCTTAAAACACGACACTCTTGCTAAATTTACCAATGCCTGGAAGTTTTGGTTGAAATCTTAAGTGTGAGTAAGTAATGTACTTCCTTCCTTGGTTTCTCCTCTGAGTTCTACCTTGCTTGGACTAACAGACTGTACCCCACTGTTTACTCCTAGATGAATATATGTACGCATGTTATGTGTTCTACAACAATATGTTTCCTTCCTTGGCATAAATGATTAGTAAAAAAGTCCAGCAATCAAACACTGAATCATAAATACTAAAAACAGCGCTAAAATAAAAGCCACAAAAATTGTCACAGTAAGTGGCCAGAACAAAAATAAGAGTCTCTGTGTAGAAGGTAATGAAGACAGTTCAATGTTTTTATAGGTGTAAAATCACTGATGTCCAAGCATGCACCTTTCACCAGAAAGAAAGCATGTTCCACCACGTGCTGCACACTCCCCCAGGGGGTCAAACTCACCAGAAGCCACTTATTAAAAGAGCATTGAATGGGTATTCAGTATCCACTTCAATAGTCAGTCCTCATCATCAACAGGATTCACTGGTAAAAGGGCTCCATATATATTATAAAACACAAGAGCAACACCGACATAGCGTAATCCTGTTTATTCATGTAAAAATCCCCTATACAGCAGTGTTCCCCTTAATCCTAACTACGTACATTGTAACCATATTGAAAAAAGCAAATAATCAAGCCCAGAGGGCGCTGTCACCATGTCTAGCCGTCCAGGATGGGATGTGTGTTTCCCTGCAGACACCACACTAACTTCCTGGTGGGTGGTAGCAGACAGTGGAGCGCAAGTGTCACTTCCGGATCGTCGCGTAGGCATGGTGACAGCGCCCTCTGGGCTTGATTATTTGCTTTTTTTAATATGGTTACAATGTACGTAGTTAGGATTAAGGGGAACACTGCTGAATAGCGAATTTTTACATGAATAAACAGGATTACGCTATGTCGGTGTTGCTCTTGTGTTCTATGATATATATGGAGCCCCTTTACCAGTGAATCCTGCTGATGATGAGGACTGACTATTGAAGTGGATGCTGAATACCCATTCAATGCTCTTTTAATAAGTGGCTTCTGGTGAGTTTGACCCCCTGGGGGAGTGTGCATCACGTGGTGGAACATGCTTTCTTTCTGGTGAAAGGTGCACGCTTGGACATCAGTGATTTTACACCTATAAAAACCTTGAACTGTCTTGATCATTACCTTCTACACAGAGACTCTTATTTTTGTTCTGGCCACTTACTGTGACAATTTTTGTGGCTTTTATTTTAGCGCGGTTTTTAGTATTTATGATTCAGTGTTTGATTGCTGGACTTTTTTACTACTCATTTATGCCATTTCTTCCTTTTTAAACAGCCGCTTGATACTTTTGAATATTTATTTATTTATTGCTGCACATAGAATTGTGGGATTTAATATTCTTTAAGTTTTTATTTATTTTATATTATACTGCATATAGAACCGTAGGATTGATCTGATGCTGAGCGAGTGTGTTATAGGCCTCTTTTTACACACCTTCTCCGCATTTTGTTTCCTTCCTTGTATATGAAAAAATTTAATAAAAATGGTTTTGGAAAAAAAAAAGAAAGTAAATTAATGTATTAAAATTATGCTTTCTGACCCTAGTTCACAATTCAGCAATATTTAACTTTAAGCAAATTTACCAAAAAAGCAAAGTGCATTCCAATTACTATACAGATCTGTTAAAATATTTATTATTAATAAATTACCCAGCAATAACTGACATGGGGCAGAAAGCGTTTTTCAGAGAACAGCAACAAATCTGTGAAATCTCTGCCTGAGGAAATCTGGGCTGGAAATGTTTATTAGCCTTTAAGAGTAGTAGAAAAATCCTACTGCACACACATTCACATCTGTAGGGGATGAGCTCTTATGGGCACATGTTAAAGCAATCCTTGGCCATAACAAAATAAAATGTTGATGCCAGATAACTTTCATGTTTTGAGATATTATCCAAATTACATGGTGGATCTAACCTTCGGCTGATGTTTTGTTTTGCATTATTGGATGTTCCACTGCATTATTGCATCAATTGCACATACAATGTTTATGCTAATAGTGTTTTAAATAGTAAAACATGACATGTCAGCAGAATTTTGCTTACACATGAAAAAAGTCACAGTTTTTCTAGTTCTCTTTAATTGTGATGAACCTTAACTTCTTCGCACTAGTGAGAGACAGTCTAGTGTTCATCAATTCGGCTTTCAATGCCACCCACTGCGCTAATATGCTTTGTGAAAAAATGCTTACCAGTGGGCATAACAGTACTATAATGGAAACATGTTAATAGCCAAAAGTCCATGGATTCATCAGCTGCGTTTTTTGGGGATTTTAAAATATTTTTACATGTAGCTCTAGTCCAGCACCTCCACCTGCCCCTCAGCATGAAGAAATCACTCATGATATTCTCACTCATTAAACAGTCAGTGTTAAGTATAGTTGTGTTTCTGCTTCTGATGGTTCTGGCAGAGGGGCAATAAGGCATTGGAGTTCAAAGAGGGGTCTCCTTGCAACTTAAGTGATCTGAGCATAGAGATCAAAATGTGTCTGTGCAGTTACCCATTTAGAAACCTCTAAAAATTCCTAAAGTTTGCTCTGTGCACATGTACAGCTCAGTACACAATTCAGGAATATGGCAGATGCTAGGATGTATAAACTCCCATACACCTGCACCTGTTTTTTGAGTGCACAACACTTCCTTACTACTGAAGGACATGCTGGCCATGTCATAAACAGATATTTTATGGAGTAGAGGAAGAAGTATCTACTGTTTTTGAAAGTGTGTTTGCCCACACCAAAACTGTATGAAGAAGGAAGTACCAACATGATTGTCTAAGTAGAACAACTTAGGCATATCTTGCGCATGCTAAAAAAGGCAATGGACCTGCCTCTAGGTGAGAAATGAAAAAACTCAGATGAGATTTATGCAAATCACCACCAATAACCTGCCTTCTCTAATTGTTTGAGTGAAAAGCAGCAATCTTCTTCTTTCTGATTTTTTTTTTTTAGTTCTTATACCACATCTAATGCTTTTGCTTCCACCTTTTAGGCTTCTTTCACACTCACCAACTTCAAAGTTTTTTTCAGATTTCACTTTGGAATCCGACTTTGATATGAATTTGAAGTGACTTTGATAAGACTTTTACATTTTCTGGCATTAAAGTCGTGTCAAAGTCAGATCAAAGTAATACAGGAATTTTTTCTGAAGTTGCAGCAACTTCAGCAGTGTCAATTGGAATGGCTCTCATAGAGATATATCGCATTTCACATGTCCTCTGAATTAGGTTCTCACAAGTTGGAACCTAAGTTGATGCTGTTTTTTACACTTATCAAGGTCTTATCTGAGAACTTTGGCATGCCACCATCCCCGGAGCCTAAATGTGGCACACTGGGGTTACGTGACTATGTTGGTCCATATGCATTTGGCTCATCCTTACATTCACACCTATAGATATTGCACAGGCATCATTGTGTTGCCACCAAGAGCACAACCACTGCCTGAACACATGTCCAAGGGAAGGAAGGATGATTGCTGTTAGTTTCTTATCCTCCTCCTCAGCAGTACATACTATATTTTAAAAGGCTAGTCACCTTTTAGAATCCTTACTCTCTTTGACAATGCTTTTTTAAAAGCAGTATGTTATGTTTTGGAAGCAAAAAACAGGGGAATAAATGATTTTGACCTCTTAATATAACTCTTAGGCCCCATACACACTATTAGATTTTCTGCAGATTTTTGTCTTCAGGTTTACCAAAACCATGTAGAATCAGGCAGGGCCGGCCTGAATGCATACAAATTGAAACTCTTAAAGTTTGACCTCATATTATATGGTTTTGGTAAATCTTAAGACAAAAATCTGCAGAAAATCTGAAGCCTCGTACACACGTTGTTGGACAACCGAGAGTCTGATTTTTGTCAAAAGGGTGTGTGCCAGGATCTTGTCTTCCATACTAACATTACACAAATTTTCGTGCCATGAACGTAGTGACATACTACGAGGAATTTCAGCTCTTGAGCACCACCCTTTGGGCCCCTTCTGCTAATTTTGTGTTTGGTGAGCATTGATTCCGAGCATGCATGTTTGTATTTTCAACGTTTGTGTGATTTGTGTACTGTCCATCCGAAAATCTGACGTGGAGCTGTTGTTTGACAAAAATTCACAAGCCTGTCATCCAACATTTGTTGGCTGAAAATTGGAAAACAATTGTTGAAAGGAGCGTACTAACGGTAAGAACATCGGACAACAGCCTGTCAAATGTCAATCCCCTTCTGATTTTCGTACCGTGTGTACAAGGCTTAATAATTTGTCTGGGGTCATAGGCTGGCCATACACTATACAATTTTCCTATTCAATTTCCTTTAGATTTACCTTCAACTATGTAGTACAAGGACCTACTTGATTGCATATACATTAAAAGTGTTTAGGTTTGACCTCATAATATATGGTTTTGGTAAATCTAAAGGAAAATTGAATAAGACAATTGTATAATGTATGACCAACCTTAGAATTACCCAAAAGCTTAACCCCCTTCACCTGAACCCTTAGATTTAAACCTAATCACAAAAAATGAAACTTTAACACTTAGTGCTTTCCACTAACACTATCCCTTAACCTAAGGTTAAAACCATCAATATTTAACTGACATGTTCCCTCTAAACCTAACCCTTAAGGATAAACTTCAGATTCAACCAAAACAGGAATATTGTATATATTTAAATAACTATTCTAGCTTTTTGTACCTGATGAGATCTGCCTTTTTCCTAACTATATTTATGATCTTTCCCTGAAAACATGTCAACCAGGATAATTAGTTGTCAGTATAAAAGCTATGACTTCTGTCAGGGGAGACGAAAGGGAGAGATCTGTGTTCCAACATTGGGCCCATTCACATCACAACCCAGGGTGCTTCAACACATGTTTTTGTTTATATATGCTGTGCTCATTTGCAAATTACAGATAAGAGCTACATGTGAATAAAGTAAATACACAACTGATTAAAAATGCAAACACTTCACCTGTGGTGTAAAGAGCAATAAAGGTATGTATGAATAGTGAAAACACATATAAAATAAAATCAGAATGAAAATAAAGTAAAACGCACTCAGGTGCAAGGTTACTATCGGTGTCCTGAGAGATCACAATAAGGTAATGCACAATAATGCAAAGTGACAACACATATGAAATAGAAATCAGAATGAAACAATAAACCGCACTCAGGTGCAAGGTCACTATGGGTGTCCTAAGAGATCACAATACAAGTGATAAAATCAGAAAAAGTGCACAATGAAAACTATGCATGGATGAATATAATCATATGGATATACGTGGAACAAATCCCTCACCTACAGTGCAAACCACTATAGAAATACATTTAAAGCATAAACGCATACAAATATAAAATAATAACATAAACCGCACTCCGGTGCAGTGTTAATATAAATGTCCGAAGAGATCCTGGTATAAGTGATATTAAAGTGACCAGTGTCAGCAATCCGTGCTCGCAATAGGTTATAAAATTGTTCAAAATGCAAAAAAAGAAGAAAGTGACTTTGTGCAGCAACAATTAATTATAGAGCTTCTTTAGACGTGTTTAATGGGAATCGTGAAGGCAGCAGCTAGATTCTAGCATCGCTTTCCTCAAATGGGTGAAAAATGTGAAGTGAAAACACCAATCCTCTTCATGCAGCAATCCTATAATAGAGGGCAATGGCACATAGGGTACTCACATAATGGTGCAACAGGGAATGAGTTGTAGCCGAATGAGCGGCGAGCTCGTATATTGTTACAGTGGATGGTGCTGGTCCCTACGCGTGGCGTCACGGGTCAGGTGGCTTCTTCAGGGGATGATAGAGGGCACCCATCCTTGTCTTTAAATAGATCAGGTAAATACAATGTCCGGCGGCCATTTTTCCGAAGTACAATGGAAAAAAGCCATAGCGGCCATTTTCCCGGGGCTACATGGGTGCGGCCATTTTATTGGTTATCTACAACGGACTGGGATAGTGACAGAGTAGCTGGTCAATCAAGACTCTGTGCCTGCGGTGTTTCGGTGTTAGAATTATTTTATTAATGCTCGGACCTCAATCAAAAAGCAGAATGACTAAACTGATATACTTAAACACTCTCACTACAACTCCTTTCACAGAGCCGATATTATAAGAATATCATACATGGCATACAGAGGGAGGGGAGAATGTAAGTGTGCAATGAGGAGGTCAGCTGGTAATTAAATATGAGGATGGGAAAAGTTAACTAATGGTTAGCTATGGGAGTATCCCCTCCACTGTAATGGATGCACTCATAAATAATAAACATACACAAAAACATCCTAATCTTTAATCAACATCTAATAGGAAAAAATATTAATAATTAGACTAAGAACACTCCAATATTTAAAAAGACTATGGAATAAGTCTGAGTGATCAACGGGTCCTGGGAAGGCCATAAAACAATTAATATATAAAACACTAAATTTCCATGAATTAAAATAGAATATATTAAAATGCCCATAAAGTTAAAATAAGGTAAAAATATTATAATAAAAATAAAAATAAAATTATATAAAAATAGAATTATATAAAATATTAAAAAGTAATTATGCTAGATCCTAGGGGGGGCAATACTAATACAACACTAAAAACCAGTATCAGCACCACAAAGTGGCAGAGAGTAAGGGAGGAGTAGACAGGAAGAAAATAAATGAAATCAAGAGGATATCAGTCAAGTCTGATGTACTACATGTATGTATGTATACGGCTAAAAATCACTTAAAAAACAATTCAGATCGAATTCTATATTGAGGCCGCGGGGTGCAAATGTGTCTAAGGTGAATATCCACCTGGATTCGGCCTGGCTGAGGGTTCTCACCTTATGACCGCCCCGCTAGTGTCTGACATAGGGTTCGATCCCCCAAAATTTGAGATGGGTAGGATCTTTATTATGGCATACTAAGAAATGCTTGGAGACACTATGCTTATCATAGCCATTGAGGATATTCTTCACATGTTCTTTAATTCTTATTCTAAGTGGGCTTTTTGTCCGGCCAATGTACTGGAGCATTCCAGGGCATAGACGGCTCCTTCAGTATTGCAGCTGATGAAATTGTTTATCTTGTAGGTTACTCCAGTACTTGTTGATGTAAACTCAAATTTTCTTTCATTGGGCCTTCTTGTTTTAGAGCACGCAAAGCACCTTCTGCATGGAAAGAAGCCCTTTCCAGTAAAGAAGGAAAAGGTCCTTTTAGGCGGATCTATAACATTTTTTACAACCTTATCTCGAATGGTAGGTGCTCTTTTATATATAAAGTGCGGGTGCAGGGATAGAGATCCTTGTAATTGTTTGTCTGCAAAGAGGATATACCAGTGATTTTTAATAATTTTTTCCCCTTTTTTGTGTTGTGCGCTGAAGTCTAAGATTAAAGGTGCTCCCTCTAGTGGCTTTTTGGGTTTATTAGTATCTTTAATCGGTTGATTCCTATCCATCGCAGAAACTTCCTTGACTTTCTCTTCAATAAATTGGCGTCCATACCCTTTGTTTGAAAATCTCGATGCTAGTTTTTCTGCTTGGTCTAAAAATGTATTCAGTTGTGTGCAATTGCGTCTTAGTCGTACAAGTTGGCCCTTTGGTACATTGTAGAGCCAGTTCTTGTGATGGCAACTTTCGATGGGCAGGTAACTATTTCTGTCTACATTCTTAAAGTGCGTTTGTGATCTAAAACCAGCTTTATCTTGTAAAATCTCTAGATCGAGGAAAGTTACCTTAGTGTTGCTAATGTCCCAGGTCAATGTAATATTTTTGTCGTTCCTATTAAGTTCCTCCAAAAAATACCTAAGTCGATTTATATCTCCTTTCCATAGAATGAAAACATCATCTATATATCTTTTATAGACCATGAGTTCACTTGGTGCATTTTTAAAAACACTATCCTCCTCCCATTGGGCCATGAATAATCTCGCTATGCTAGGGGCAAATTTAGCCCCCATAGCGACTCCAGTGTGTTGTCGATAGTATCTATTATTGTACCAAAAATATTTGTTCTTTAAATTAAAATTGATGCACTTAATAAGAAACTTACTCTGTATACAGGGTAATTGGGTGTATTTCCTCAGGCCCCATTTCGCTGCTTCGCATGCTAAATGATGCGGTATGATGGTATATAGTGAGGCGACATCTGCAGTGGCCATAATCCATGGACCTTCTTCTTTTGGAATATTTTCTAATATCTGCAGCATCTGCTTAGTGTCCCTCAGGTATGCTTGTGTGTTTTGTACCGCAGGTTGCAAAAATACATCAATATATTAGCTTAATCGGGATGTGAGGGAGTCTATACCATTTACTATTGGTCTCAGCGGTGGGTTAGTGTTATTTTTATGCATCTTGGGTAAGATATAAATAATGGGTGTACGGCATGACTCTGGGATTAAAAACTTAGCCTCCTTTCAATTCAATATGTTTTTCTTTACCCCTAGACTTATAATCTGTTCCAGTGCTTTCCTGCACTTATATAAGGGAATACTCAAAAGTCTTGTGTAGGTGTTCTCATCGTCAAGCATCCCTATCATGGTTTAAAGGTATTGTTCCTTTGAGAGTACAACAATTCCCCCACCTTTGTCGGCTGGGCGGATTACCAAGTCTTTCCTCTTTACTAGTTTTCGAATGCCACTTTTTATGTAATCCGGATCTTCCTTCTTCTTTATTTTCAGTTCTTTGATATCTTCTAAAACCACTTTTTTTAAAAACTTCAATATATTTGTTATCCTTTATGGGCGGGTTAAAAACAGATTTATTCCTCAATGTGCTATGTGTGACGCCATTATCTTCAATAATCCGATATTTTGATCAAATAGGGTTACTCATAATGTATTTCTGGATGTTCAATTTTCTTATAAATTTCTGAATTCCAATATACGTCTGGAATTTATCCAGATTCTTCATAGGTGCGTATTTAAGGCCTTTATCCAACACTGTGATCTCTTCATGTGTTAATTCCTGTCCATTTAGATTGAAAATTCCTTCTCCTTTTACTCTCTTTTTCTTTTGTGCTCTCTTTCCTGATCTCCGTCTTCTCTTCTTCCTGGACTTTTTCTGGAATTTCTCATCTCGTCTAGTAATCTGGGTGGGTGATCTTCCCTGCCCCTGTCTAAAAAAGGCCTATTGTATGCTTGGTCTCCATATTGTGCCGGATGGTTTCTCTCCTGTCTTTCCTCTTCCCCTCTCTGTTCGAGTGGAGTGTAGTAATTATATGTTGGTATTGGGCTTCGTTCATTGTAATGTTGGTTTCTATGTTGTGGGCCTCTTCTTTCTCCATGGTCATATTCATACATCGGACTCCTTCCTCTTGGCCTATGGTGTTTGTATGGTGGTTCCGTATTATCCCTATAATCATAGGATGGTCTTCTCTGATTTCTAGGTCCTTGAGGACTCTCTCTGGTCATAAGGTTGTTTATGCCAGTTGTTGTATGGCTTTCTGTTATTCTTCCAGTAACGTTTTTTCCCCCATTTTGTGGGGTGCGATTCAATTGAGGCCTTCTATCCCCTCGATATGGGGTAGCTGGTTGGTGATATATGTTTCTTCCATCAGAGTTTTGGTATCTCGGGGTGGTTGTTATATATCCATCTCTCGGATCGTAATTCCTCCCATATTGAGTATTCTCTGGGTCCATGGTTTGCTGGGGATCTACCCTCACAATCTTTTCTGGTGTAGAATAAGTGGAAGCAATATCTCCTCTGCTTACTACGTTCTGCCATTTGAATACCTGATCGTTTTTAAAATCTTTTCTGTCTCTGATATACTTCTCACTCTTCCTCTGTTGGACCTCTTTATCCTTTTTCATGAGGTCTTTATTCAACTGTGTAGTCAAGGTTTTAAATTCTGTTGTTTCTTTGTACCCTTCAAGTTCTTCTTTGAGTTGGGAAATATTTTGGTCTATCATTTTCATTTTTCTTTGCTTCCTTTCTAATAGGAATCTTAATAGTTCCAATCCTTTGTCATTAAAGAACTTAAACCATTCTTCATTTGATTCTTGGTCTATAAGACCATCATTGGGGGGCACGTCCCATCTTAGTCTCCTCGGGACTAGGCTTTCTTTCAGGTAAGTCTCAAAGGTGCATGTATCCCACCAGAGACTTACCTTTTTCTCCATGTTATGTCCTAGCTTCCTCATAAGGCTCTCTAAATCTAGATTTTTTTGAAACATTGGGGTTGGATGTGTTGAACACTTCTTCAAGATTCATTTTTCTTTTTCCCATAAACTTTCTATTTTTAGTTATCATTTAGGGGCAGGTTGGACCCTTCTTGGTGCAAGCTGCTTTTCCCCCTCATATCGTTTCCATTTTTGCATGGTAGCACAGGAATACCATACTTGCTACATGTTTTTGTTTGTTGAAGTGCATTGTGTTAGGCAGCCGGTTCATTTGGAATGTGTCATCAGTGCACATCAAAGCACTAAAAAAGATCATGCTCTATGTTTAAAAGTCAGCACACAAAAATACAGTGCATTGCATGTGTTGTCATATGTGCATCGACCGGTTAGAACACACATTGTGGTATGAATAATCCCTAAAGGCTATTTTACACTGGCAGCTGGGGGCAGTGAAAACGGGCAGATGAGCCACAGTTTTTCAGCCCCACAGCTGTACAACAAAATAAACATCAAGAGCTGTACTTATGCCAAGGCTGTGATGCTTTACTTTGCAGGAGTGGCAACTTTTACTTGGGCTGGAGAATTTAATTGGTAGAATTGTCGGTCAAGTTCTCCCATTGAGATCAGTTGGGTCGCACTGCAAACATAAGGCAAATGCTTGGCTCGCAGTTGCATTGTCGTCCCTCGTTTTAAAAAGAAAAAATAACAGGCACCAGGAGACAGCAGTAGCACCTCCTGAATACCTGCTAACTGCTGCTGTGCAACCATCTGCAAAGTAATCCACTGGGAATCACTTTTCATAGGGCAGTAAGCATTTCTGTCTTTCTGAAAGAGCCCCAGGACATATTTTTTCCTTCTAATTCTAAAATTCAAATTCTTTTTTTCATGCACAGTGCCATCTAGTGGCTGAATTTAAGCAAAAAAACAGACATTTTTATCAAACATTTTTAAAGAATACAGTCACAGAGAATTATACAATTGCACAATTGTACATTTATGGTAAAATGGTCTGTCTCAAAAATTCAGTGAAAGGGAAGGGAGAAAAAGAAAAGTAAAGTACATGTAAGAGGATGCAAAAGGCACAGGGGAGGAGAAATCTGTGAGTAAAAAAGAAGGGAGGAGAAGGGAAGACACTGGGGCTCTCCTCCAGTTAGTCCACTCTAGGAATTGTTGCCTACAAAGAGGTGTAACTATCAAGTGAGAGTCAGCGGTAAGCTTATTGGATCCATGGGGTCCATATAGTGAGACATCTTTTGTGTGTGTCCAGGAGGATACTAGTAAGTTATTCACTAATAAAGACTATGTCAACATGTTGTCTTTAATTTTTAATTTTTTATTTTAATCGTGTGAATTGTATCTTCCATGGTTAGTTTAAAAGCTAATAATATATATGTAACTAATTTAAATTGGGGTTAAAGTGAACCCCCCTATCATTTTCAGCCAAGGAAGCTGCCATCTTTGCCTCTGTTTAATCTACAACTGCTATGATGCTACACATGTGATCAGTTATGACACCAGCCATTGGATGGTTTGACAGTTTGGTTGAGAGCACAACTAATGGTAGGGTTACATTTCCGCCACCTGCCAGAAATTAAACTTTTATGGATGGGTTTACTTCCGCTGGGTTTACTGGGTTTACTTCCGCTTTAAGTAAGGACAGGAGGTTTGAGATGGAAAAGCACAAAGCAAGGGTCTCTTGGGAATAGGCAATTGAATAAAGTATGTAAGAGCTTGAGTCAAATTTAACAAACCTCACAATATAGCACTGCAATTTATACATACTGTACACATTTAAAACAATACATCTTTTATAACAAAAAATGTCCTGTGATTCTCAAAAATCTGCTCACCTGTAGTTTTGACCTATATAAACTTGGTCAGGATGCACCTTTCCCTTTAAGGGGATATTATAACCTATTATATTTATTCTTTTGGTAACATTTTTGCTGATGTGTCACTCTCTACGCCTTGCTGAACTTCCAATTGGGGAGCATACACTGTGCGTGTTATACAAAATAATCACAGTGCCAGAACCTATAGAAGGAAAACCGCTCTGTGGACAAAGCAGGGGTGTGGTAAGATAACATAAGATAATGTACACACTGCCTCTGTGTGTGTGTGTGGGTGCATGGATCTTCTTTATGGAAGGCTGCAGTCCTGGAAGGGAGTGTGCACATCAATGTGACTACACTGAAACTATAGCAGTGCATCCCACTTATAGGGTTAATCTACCCTATAAGCAAAAGTGTACTGGCCATGTTCTTCTAGTTATACTTTGCACAAAAGGAAAGCATTTGGGAAAGAAATGAGACAGCAAAACATCAAACACCTTATACTGCTATATTAAGTCTTCTAGCTTAAGGGCTTAATAACACTGATGTGAAACTCTTGGATTTTTTTTAATTTAATTTGTTCAGCTAAGTTACCTCTAATTCTGGACATACTGATGTCCAGATGGCTGCTGGCATTGCTAAAATTATTAGTTGAATTCAGTACTACTGATTGCTACTGTCAGTTGAACCTTCAGCTCTTCAAATGTGAATTCCAGTGCTAATACAGTGAAGAATACTATCATTTACCCTCCCCTCCTTTCCATTGTCCAATCATAGAATGTCATTTATTCTGTGAATGGACAATGGGAAGAGGAGGGGCGCATGAACGGCAGACCCTCCGTTGTCCTATCACAGTATGTCTTGCATGCTGTGTGCTGCCAGTCTTCTGCGTAAGCAATTTGGCTCATTCTTCCCTTAGAATAGGGATGAGCTGAACACCCCCCTGTTTGGTTCGCACCAGAAAATACAAACAGGCAAAAAATGTGTTTGAACACGTGAACACCGTTAAAGTGTATGGGACACGAACATGAATAATCAAAAGTGCTAATTTTAAAGGCTTATATGCAAGTTATTGTCATAAAAAGTGTTCGGGGACCTGGGTCCTGCCCCAGGGGACATGGATCAATGCAAAAAAAGTTTTAAAAACTGCTGTTTTTTCGGGAGCAGTGATTTTAATAATGCTTAAAGTGAAACAATAAAAGTGTAATATTCCATTAAATTTCGTACCTGGGGGGTGTCTATAGTATGCCTGTAAAGGGGCGCATGTTTCCCGTGTTTAGAACAGTCTGACAGCAAAATGACATTTCAAAGGAAAAAAGTCATTTAAAACTACTCGCGGCTATTAATGAATTGCCGGTCCGACAATACACATAAAAGTTCATTGATAGAAACGACATGGGAATTCCCCACAAGGGAACCCCGAACCAAAATTTAAAAAAATGACGTGGGGTCCCCCTAAATAACATACCAGGCCCTTCAGGTCTGGTATGGATATTAAGGGGAACCCCGGCCCAAATTTTTTTTTAAAATGGCATGGGGTCCCCCTACAGGTCTGGTATGGTTTTTAAGGGGAACCACGCACCAAAATTTTTTAAAAAATGGCGTGGGGTCCCCCCAAAAATCCATACCAGACCCTTATCCGAGCACGCAACCTGGCAGACCGCAGGAAAAAAGAGGGGATGAGAGAGCGCCCCCCCTCCTGAACCATTTCAGGCCACATGCCCTCAACATTGGGAGGGTGCTTTGGGGTAGCCCCCCAAAACACCTTGTCCCCATGTTGATGGGGACAAGGGCCTCATCCCCACAACCCTTGCCCGGTGGTTGTGGGGGTCTACGGGCGGGGGGCTTATTGGAATCTGGAAGCCCCCTTTAACAAGGGGACCCCCAGATCCGGGCCCTCCCCCCCTGTGTGAAATGGTAAGGGGTACAAAAGTACCCCTACCATTTCACAAAAAAACTGTCAAAAATGTTAAAATTGACAAGAGACAGTTTTTGACAAGTCCTTTATTTAAATGCTTCTTCTTTCTTCTTTCTTCTATCTTCTATCTTCTATCTTCAATCTTCCTCCATCTTCTTGTTCTTCTGGTTCTTCTGGTTCTTCCTCCGGTGTTCACGTCCGGCATCTTCCTCCGCGGCATCTTCTTCTCCTCGGGCCACTCTGCATCCATGATGGCATGGAGGGAGGCTCCCACTGTGTGACGCTTCTCCTCTTCTGACGGTTCTTAAATAACGGGGGCGGGGCCACCCAGTGACCCCACCCTCCTCTGACGCACAGGGACTTGACGGGACTTCCCTGTGTCATTCCCCGTGATGTCAGGGGGCGGGGTTACGTAACGGGTGACCCCGCCTCCATCTGACATTGCGGGGAATGCCACAGAGAAGTCCCCGTCAAGTCCCCATGCGTCAGAGTGGGGCAGGGTCACCGGGTGCCCCCCCCGTTATTTAAGAACCATCAGAAGAGGAGAAGCATCACACAGCGGGAGCCTCCCTCCATGCCATCATGGATGCGGAGCGGCCCGAGGAGAAGAAGGGAAGAAGATGCCGCGCAGGAAGTGGCCAGACGAGAACACCGGAGGAAGAACCAGAAGAACCATAGTTACATAGTTACATAGTTACATAGTAGGCGAGGTTGAAAAAAGACACAAGTCCATCAAGTCCAACCTATGTGTGATTATGTGTCAGTATTACATTGTATATCCCTGTATGTTGCGTTCATTTAGGTGCTTAACTATTAGTTTCTTGAAACTATCGATGCTCCCCGCTGAGACCACTGCCTGTGGAAGGGAATTCCACATCCTTGCCACTCTTACAGTAAAGAACCCTCTACGTAGCTTAAGGTTAAACCTCTTTTCTTCTAATTTTAATGAGTGGCCACGAGTTTTGCTAAACTCTCTTTTGCGAAAAAGTTTTATTTCTATTGTAGGGTCACCAGTACGGTATTTGTATATTGAAATCATATCCCCTCTCAAGCGTCTCTTCTCCAGAGAGAATAAGTTCAGTGCTCGCAACATTTCCTCATAACTAAGATCCTCCAGACCCTTTATTAGCTTTGTTGCCCTTCTTTCTACTCGCTCCATTTCCAGTACATCCTTCCTGAGGACTGGTGCCCAGAACTAGACAGCATACTTTAGGTGCGGCCGGACCAGAGTCTTGTAGAGTGGGAGAATTATCGTTTTATCTCTGGAGTTGATCCCTTTTTTAATGCATGCCAATATTCTGTTTGCTTTGTCAGCAGCAGCTTGGCATTGCATGCCATTGCTGAGCCTATCATCTACTAGGACCCCAGGTCCTTTTCCATCCTAGATTCCCCCAGAGGTTCTCCCCCAGTGTATAGATTGCATTCATATTTTTGCCACCCAAATGCATTATTTTACATTTTTCTACATTGAACCTCCATCTGCCATGAAGTTGCCAACCCCATTAATCTGTTCAGATCTTTTTGCAAGGTCTCCACATCCTGCAGAGAAGTTATTTCCCTGCTTAGCTTAGTATCATCTGCAAATACAGAGATTGAACTGTTTATCGCATCCTCCAGGTCGTTTATGAACAAATTAAATATGATTGGTCCCAGCACAGAACCCAGGGGAACCCCACTACCCACCCCTGACCATTCCGAGTACTCCCCATTTATCACCACCCTCTGAACTCGCCCTTGTAGCCAGTTTTCAATCCATGTACTCACCCTATGGTCCATGCCAAAGGACCTTATTTTGTACATTAAACGTTTATGGAGAACTGTGTCAAATGCATTTGCAAAATCCAGATACACCACGTCTATGGGCCTTCCTTTATCTAGATGGCAACTCACTTCCTCATAGAAGGTTAGTAGATTGGTTTGGCAAGAATGATTCTTCATAAATCCATGCTGATTACTGCTAATGATACCGTTCTCATTACTAAAATCTTGTATATAGTCCCTTATCATCCCCTCCAAGAGTTTACATACTATTGATGTTAGGCTAACTGGTCCGTTGGCTTTTTTCCAATCAGCTGGTACCATTCCAGTCAGTAGACTGTAAAAATTAGGAACAACGGTCCGGCAATCACTTGACTGAGTTCGCTAAGCACCCTCGGATGCAAGCCATCTGGTCCCGGTGATTTATTAATGTTAAGTTTCAAAAGTCTAATTTTAATTCTGTCCTCTGTTAACCATGGAGGTGCTTCCTGTGTTGTGTCATGAGGATAAACACTGCAGTTTTGGTTACTGAAGCCCCTCGATTCACTCGTGAAGACTGAGGAGAAGAATAAATTCAATACCTTCGCCATCTCCCCATCCTTTGAACCAGATGTCCTTCCTCATTCTTTATGGGGCCAATATTGTCAGTAGTCCTTTTTTGATGTTTACATACTTAAAGAGTTTCTTGGGATTTTTTTTTGCTCTCCTCCACTATGTATCTTTCATGTTCTATCTTAGCCGTCCTAATTGCACCCTTACATTTCTTGTTGCATTCTTTATAAAGTCTGGATGCTGAGGATGATCCCTCAACCTAGTATTTTTTGAAAGCCTTCTCCTTTGCTTTTATATGCATTTTTACATTGGAGTTAAGCCATCCAGGACTTTTGTTTGCCCTTTTAAATTTATTACCCAATGAGATACATTGGCTAATGCCCTTATTTAATATACTCTTAAAGCAAACCGATCTCTCCTCCGTATTCTTTGTTCCTAATATTTTATCCCAATTTATGCCTTTTAGCAAGGTTTGTCGTTTAGGGAAGTTAGCTCTTTTGAAATCCAGTGTCTTTGTATTCCCTTTATGTTTCCTATTCGTGTGATTTATACTGAAACCAATAGACCTGTGATCGCTGTTACATAAATTGCCCCGTATTTCCACATCCATGATCAGGTCTGTATTGTTGGTAATCAGTAGATCCAGTAATGTTTTATTTCTAGTTGGTGCGTCTGCCATCTGACCCATAAAATTGTCCTGCAAGACATTAAGGAACTGGCGAGCCTTAAATGAATGTGCGGTTCCCTCTGCCTAGTCTATTTCTGGATAATTAAAATCTCCCATTATGATAACGCTTCCCATCCTTTGCTGCTAATCCAAATTGTGATAGGAGATCTGTCTCCACTTCTTCCCTCAGGATAGGGAGCCTATAGCATACTCCCAGTAATATTTTCCCCTTAGCTTTATCCCTTTGGAGCTCTACCCATAAGGATTCCACCTCCTCCCTAGCTCCCTCAGTGATGTCATCACTCACATTCACTTGTACATTATTCTTGATATATAGGCATACCCCTTCCCCTTTTTTACCCTCTCTATCCTTGCGGTAAAGGGTATACCCTTGAATGTTTGCCAGCCAATTATGAGAGCTGTTGAACCAGGTCTCTAAAATTCCCACAAAATCCAAATCCTCCTCGTACAACAGTATCTCTAGTTCACCCAACTTGTCCGCCATGCTCCTGGCAATGGTGATAATGCCACATAGTTTAGACCGGTCGCATATTGTCCTCGTATTGGGTGTTTCGAGATTGCAACTAGGACTTGCTACTAGGGATGAGCCGAACACCCCCAGAACACCCACCAGAATATGTGAACAGGAAAAAAGTTCGCTCGAACATGCGAACACCGTTAAAGTCTATGGGACACGAACATGAATAATCAAAAGTGCTAATTTTAAAGGCTTATATGCAAGTTATTGTCATAAAAAGTGTTTGGGGACCTGGGTCCTGCCCCAGGGGACATGGATCAATGCAAAAAAAAGTTTTAAAAACGGCCGTTTTTTCAGGAGCAGTGATTTTAATAATGCTTAAAGTAAAAAAATAAAAGTGTAATATCCCTTTAAATTTCGTACCTGGGGGGTGTCTATAGTATGCCTGTAAAGGGGCGCATGTTTCCTGTGTTTAGAACAGTCTGACAGCAAAATGACATTTAGAAGGAAAATTTCCATATAAAACTACCCGCGGCTATTGCATTGCCGACAATACACATAGAAGTTCATTGATAAAAACAGCATGGGAATCAACACAGGGAAACCCTGAACCAAAATTTAAAAAAAAAAATGACGTGGGAGTCCCACTAAATTCCATACCAGGCCTTTCAGGTCTGGTATGGATATTAAGGGGAACCCCGGCCAAAATTTAAAAAAAAAATGACGTGGGGTTCCCCCTAAATTCCATACCAGGCCCTTCAGGTCTGGTATGGAATTTAAGGGGAACCCCGCGCCAAAAAAAAAAACAAAAACCGGCGTGGGGTTCCCCCAAAAATCCATACCAGACCCTTATCCGAGCACGCAAACTGGCAGGCCGTAGGAAAAGAGGGGGGGGGCGAAAGTGCGGCCCCCCCCACTCCTGAACCGTACCAGGCCACATGCCTGCAACATTGGGAGGGTGCTTTGTAGCCCCCCAAAACACCTTGTCCCCATGTTGATGAGGACAAGGGACAAGGGCCTCATCCCCACAACCCTGGCTGGTGGTTGTGGGGGTATGCGGGCGGGGGCTTATCGAAATCTGGAAGCCCCCTTTAACAAGGGGACCCCCAGATCTCACCCCCCCCGTGTGAAATGGTAAGGGGGTACTTACCCCTACCATTTCACAAAAAAACTGTCAAAAATGTTAAAAATGACAAGAGACAGTTTTTGACAATTCCTTTATTTAAATGCTTCTTCTTTCTTCTATCTTCCTTCACCTTCTTCTTCTGGTTCTTCCTCCGGCATTCTTGTCCAGCATCTCCTCCGTGGCGTCTTCTATCTTCTTCTCCTCGGGCCGCTCCGCACCCATGGCATGGGGGAGGCTCCCGTTCTTCTCTTCATGTTCTTCTTCATCCTCTTCTCTTCTTCCTTCTTCTCTTCTTCATTTTCTTCTCTGGGCTGCTCCGCACCCATGCTGGCAATGAGGGAGGCTCCCGCTGTGTGACGGCGTCTCCTCCTCTGACGGTTCTTAAATAATGGGGGCGGAGCCACCCGGTGACCCCGCCCCCTCTGACGCACGGTGACTTGACGGGACTTCCCTGTGACGTCACGGGGAATGCCACAGCAGGGAAGTCCCGTCATGTCCCGTGCATCAGAGGGGGAGGGGTCACTGGATGGCCCCGCCCCCTGTTATTTAAGAACCGTCAGACGAGGAGACGCCGTCACACAGCGGGAGCCTCCCTCCATGCCAGCATGGATGCGGAGCGGCCCGGAGAAGAAAATGAAGAAGAGAAGAAGGAAGAAGAGAAGAGGATGAAGAAGAAGATGACGAGAAGAGCGAGAGCCTCCCCCCATGCCATGGGTGCGGAGCGGCCCGAGGAGAAGAAGATAGAAGACGCTGCGGAGGAGATGCTGGACGAGAACGCCGGAGGAAGAACCAGAAGAGCCAGAACAACCAGAAGAAGAAGAAGGAAGATAGAAGAAAGAAGAAGCATTTAAATAAAAGAATTGTCAAAAACGGTCTCTTGTCATTTTTAACATTTTTGACAGTTTTTTAGTGAAATGGTAGGGGTAAGTACCCCCTTACCATTTCACACAGGGGGGGCGGGATCTGGGGGTTCCCTTGTTAAAGGGGGCTTCCAGATTCTGGTAAGCCCCCCGCCCGCAGACCCCCATAACCACCGGCCAGGGTTGTGGGGATGAGGCCCTTGTCCTCATCAACATGGGGACAAGGTGTTTTGGGGGGCTACCCCAAAGCACCCTCCCAATGTTGAGGGCATGTGGCCTGGTACGGTTCAGGAGGGGGGGCCGCACTCTCGTCCCCCCTCTTTTTCTGCGGCCTGCCAGGTTGCATGCTCGGATAAGGGTCTGGTATGGATTTTTGGGGGGACCCCACGCCGTTTTTTTTTTTTGGCGCGGGGTTCCTCTTAAAATTAATACCAGACCTGAAGGGTCTGGTATGGAATTTAGGGGGAACCCCACGTCATTTTTTTTTTAAATTTTGGCCCCCATCGCCTAGTTTAAAAACCCCTCTAACTTTTTGGCCATCTTCATTCCCAGCAGATCTGCACCCACCTCATTTAGGTGCTGTCCATCCCTTCTATAGTACCGGTTATCGACTGAGAAGTCGGCCCAGTCTTCCAGGAACCCAAACCCCTCCTTACTACACCAGCTCTTCAGCCACTTGTTTACTTCCCTAATCTCCCTCTGCCTTTCTGGTGTGGCTCGATGTACCGATAGTATTCCTGAGAATACCAGAAGAAGAAGAAGATGGAGGAAGAAACCAATGGAGGATAGAAGAAAGAAGAAGCATTTAAATAAAGGAATTGTCAAAAACTGCCTCTTGTCATTTTTAACATTTTTGACAGTTTTTTTGTGAAATGGTAGGGGTACATTTGTACCCCCTTACCATTTCACACAGGGGGGAGGGCCCAGATCTGGGGGTCCCCTTGTTAAAGAGGGCTTTCAGATTCCGATAAGCCCCCGCCTGCAGACACCCCCAACCACTGGGCAAGGGTTGTGGAGATGAGGCCCTTGTCCCCATCAACATGGGGGACAAGGTGTTTTTCGGGGCTACCCCAAAGCACCCTCCCAATGTTGAGGGCATGTGGTCTGGTATGGTTCAGGAGGGGGGGCACTCTCTCTTCCCCCCTCTTTTCCTGCGGCCTGCCAGGTTGCGTGTTCGGATAGGGGTCTGGTATGGATTTTTGGGGGGACCCAATGCCATTTTTAAAAAAAATTTTGGCGTGGGGTTCCCCTTAAAATCCATACCAGACCTAAAGGGTCTGGTATAGATTTTGAGGGGACACCACGCCATTTTTTTTTATTTTGGCCGGGGTTCCCCTTAATATCCATACCAGACCTAAAGGGCCTGGTATGGAATTTAGGGGGACCCCCCACATCATTTTTTTTTAAATTTTGGTTCGGGGTTCCCCTGTGGAGAATTCCCATGCCGTTTTTATCAATGAACTTTTATGTGTATTGTCGAAATTTTATGTGTATTTTATGTGTAATAGCTGCGAGTAGTTTTAAATGACTTTTTTTCCTTTGAAATGTCATTTTGCTTCCAGACTGTTCTAAACACGGGAACATGCGCCCTTTACAGGCATACTGTAGACACCCCCCAGGTACGAAATTTTAAGGAATATTACACTTTTATTGTTTCACTTTAAGCATTATAAAAATCACTGCTCCCGAAAAAACGGCCGTTTTTAAAACTTTTTTTTGCATTGATCCTTGTCCCCTGGGGCAGGACCTAGGTCCCCAAACACTTTTTACGACAATAACTTGCATATAAGCCTTAAAAATTAGCACTTTTGATTTCTCCCACAGACTTTTAAAGGGTGTTCCGCGGCTTTCGAGTTTGCCGCGAACACCCCAAATTGTTCGCTGTTTGGTGAACGGCAATCAGCCAATATTTGAGTCGAACATGAGTTTGACTTGAACTAGAAGCTCATCCCTACCTATGAACAGTTTAGTATGCATAAGCACTGAGTTTAAACCTGCAACGATTATGCAATTAAGAAATTAAAACTTCACCGTTAGTGAAACTTTTCCTTAATGAACCCCTCACTCCCCAAGTGCAGCCCAGCTTGAATAGCACTAACTTTTTCTCCATTCTTGTAAACATTCATCTGACAGGGCCTTGTCTGGCTGCTTTTCATTTTGTACATGTGCACTATTTATTATGTGCTCTATTTATTTCTATGGGTATGGGTATGCCATGAGTAGTACAAAGTGGAGCCAACCAGGGCCTTGTCAGAGGAAAGATCACCGGTTCAAAGGAAATATTACGTTTTATCACAAGTGGGCTGTTCTCATAAGGGGGGGGGGGGATAGCAGCAATTGATATACCATTCTGTTTTACTGTAACTAATGCTGAAATATAAAAAAAATCCCTTGCTATCACATATTATTTGATTTAGATCTCACTATAGTACGGATTATGTGAGGCAGCTTGATTAATTAGGTTCATAATGCCATAAAAATGAGATTGCTGTTCTATACACTATAATTAATACTGTATGAATTGGACATAACATTCTACTTGAATGAAAATAAAACTTATCTAACTGTATATAGCCACAAATAAGGTGAATTTCCTTACAGTACATTCATGTTGTTTTTCTGCATTACTTCATTTATATTTTACTGTTTTGATGTTTTTAATATGTTCCTCGAATATCTCATTATAATGCACAGAAACCTTTTTTCATATGCAAAACTGTATGCAACAGAAATGGCACAGTGTTTTCTTATCATTTGGATCAGGTTCATGGGGGGTTTTCAGGATCTATAACCAACTAGAAGCAGCTGTATGTAAAATGTTATTATACAGTATTATACCTTAAGCTACAAACTCAATTTAATGGTACTGCTTTTTTTTTTTTTTTTTTGTCATTTGTTTTTTGGGCTGCCTAGGCTGATTTAGTAAATGTAAACTTTGTCTGGATGAAATTATTAGAAGGTGAGGGCATATGATTATCAATATTCCCTAAAGACAATAAAGTACAAAGTACACCAGCCCATCCTTTATAGACAGAATATAATTCATCATTTAGAAGTACACTAAATGAAAAATATTCTGAATTGTGTATACTACGGCCAGACAATTTAAATGTATGTTAAATTGTTATATTTTGCAGTACAAGTGCACTATAGTTTACTTACAAAAGATAACTGTTAATCAATGTGCCCGTTGTTCTGTTTAGGATATTATGTTTAAAAACATGGTAGTCAGAATAATAATGGCATAAACATACATTATTACTACTGTTGAGTATGCATGTTTAGCAATAGGAAAACATAAGTGGTAAAGGCATTATGTAGAGAAAAGAACAGCAAATAATCAGACAAGAAGATGGCAGAAAATAGAAAATTATAATGTTAACAACATATTGACTAGGGATGGGCGAACGGTTCAGGCCGAGCATAAGTTTGGGCCGAACTTTGGTTGTTCGGATGTTTTGCGAATAATATGTGGTGTTCGTGGAAAATTCAGAACACCGTTAAAGTCTATGGGACACTAACATGAAAAATCAATAGTGCTAATTTTAAAGGCTTATATGCAAGTTATTGTCATTAAAAAATGTGTTTGGGGACCTGGGTCCTGCCCCAGGGGACATGTATCAAATCTAATTTTCTTTTTAAAATAGCTGTTTTTTCGGGAGCAGTGATTTTTTAATGCTTAAAGTGAAACAATAAAAATGCAATATTCCTTTAAATATCGTGCCTGGGGGGTGTTTATAGTATACCTATAAAATGGCACATTTTTCCCGTGTTTAGAACAGTACCACAGCAAAATGACATTTCTAAAGGAAAAATTGTCATTTAAAACTGCTCATGGCTATAATGAATTGTCGGGTCTCAGCAATGAAGATAAAACTCATTGAAAAAAAGAGCATGGGATCCCCCCAGTCCATTACCAGGCCCTTTGGGTCTGGTATGAATATTAAGGGGAGCCCCAAACCAAAATTTTAAAAAAAAGTTGCGTGGGGGTCCCCCTAAAATCCATACCAGGACCTTTGGGTCTGATATGGAAATTGAGGGGAACCCTGCGCCAAACTTTTAAAAAATTGGCGTAGGGGTCCCCCCAAAATCAATACCAGACCCTTCAGGACTAGCATGGATTTTAAGGGGAACCCTGCTCTAAAATAAAAAAATGGCGTAAGGGGTCCCCCCAAAATCCATACCAGACACTTATCTGAGCATGCAACCAGGCAGGCCGCAGGAAAAGAGGGGGGGACAGGAGAGCGCCCCCCCTCCTGAACCATACCAGGCCACATGCCCTCAACATGGGGAGGGTGCTTTGGGGTAGCCCCCCAAAGCACCTTGTCCCCATGTTGATGGGGACAAGGGCCTCATCCCCACAACCTTTGCCCGGTGGTTGTGGGGGTCTATGGGAATCTTCTATTATCTTATCTCTTAGGTCTTATCAGAATCTGGAATCCACCTTTAACAAGGGGACCCCCAGATCCCAGCCTCCCCCCTGTGTGAAATGGTAACAGGTACATTGTACCCGTACCATTTCACAAAAAAAGTGCCAAAATGTTAAAAAAACAAGACACAGCTTGGGACAAGTCCTTTATTAAAAATATTTAAAAATATAAAAAGCTTGGCGCTAACTCAAATTAGAAATAAGCAATCATTTACTGCATAATAAATATCAATATAGTGAATCAAAGGTGAAAAGGTCCTCAATAGAAATCCAAACACCAAAACAAGATGAAAGTCTGTGTAGTGACAGGTAATCTTAGTTATTGTATAAATAGTGCAGCGCTACCAACTCTCATGTGACTATTTAAATAAATCTAAACACAGTGAAAATTATAACATCAAATGTCCATAAGAAATGTATAAATTATCTATTGAGAAAGACAATTGTAAGGTGATACACCTGTGGAGGGAAGGAGCAGAGCCCGTGACGTCATGCCATCAGAGTGGTGAGCGAGCGGACGTCGTGTAATACTGTAACAAGTGATTTTATTCTTTTAATTCTTGTAAGTGCGATATTTTTTGTTTCATTGTTTTTTATTAAAGTTTTCACATAAACAAATAGAAAGTACACTTATGCCCTGTACACACGGTCGCATTTTCCGATGGAAAATGTCCGATCGGAGTGTGTTGTCGGAAATTCCGACCGTGTGTGGGCTCCATCGGACATTTTTCATCAGATTTTCCGACACACAAAGTTTGAGAGCAGGCTATAAAATTTTCCAACAACAAAATTCGATCGCGTCAATTCCGAGCGTGTGTGGCCTGTTCCGACGCACAAGTGCCACGCATGCTCAGAACAAATTTCGACACGGAACAGCTCGGTCTGGTAAACTTAGCGTTCGCAATGGATACAGCACTTTCGTCACGGTGCAATGTAAAAAATGGTTGAATACTCTCTTCTTCTTTATAATGTGAGAAGAATGAAGTCGTTTTGCTGCTCATATTCACACAGACTTCTCACAAACTTCTTTCTTTATTATTTATCGGGATTCCCTCAATATATTTTGATTTGTCACATCTGACAACATTATTTTGGTGTTGTTTTTTTTTTTTTTGGTTTTAAGGTAGATTAGTTATTTTTGGTTTGTATTTTTTTCAAGGCTGATCTTTGTTTTATTGGATTTTTATTTTTACTCCAGAATATTTTTGTGTGTGTTTTTTGTGTCAAGTTACCACAACACCATTGATATGTTGTTCTATTTAATCTGTAGGAGATTGTTTGGTGTTGTTGTCCCTTGTTAATTTCACATTGTATTTTAGAAATGTACCTGAATCGTCACCAACAAACTGTCCTTTTTGAATGAAAACACACATAGGAGAGTATCATTTTCCAAAAAAAAAATGTATTAAGGGCTCACAACTAAACAAAGAGGGAGGCAACGCTGGAGAAACAGCAGAAATGGGTGAAGCCTTGGACCCCCAGGGCACACATCAACTATTTTCAAGCAAAATTGTTGGCCTGAGGAGTCCTTATCTAAGGGAGTGCAGTCTGGTCCAGAAGTCCCAGAGATCCGGAAAGCAGCAGATGACATCTGTGTCCCCAGGCTGTGGTCATACAAGAGACTGCAGCTTTTGTCAGACCAGACTGAACCTAGGGTCATCACTCTCTTGTCTTCCTTCCACGCTTCCTTCCATGCGGTGGCTCTGGAGGTGGAGTTGTGGCAGCAGGAGGAGGAGGATGGTCCAACTCAATCACGTCGGTCTTGGGTGTTAGTTCCCCACTCACCCCCTTACTTAGGACTTTATAAAGCAGGTCCTCACATAGCTTGCGTTGACCCTCCTGCATGCCCTGCAGTTTTGTGGCAGCCATGCAGGCAAAGGCCTCTTCAGGAGTGGGTAAGGCTCTGAGGGGCGCAGAAGCCTCCTGAATCAGCCTGAGCGCAGAATCCTGCATGTGAGTCGCCTTCCTCACTTTTGTATGGAAGGCGGTGGGGAGGAACCTGCGATTCAGTCAGGCTGCAACTGGTCCCAGGCTTCTCCTGGCTGTCACTTAGCCCCACCTCCTCTTGGCTGCCACTAATCCCCGCCTCCTCCTGACTGCCACATTCCACAACCTCCTCCTGGCTGAGGTCTTCCTGTGTATAAAAAAGGGACATAGTTTGAGTTTTTTATTCATCAATCACACACAATTTTCACCTCCTCACTGTTGCAAATTGAATGTTAACATTAACTGAGCTCAGCATTTTTCATTCTTGTCCCAATTTTGGGTGCCCACTACTGTCTATTGATATGTAAATCACTTTTTTCAATCAGCAATTAGTGATCCATAATAACATCTAATAAACATAATTTATTTATTGACCAGAAATCAGTAGAACAATGCAAATTTACCAATGTCAACATGTGCTAGCTGCCATCACGGGAGATCAATGGACGCGTTTTGGGGGTGCAACCCCTTCCTCAATAATAAAGTAGCTGAGAGGAAGGGGTTTCTCCCCCAAAACACGTCCCTTGATCCCCGTGATGGCAGCTAGCACATGTTGACATTGGTAAATTTGTGTGCATCTTCAAAATTTGGCTTTTCCTGGGGTGAATTCACCCCATCTGAACGCAATATCAAACACAGTTCCTAAATACTCATGTCTGATATTGCCTTCAAGTTCTACCAAATGTGAACTTTGTAAGTTCAAGATTTGTGTCTTTCTTGTTGGTTTTACCCATGCCTGTTTTATCTTAAATGGACATTTATCTTTTTTATAATGCTACCCCAAAAATTTGTTTTAAAAACCTTTTCTAATTGCACATGTGATTGTGCAGGTATTAAAAAGATTGTTCATCAAGAATGTGTGGATTATTGTCTCAACGCTACAACACTTTTGTGGTGATGTAATTGCTGCTTTCTCTGAAAATGGGGGTTATTTCCTAAGGGCAAATCCTCTTTGCACTACAAGTGCAGTTTCAGTGCAGTTTCAAGTGCACTTGTAGTGCAAAGTGTCTTTGTCTTTAGTAAATAACACCCAACAGTGCTTTGTAAGGTTATCATGCCATTTTCTGGACTCCCCACATTTCTGTCAGGGTCAGCTAAAACAAACACAAGCAGTAAATATCAACAAAGATTTGCTTTTTTTTTGGTTTTTATTTGATAAAGGCTTCACAAATTTTCTGGCATATTGATGGCCCCCCTACCCACAAAGAACTCAAGGTATCTTAACCGGACATCATGGGCACTCAGGGAGGGCAAGCCAGGACGGCCGCTTTCAAGCGCCGTCAGTGTTGTTTCATGTATCATTCCGGCCTCGGGCCCAACTGAGCCAGCATAGTTGGCCGAATGTTGGCGTAAAAAGTTATGTAGAACACAGCACGTCAGGATTATATGATTAAGTTTATACTCTGCCATATGGATGGGTGTCAGAAATAGGCGGAACCAGCTGGCCAGGATTCCAAATGTGTTCTCCACCACTCTTCTGGCTCTGGCCAGCCGGTAATTAAAAACCCTCTGTTCCGGGGTGAGGGTCCTCATCGGGAATGGCCGCATAAGATGGTCCCCCAGCGCAAATGCTTCATCCGCAACGAAGATGAATGGGAGTCCTTCCACATTGTCTTCTGGAGGTGGCAAGTCCAAGCTGCCATTCTGGAGATGCCTGTAAAACTCCATCTGGGCGATGACTCCACCATCGGACATCCGGCCATTCTTCCCCACGTCCACATACAAGAAGTCGTAATTAGCCGACACCACCGCCAACATCACAATACTATTGAATCCCTTGTAATTATAATAGTACGACCCTGAGTTGGGTGGTGGGACGATGTGGACGTGTTTCCCATCAATTGCCCCTCCGCAGTTAGGAAAGTCCCACCGCTGGGCAAAGTGGGAGGCCACAGTCTGCCATTCCTGTGGCGTGGAAGGAAACTGTTGAGGAAAACAAAAAAACTTAGTATTTTTGCACATAAATATAGAAAGCAGATTACACACAAACATTCTTGGCCAACATCCAGATAACATTTATTAAGGGGAATTTTACAACACCAAAGTATAAGGTACACCTATCATATTTCCCCTCCCCCTCTCATGGGCCATTTCTAACATTATAGGGGGGGGGGATCTTGGACAGGTAACCCTCTCCACTTCATTGAGAGATGAATTCCTAAATACAGGGTATTACTTGGAACTGCCCCTCCTTAGTTACACTATTGGCAGCCCACTGGACAGGTAAGAAGTGTCATAATACAAAGATATAAATACACACTGTACACATTTGAGCACATTTGGACATTCTGCTATTACCTATCAACATAATAATAGGATACAAAAACTTTAAAAAGTACCATTTGAAAGTATACAGGCAGGCCCTTGCACTACATGCTTTGGGTTTGGCAAAGTCAGCAGATAGATGATTGAACATAGATAGAGAATTGGTATCAGCTGACTTAGCAGTTGTGGGGAGGGAGGGTTAATAAAAATGATTTGGGGACACTACAAAAAAAGCCTCTGGCACTCTACCTGAATTGAAAGCACAAATCACATTTCTAAACATTTTAGGGGATGTTTGGGGTAAAGCACTACTATGGAGCTGATAAAATAAATTGTTAAGTGACTACATGAGGTGAATATAGGGCCAGGAGAGCATGCTGGGGAGGTAAGTGAAGGCAAATATGTATGAAGAACATACAAATCCAGCATGCATGAGGACAAAGGGGACATTCACAGCATATTACAATCATAGTAATTGGGGAATGAGGAAAGAAATACACGATATTAGCAAACATTCAATACAATAAAATGTGATATTAAAGGATTACAATCTTACCTTCATATACTCCTTCTGCAGGACCTGGATGATGGCAGAACAGGTCTCTGGGATAATGATCCCCAGAGCCTGGGGGTAGATGCCTGTTGAGAACTTCAAGTCCTGCAGACTTCTCCCTGTCGCCAAGTACCGCAGGATAGCGACCAGCCTCTGCTCCGGAGTGATGGCTTGCCTCATGCAGGTATCCTGCCTGCTGATATAGGGGGTCAGCGAAGCCAACAAACGGGGAAATACGGGGTCCGTCATCCAGAGAATGTTCCTGAAATCATCAGGATTATTCTCACTGATCTCACGGAGCAAAGGCATATGACAGAACTGGTCACGCTGAAGCAACCAATTCTTGGTCCATGAACTCCTCCCCACCCTGTTCATGGACTGGACTTGTGTCAAGGTCAGGACCCCAACACCAAGCCCCCGCACAACACGAACTCTACGAGGAGAACGTATACGCAACATGGCTAGAAAACGGTCGGCTGCTCAGAACGAAGTGACAGAACGCACTGAAGAACAGCAAGGCCTGTGAAGAGCGACCTGAAAAACAGCAACGAGTGGACAAGATCGCACAGAAAACTCCAATACGAACTTACTGCACGCACTGAAGAGCAGATACAAACCCACAAGCACAAACTGAACCGCAGAAAACGATCTGAAAGCCACGAGTCTGAAAAAGCGCGAATCATCTCTCACCAAACTTTTACTAACACGAGATTAGCAAAAGGAGCCCAAAGGGTGCCGCGCTTGGTTCTGAACTGGCCTTTTCTAGTCTCGTCGTACGTGGTGTATGTGACCGCGTGGTTGTCGATCGGAAATTCCGACAACTTTGTACGACCATGTGTACGCAAAACAAGTTTGAGCCAATATCCGTCGGAAAAAATCCTATGATTTTGTTGTCGGTATGTCCCATCAATGTCCAATCGTGTGTACGGGGCATTAGACATAGCTGTCATACATTATAACACATTTCCAAGAGTTCTTTGAAAGAAAATGTAGGACGTCGTAAACAAAAATACTCAGGTGAACAGTACATTTTATATTAATTGTCAATTGTAGGGTAGAGAGTGATGTCCCCCCGTATCCAGGCACCCCATCTGGGAGCGAACTGTGCCTGGGGGGAGGCAACACAACCTATCTTGTAGTTCACCTATGCACGTATAAAGATAGAACAGTTACCTTTCGCCGATTATTGTTTCGTTGTTTATGCATTACGGTATACATACATCTTATTGTACTTCAGAACAAGGTAAAAGAATAAGAATCAACACAATAATATAATAAAGTAACTAAATTTAAAAAAGGAATAAAGACTAGGAATTACCACCATTAAAAAGCTAGTCATTATCATTAAGTATTATGCTGGTTGGAGTACCAGTGTATCAAGGAGGAGTCTCTGGAAATCTTGTGGACCATAGTAGCCAATTATCTGTGTTATCTTTTTACTCTGTTTATTACATCAGTTGTGTTAGGTACTGCATCTGTTTTTCATTCTGAGGTAATGGTTAGACGTGATGCTATAAGGACATGGGTATTTACACATCTGTGCTTCGTGGGTATATTATCTATCCCTGGGTTGAGGAGGGCCAAAGCGGGAGTAGGGGCAAGGATGTTTCCTGTGAGTTTTGCTAATAGGGAAAATATTGAGTTCCAGAAACTCCTCACAGATTTAGATTCCCATAGTAGGTGGAATAATGCCCCTTTGGAGCTACGGTTTCTCCAGCAGGAGTTAGCAGCATGTTTAAAAATATGCAATAGTCTCACCGGTGTTAAAGCCCTCCATGCAAGTAATGTTGCATCAATGGAGGGAAACTTGGGGTAATATAGTGGACTACGTGTTAAAGTTGCCACTAAAAGTGAGGGTAGATCTCCTTGTGTGACTATTGCTCACTCTATTTGCACCCATAGTTTGTCAGTTTTTTGGTCAAACCATGGCTTGATCCAGCAATGCTGCATAGTAATATTTGTGCAGGTTGGAAAACCCTGTCCCCCCCTCTTTCTTTGTTTGAGTAGTATAGGATAGGAGAGCCTTGCTAATTTACCAGCCCATATGAATTTTCTAAACATTTTGTCAACAGTAGTAAAAAATGATTTGGGTAAGCAGATGGGGATGCCCCATTATCAGCGGCATCGACTCCATCACTTCCCGCATCGGGAAGTATATTGATGTCTATTTGCAACCTATTGTACAATCTATACCATCTTATTTGAGGGACACTAAAGATACCATCACTAGACTAGGTCAAGTGGTTTACAGTGATGATTTACTACTGGTTACTACCGATGTTAAAGCTCTATATACCTGTATACCTCATAATTTAGGATTAGCAGCTGTATAATCATTTTTGGCAAGAGAAGAGTCCATCCCCAGAACCCAACAAATTCATCATGGACCTATTAAGGTTCGCGACCAAACATAACTTTTTTTGGTATAATGGAAATTTTTACCTCCAACATAAGGGAGTGGCTATGGGGGCCAAGTTCGCCCCCAGCCTCGCGAACATCTTCAAGGCCCGATGGGAGGAGGATGTCGTCTATGCCCTGGACCCTCCTGAGCTGGTCCTATGGGCTATATATATATAGACGACATCCTCCTCCTATGGAGGGGTAGTGTGGAGTCTCTGCACACCTTTATGGCCGTGTTAAACGCTAATAACATAGGCATTGACCTTACATATGAGGTTAGCCCTTCTACCATCCATTTCCTGGACCTTGAGATAACCGTTAATAATGATCGCATGGAAACTAAAACATTCTTCAAACCTACCGACCGCAATGGCTACATTCCGGTCGATAGTTGCCATCATGCTACTTGGCTAAAATCCATACCTCGTAGTCAGTTTACCCGTATAAGACGCAACTGCAGTGACATTTCAGATTATTTTCATCAAGCTCAAATTTTGAAATCCAGATTTATTGATAAGGGCTATGATTCAGTGGATATTGATGAAGCAATGAACCAAGTATCTTTGATAGATAGAGGCCTGCTATTATCAGAACGACCCAAAGGTACACAGGAGAACAAACATAGGTGGTCTTTTTTGACTAATTTCTCAGTACAACATCAGCAGATCAAGGATATTCTAATTAGACACTGGAAGGTCCTTATAAACGACCACGTACTAGGTCCCCCACTACCGGAACGAGGAGGAGTTATAAATAGAGGGCTCCCTCTATAAGGGGTCAGATCGCACCGAACATTATTGATCCTCCTATTACTCGGCCATTCTTCCATAATATGAAAGGTTTTTTTCCCTGTCGTAAATGCAATGCATGCCTTCATAATACAAGGAAGAGAACTGAAACCTTTGTCTCCTCAGCCACAGGGAGAGAGTACTTAGTCAAACACTTTTTGACATGTCAAACGAGATATGTTGTTTACTTGATCACGTGCCCTTGCGGGAAACAATACGTGGGCCGTACAATACGGACCTTTTACGTGAGGGTAAACGAACATATAACCAACATAAAGAAGGGTCGCCCTAACCACAGTGTCCCCAAGCACTACCTGTTGTGTCACAACCGGAAAACCCAATAGGGACGTCGTTCCAAGTCATAGATAAATTCGTTCCACATTGGAGGGGCGAGTCCCTTAAGAGGGGGGTCTCGAAATTGGAAACCTTCTGGATCCACCAGCTTAAATGTTATTTTCCATATGGTCTCAATATTGATTGGGACATAAACGCCTTCATTAATGGATCTTAGACCATTTTACTTATCCCTCTTTTTCTTTTTAATCCATGATGAATGAGCATTGACTTTGTATAACATTACTCTTTTTATCTAGTGATTACTGTTTTCTCCATATGATCTCTAGTAGTTTAAATACTTAACCTGTGGTATACTTATGGACGTTTACTTGTAGTATGTTAAATATCAAGTCAATGTACCTGCATGTTGGTTTAGACATTTAAGGCTCTATTGCATCGTATAAAAGCCTCCACACTGTTGACGCTATGTGAAGACAACTGTTTTGTCCAAATTTTTTTTTTTTTTTTTGAATAACAAGTTCTCGAACTGCTATCACCTTCACATTGGATAGCTTGTTGCTTTTACAACGCTCCAATTTGTTTTTGTTTTTTGTCTTTTATTGTTCTGCTTATCTCCTTTTTAGGGCTTGAACCGCATATGTGTTTCAAGATCTATTTGTTTACTTCCTTTTTAGGTGTATGACCTTTTGAGGACTTCCGTCCGGTGTCACGTGCCAATGTTTGTTGAGCGTGATTTACTGGTACTTATGCATGCTAGTTCAGACAAGCCTAGCCCGCCCTATTAGCTGACGTGTATTGGCACGTGGTAGCCTACACGCTGGCTCTGATTGGCTGGTTGTATGCTGGCTTTGATTGGCGGTTTTCTGGCCAACGTCACAAGCTGACGCACGTGGAGCGTGATGCGGGGCCAATTATGACTGTTGTTTCAGACTTGTCTGACCCGGCCTCTGGAGCTGACACGTGACATAGTGACGTAGTCCAGACGCCGGTTCAGATTGGCTGCGTACTTGTTCGCTAACGCTCACGTAGAGCGGAAGTGATGGTAAGCACCTACGTGGAGCTTCACAGCAGCATCCTACTGGATGGCCGGATCGAGGCTTGGTTATTTTGATTCTAATTTGACCATTTACCGCCACCATCTTTTACGAACCCGGAAGTTGCGCTTTACATGGCGCAAACAGCTGTTGGAGGTTTGTTAATATTTTTACATATATATATATATATATATATATATATATATATATATATATATATATATATATATATATATATATAGGCATAGCAGTATCTAACAGGAATATACCCCAGTCGAAGTCTTATGTAGACGAAACGCGTCGTGTTTTGATATGCCTGTTATGCCACAACTTATGTAAGCGCTTTTTAACATTTGTTTACATTCGGTTCCTCATTGTTCTAAGGAGCCTAGAATGCTTTTGTCTGGAATTTTTTAAACAAAATTACCTTTTGGAGCAATCTCCCACTATGTGGAGATATTTTTTTATTGAGGGCTACATCCTTTTCATGTCGTTTGTGGGGACCTGATTTACCCATCATTACACTACTTGTTATTGCGGAGATCCCAACGCAGGAAGACTCTGAGTAGATGACCGGTGAGTGACGTGGCCACCCCAACATCAATTCTGGCTGTGGAATTTGATCGGTTCCCCCTGGGACAACCATCTTGGCCTTCCGCCTACAAGCCTGTCTGACGCTCAGCCGTATGGCTAGTGAGTCCATCTGCTCCGGTAAGAGTGTTTAATTTGCTTACACACGCTTTGGGCACTCAACTAGTACATCATCTCTGAGTTTGTTCCAGCTGTGGATGTCTGATACACTCTGCTAAAGGCTCCGTATGCCAGTCTGTATTCTCCGCTGCAGGCTCCATAAGCCAAATCCTTAAACAATCATATATGCTCGTTCCGTGAACATTTTGTGACTTTTATACATATCTGTTTTGGTTGCAGTGTATCTGCTAAAATGTACACTATACTGCTTTGAACACATTATGCATTTCTAGAGGTTTATTCCTAATTTAGTTTACACTTAATTATGTTTGCACTCATTAATGTTTGTTGCACACATGTGTATATGTCCTTATAGTCTTAGGCTTTTTTGTACATTATTTTGGTTGGTTTGGATTCACAGACACATCTGTGTCCTTTTACACACTTTTATTGTGTTGTTTTTCTCACTTAGTTTCCATTAAAACTTTATTACGCATACTTGACACCCAGACGATTATTCTGGTTTGTCCTGCTTAATAAAGAACACCATTTTTTTAGCGCCACATCTTATTATTTTATTCGTTCACAATTGGTCTGATTGTTATGTTGGCTGCTCCCGATACCTTAGTTGGCGCAGTATTTCTTTATATACCCATATAAGATAGGAGAGCCTTGCTAATTTACCAGCCCATATGAATTTTCTAAACATTTTGTCAACAGTAGTAAAAAATTATTCGGGTAAGCAGATGGGGATGGTTCGAAAATAGTAGATTATTTTTGGCAATAATGTCATTTTTAAGGTGGCTATTTTCCCTTACCAGGTAAGTTCATGTGATGAGATATGAGCTAGGTCATTTTTAATTGTATTTAAAAGGGCAGGGTAGTTGTGTTCAAATACAGAGTTGGAGGGATAAGAGAGGTTTATCCCAAAATAGTGCAGACTTTTGGTAGCCCATTGAAAAGGAAATTTTAATTTATTGAGATTTGGGGTAAGTAAATATATGGGAAGAATAGAAGATTTATGGATATTGAGTTTATAGTATGATACTCTCCCAAAGTGGTTAAGTAAGTTTTATGTCCTATCGAGGGAAGTTGCAGGTGAGGTTAGAGTCAGTTCCACATTGTCTGCCGATAAGCCGATTTTGTGGTCTGTGTCAGTTACTCGGGTGCCTTTAATAAGAGTGTCTTGTCTAATTGCTTCCGCCAGGGGCTCCATCACCAATGAAAAAATCAACGGGGATAGAGGGCATCCCTGGCGGGTCCCATTTATGATATAGAATTTATCCGACATGGCATTGGAAGTGTATACTCGCACGGTCAGTACAGTATACAGCGCTGATATAGCTGAACAAATAGGCCCTGTGAGACCAAACTTGTTGAGTGTTGCTCTTGGGTACCCCCAGTGAACCCGATCAAATGCTTTTTCAGCATCAAGTGTCAGGAACACTGTGGGTACCTTTCGTGTCTCTACAATCTTAAAAAAGGTTATACGTTCTGCGGGTGCCGTCTGATGCTTGCCTACCCTTCACAAATCCCACCTGGTCCACTTTTATTAAGTGGGGAGTAACTTCTTCTAGGCGTTTAGCTAAAATTTTCGCTTTTAGTCCATATTGAGAAAGGATGTAGGGCAAAAATTTTGGGGAGCATCTGGCTTTTTCCCTGGTTTTGGGAGGGCCACTATAACCGCTTGGAGCATCTCTTCCAGGAATTTGGTAGAATTTGTAGCCTCATGAAAGAGTTTGTTCATGTATGGCACTAGAGTGTTTTGAAAGGCTTTATAATACTTGGCCAAGAAGCCATCGGCACCTGGCGATTTATTGGGGGGTAGGGAGTGGATGGCTTGGAGAATTTCTTTGTCTGATATAACAGAGTTTAAGTACTGCGACTCTTTAGTATCTATGGATGGAAGATTGATAGCGCAAAGAAAGTTATTCATCTCTATATCGGTAGGTTGAGGTATCGAGGGATCTGACTTAAAGTTGTAAAGTTGTTTATAATATGTGCAGAATGCGTTGGCTTTATCTAAAGGATGATATACAGGTTTCGCCGTGTTGGGGTCAATGATGTGGGAAAGTTTAGATTTTTGTTGTTTTTTGAGAATGTAAGCAGCTAAGAATTTGCCAGCTTTATTTCCCTGGGTATAGTGGGTGGCTTTGAGACTCTTAAACCACTTCAGCCCCGGAAGGATTTACCCCCTTTTTGACCAGAGCACTTTTTACAATTTGGCACTGCGTCGTTTTAACTGCTAATTGCACGGTCATGCAATGTTGTACCCAAACAAAATTTGCGTCCTTTTCTTTCCACAAATAGAGCTTTCTTTTGATGATATTTGATCACCTCTGTGATTTTTATTTTTTGTGCTATAAACGGAAAAAGACCAAAAATTTTGAAAAAAATGATATTTTCTACTTCTTGTTATAAAAAATCCAATAAACTCAATTTTAGTCATACATTTAGGCCAAAATGTATTCAGCCACATGTCTTTGGTAAAAAAAAAGTCAATAAGCGTATATTTATTGGTTTGAGCAAAAGTTATAGCGTCTACAAACTATACATTTTCTGGAATTTACACAGCTTTTAGTTTATGACTGCTGTTGCCTTATAAGTTTATGTGAAATATCCATTAATCACTGTAAAATATTGTAATTAGAAATATATTTCAGTTAGAGGGAAATATATTTAAAATACTGAGTGTTGTGTTGGTGTTATTGTAATTAGTTCAACTTCAAAGGTTGGCCTTTTGTTCTCCCTGAGAACATCTTCCCTGGGTAGTAAACAATAGCCTTCTTTGACTCATCCAATCAGGCTGTGCCCAATATACATTTACTAGGTACAGTGACCAATTAGGGAGAATTATATTAGCCACACTACAGAAAGGAGGGGGGGATATAATGCTTTGTGACCAAGCTTACTCACTCTTTGGTGTGGGAACAGACAGCAGTCACCATGGGCTGACCTGAAGTTAACAGGTAATCTAACATACTTGTATTTTATACTGTACTGTAAATATGGGTGTTGTGGGTAATTTGTAAATACCATGTAAGCCAGGAGACCTACACTGTACATTGTGTTGTAAATACTGTTGGGTGTGTACTTTGTATAGATTATGTAACCCTATTAATAAATGTGTATTGCGGAACGAACTACCTCTTTGTTGTAAGATCTCTCAGATCTAGATATGTATATGTCCATACTACTACAATGATTGAGGTGTATGCACAAAATACAGAACTAGTCAACAAAATGGCGACCACGAAGGGACAGAAAAATTTGGTGGTCTCTTTCAGCAATATCTCAAGGGGTTGCAATATCTACAAAAGGCACTTTGAAAGGGTTTTTCATTTGAATGCTAAAAAAATGAACATTGGGTGCTCTATGTGCTCGATATAGAAATGGGCTATAAGAAATAGCTGTGTTCTACAGTGGGTAATTAATAGGGAGCCTACGAGGAACACATAACTTTTGTTAAAAGCTAAATATAATATAGAATTGGTACATGAAGAGTCCAGATGCATTAGAAGGAGATGAAAAGAGCTGTTGCCCAATGTTTCTATGCATGAAGATTCAGTCTATTTAAAAAAAAAGAGAGAGCTGTTTCCTGTATGTATGCATATCAACAGGAATTGAGAGCACAGCACAAAAGATGCATAGGGAGGACAGACAGTCTTTAGAAAATGTGCTACTTGTAGCTAACAATATTGGCAAACTGTTGCCAGGAGTGCACATAACATTTCATGCAGATAATGTCTTGCAACGATGTAAATTGCTGGGAGTTGGCAACTCCAGAGATCAGGTTAAAGTTTTACTATTAACCGTTAACTTAGACACATGGTCTTCCCTACCAGACCATGTTAAAGAAGGAAGAGCAGATTACAATGAAACTGTAGATGAATTGCTAAAAATAATATGTCCCTTTGACCTAGGCTTAAAAGCAGCGTATAGAACAAAACAGGAAAATAATGAGATTCCACTTCTTTATGCAAACAGGCTATGGTCAGCTTACTATGTAGGCAAACGGAGAAACGTACACAGAGAGGACCCAGAGTACAAAACCCTCCTAATAGCTAATGCCCATCCAAAATTTAAAATTAAATGTGGATTTTTTATAAATCCCCTTAAAGATTCATATCAATGCATCATGGACTGTATGCACAATTTTTTTCATGTAGCCAGAAGGTCTAATTCTGTGAAATCAAAGATTTATCACCAGAGTGCAAACAACAAAACCTGTTTAGCAAGTCACACTACAGGAGAATTTGCCACCTTTTCAAACAGAAAGAGGCACCATTACAATTACAATGCCTCCAAAGATAAGATCTATAGGCATGGCCCCCCAGGTACTAGTCAAAGGCAAATAGCCTCATGCTCCCCTTTGAATGTAAATTCCATGGAAAGTGATCTCAGATTACAGCACAGGAAATCAGTTCTGAAAGAGGTTATGTTAATTAGCACAATTACTTCTCTTGAAAATGAGATTGAACTACTGAAGTCACATATTCATAATTGGGAAAATACCAATAAAATAATGGAAACATCACAACATGTTCTTAAGGTAAAATATGAAGCATGCCATGCAGATGTGGTACAGTGTAGGAAAGAACTGAAAGAAATAAAACAATCTTTTGATCAAATTGTTAAGGTCCCACAGAAAACCATCTGTTCCATTCAAACAGAAAATACTGGAGGGGGGGCCAACCTATCTATGCTATCTGCTAGGACTTCACCTTACTGGGAACAAACCTTAAATATAAGCAATTTAGAAAAAGCAAAAGAAATACCAGATCTAATGTGTCATTCAGATGTCTATGATCTGAGTCATTTGTTTTCACCAGATCCAAGGGTGAATGTCAGTGAACATATACCAATGTAAATATGTAAATGTAACAATGTGGCAGTGTTTGTTTTCTTTGTGTGAAAGAAAGGGAAAAGGGTAATAACTTTTGTCTAAGTTATATTTTCCAGGTGCAGGGAGCTCATGAAAAAGTATTTACATATTAATCAGGTGTATCAATATAGATGTATTTATACATAAATACATACACCTAAGGTAATGTATATTAGGCTAGGTATTCAAACATGGTTATTAGTAATACAGGTGTTTATCTTCCCCAAAGGATCAGAAGACTGCCATAAATATTCAAAGGTATAGGGTACAAGTAGTGTTTAGTACAGAAGCCTACTCTTGCTTCATTTTCTTGCTTCATTTTATATATTTTTTATTTATGTATTTTCTTGCTTCATTTTATACATTTTTATATTTTTTATTTATGTATTTGTTTTTGGTTGGTGTTCTTGGTTTTTGTTTGTTTTTTTTGTTTCCTTTCTCCTGTTTGCGTAAACACATAACAATTCATTTGCGATTCATCAAAGCTCTATCCAGGATGTATGGGTTCAATCTAAATGAATGTGTGTGTCTGAGTGATGGAATGCATGGGTATGAACTGTCCATGTGTAAAGAAAGATTTTTTTTTTCTGTAGGGGTGTACTCACCATTGTTTTTATAGCCAACAATAAGTGTGATCACACTAATGCGCATGCTTTGTACTGTTTATGATTATTTTAATAATTTTTTTTTTCCTCGTTTGTAATGAGCTCAATACTGGTACCAGTTAAAATTAATACTTTTTTTTTTTTGGTTTACACGTATTCACGAATAAATAACCTGTGCACAGATATGAGATCTCGATCCCTATGACTCTGAGAAACTGTAGGGATATTTTATTTTATTTTTTATTTTTTCCTTTCCTGTGGCTTAGAGTGAAGTTTCATTCACTCTGATACATGGAAAATACATAACAATGCATTGCTTTGCACCTTGTGGCATCTTATGGATTCAGTAGGTCTTGTGTTTTGTTTTTCCTTCCAAATTGACGCATGTGCTGTTAATATGTGTAAAGGTTTTATGTCTACATGTTGTCTTCTTAAACTTTAAGTACTTACAAACACACCAGGTTTTCCTATAACTTTTTGTTTGTCAGAGTACAGATATGTGGGTGTGTCTGTACATTTTGGACTGTACTTACTGTGGATGGACGCATTATCTCAGCTGGAAGTCTGTTCCAATCATCCACTACTAGTTTAGTCCATTATGAACCTCTCAGAGAGGTACAGTGAGGTGTTATTAATTTTTGAGTTTTGTATTTTAGGAGACATACACAGACAATGACAAATGATTGGACCCAGACTGGACAAAGTACTTTGAAACACAGAGGACCTTGAAACATAATTTTTATTTTTTTTTGTTTTAAGGAGAAGCCTTGAATCCAATTAATTGCAGTCAGGCCCAACTAAATTTTAAAAAGAAAAACATTTAAACTTTTTTTTTTAAAACAGAGATCCTGCTCTCTGTAATACAAGTTCTTGTGGCCTGATTGAATTGCAAATAGATTTGCACTGAGAGTCAATTAATATGTTAATCACCACCGACAGAGGGTGTTGCCTTTTGAATAGCTACAATGTTTGAAGGCAGTTTCAATGTTTTTTTTTTTTTTTGACAGAATACAGATTACATTTTTTTTTAATTTGTTACATTTTTTTTTTCCCTCATTTTTATTCTTCTTTTTTCTTAACAGTCAATGTTTTTTTTTGACAGAATACAGATTCAATTTTTTTTTTAAATTTGTTACATTTTTTTTCTTTCATTTTTATTCTTTTTTTTTTTCTTAACGGTAATTTTTTTTTGTTTACAAAAAAAAAAAAAACAAAGGGGGGAAGAAAGATTTTTAATTTTTTAATTATTAATTTTTTTTCATGTTTACTATTTGTTATTTTTCTTTTTTTTCCTATAGTACCTTTATTTATTTTTTATTTTATTTTTTTTTGTATGGTGATTCTTAAGTTTGGTGTCACTAGGGTGAAATAAATAAATAAATAAATTTAAAAAAAAAAGAGGGGAGTAGGGGGGAACATTATATGGAGAACATTTAAAATGGTTAGAAATGTTGATATAGAATATTAAAGCTTCCCTATAGCATTTTGGCTATGGACCAAGTTCCAACAGTTTTTCTTCCCTCTTTCGACATTGGATAATTGTTATATAAATGTATGTGATTGTAGCTATTACCAACTATGACAGTAACATCTGGGTGTTAGCAACAGTCATGTGACTATTTTCTGTGTATATGTGACATACAATCCTCTCTACAGTTCCAATATTGGGCAGTCATCATATGTGGTCATTGATCAAATTTTTTTTGTTTGTTTGTTGGTCAGTTTTCTTTTTTGTGCCATAACCAAGTTCAAAGAGCATTGTGTGAATATCATATAGATATACTGGGACTGATGATACTCATAGTGATTGGCAAATAGCAGGGAGTATAGTACAATTGTACTTAAGAGTAATTTAGTTTGATTGTTCCTGAAGCCACTAGTGACTGATGACATCACACTCATCCGTATTCCGAATTATTTTTGTCTGCGTAGGCGACACTGCCTAATCTGCACGGAGAACTCTTAAAGTGATGACTACTTCTGTAGCCTGCTAAAGGCAGGACGGAGCTATATGCCCAAAGGTTTGGCACCAGCCAAGGTTGAACTGTACCCAGTTTCAGTAAAAGGAGTTAGTGGTGAGTTGCGATGGCAACAAAACTCCCCGGAACACGTGAAGGGTCATACACGCACACACAACGTGGTATTCCACAGAAGGTGGGGCAGAGGTACTTGCAGGCATATGACAATGGAGGAAGAAAGATGGGGGGATGAAAATCAGACACCTGGCTGAAGGGCGTAACCATTCAAATTGTTACACATGTCACTGGGAAAGGGGTCTCATTAGTATGTCGCAGTATATCTATGACAATTTTAATCAAAGGTCCTTACGGCTCAGACTTACCAGACAAGCATTCAGTTGAATACATATGTCTTAAATGTACTTGTGTTTTTATTTCTCTACCTTTGTCCACATTAATAAAGTATAATCTTAGAAAGCCAGGAAAAGCTGGTCCCCAGGCTATTATTGTATGCTGTATCCAATTGGAATCACCAGTGAAGGCCGTCCCAGAAGCAAGGGCAACATGACCAGATTCGCCTTATGGACTTTCGTACTGTTATTATCGGACTATTGTTGATATTGGACTGTTGAGAACAAGGATCCTCATGTTTTTTTTTTTGTTTTTGTTTTTTTTTCCTTATTGTTTTGTTCTGGTGCCGTTTCTCATGATTTCTATTTTGGACTTATGACATCCAGAACAAGTGATGACTACCAGTACTGGGATCCAGAAGTGTGAACTGTAGAGATGGAGAGTTTAAAAAGTTTTTTTTTTCTTCTCAAAGAGTTTTATTTCATTTCAGAGGGTAAAGCCAAAAGTGACAAATATTAAAGGAGATTGCACATAAACCATTATTCTGGGTGTGGCCGAGTCTCATATTCTCAACTGGCCACAAGGGGCCATCTGTTGCCTTATAAGTTTATGTGAAATATCCATTAATCACTGTAAAATATTGTAATTAGAAATATATTTCAGTTAGAGGGAAATATATTTAAAATACTGAGTGTTGTGTTGGTGTTATTGTAATTAGTTCAACTTCAAAGGTCGGCCTTTTGTTCTCCCTGAGAACATGTTCCCTGGGTAGTAAACAATAGCCTTCTTTGACTCATCCAATCAGGCTGTGCCCAATATACATTTACTAGGTACAGTGACCAATTAGGGAGAATTATATTAGCCACACTACAGAAAGGAGGGGGGGATATAATGCTTTGTGACCAAGCTTACTCACTCTTTGGTGTGGGAACAGACAGCAGTCACCATGGGCTGACCTGAAGTTAACAGGTAATCTAACATACTTGTATTTTATACTGTACTGTAAATATGGGTGTTGTGGGTAATTTGTAAATACCATGTAAGCCAGGAGACCTACACTGTACATTGTGTTGTAAATACTGTTGGGTGTGTACTTTGTATAGATTATGTAACCCTATTAATAAATGTGTATTGCGGAACGAACTACCTCTTTGTTGTAAGATCTCTCAGATCTAGATATGTATATGTCCATACTACTACAATGATTGAGGTGTATGCACAAAATACAGAACTAGTCAACACTGCCTATCTCATTTCTTGAGGTGCTAAAATGGCACGGCAGTACAAACCCCCCCCCAAATGACCCCATTTTGGAAAGTAGACACTCCAAGGAAATTGCTGAGAGGCATGTGGAGCCCATTGAATATTTTATTTTTTTGTCCCAAGTGATTGAATAATGACAAAATTTTTTTTTTTTAAAGTTGTCACTAAATGATATATTGCTCACACATGCCATGGTTATATGTGGAATTGCACCCCAATATACATTTTGCTGCTTCTCCTGAGTACGGGGATACCACATGTGTGGGACTTTTTCAGAGCCTAGCCATGTACGGGGCCCCGAAAACCAATCACCGCCTTCAGGATTTCTAAGGGCGTACATTTTTGATTTCATTCCTCACTACCTATCACAGTTTTGAAGGCCATAAAATGCCAAGATGGCACAACCCCCCCCAAAAAAAAATTATCACATTTTGGAAAGTAGACACCCCAAGCTATTTGCTGAGAGGCATGTTGGGTCCATGGAATATTTTATATTTTGCCACAAAATGCGGGAAAATGATAAACTTTTTTTTTTTTTTTGCACAAAGTTGTAACTAAATGATATATTGCTCATATGTGGAATTGCACCCCAAAATACATTCTGTTGCTTCTACTGAGTACGGGGATACCACATGTAAAAACCAAGCAATGCCTTAAGGATTTCTAAGGGCGTAAATTTTTTATTTCACTCCTCGCTACCTATTACTAGGGATGAGCCGAACACCCCCCTGTTCAGTTCGCACCAGAACATGCGAACAGGCAAAAAATTAGTTTGAACACGTGAACCCCGGTAAAGTCTATTGGACACGAACATGAATAATCAAAAGTGCTAATTTTAAAGGCTTATATGCAAGTTATTGTCATAAAAAGTGTTTAGGGACCTGGGTCCTGCCCCAGGGGACATGGATGAATGCAAAAAAAGTTTTAAAAATGGCAGTTTTTTCGGGAGCAGTGAGTTTAATAATGCTTAAAGTGAAACAATAAAAGTGTAATATTCCTTTAAATTTTGTACCTGGGGGGTGTCTATAGTATGCCTGTAACGAGGCACATGTTTCCAGTGTTTGAAATGTCATTTTGCTGTCAGACTGTTCTAAAGGAAAAAAAAGTCATTTAAAACTACTCGCGGCTATTAATGAATTGCCGGTCCGACAATACACATAAAAGTTCATTGATAAAAACGGCATGGAAATTCCCCACAGGGGAACCCCGAACCAAAATTTTAAAAAAATGACATGGGGGGCCCCTTAAATTTCATACCAGGCACTTCATGTCTGGTATGGATATTAAGGGGAACCCCGGCCAAAATTTAAAAGAAAAATGGTGTGGGGTCCCCCTCAAAATCTATACCAGACCCTTCAGGTCTGGTATGGATTTTATGGGGAACCCCGTGTCAAATTTTTTTTTTTAAATGGCGTGGGGTCTCCCAAAAAATCCATACCAGATCCTTATCTGAGCACGCAACCTGGCAGCCCGCAGGAAAAGAGGGGGAAGAGAGAGTGCACCCCATCCTGAACCATACCAGGCCACATGCCCTCAACATTGGGAGGGTGCTTTGGGGTAGTCCCCCAAAACACCTTGTCCCCATGTTGATGGGGACAAGGGCCTCATCCCCACAGCCCTTGCCCGGTGGTTGTGGGGGTCTGTGGGCGGGGGCTTATCGGAATCTGGAAGCCCCCTTTAACAAGGGGACCCCCAGATCCCAGCCCTCCCCCTGTGTGAAATAGTAAGGGGGTACCTACAATTTCACAAAAAAAGTGTCAAAAATGTTAAAAATGACAAGAGACAGTTTTTTCCTTTATTTAAATGCTTCTTCTTTCTTCTATCTTCTATCTTCTATCTTCAGAACTTTGTGACAAAAAGCGAGGTCTGCAAAATACTCACCATACCTCTCAGCAAATAGCTTGGGGTGTCTACTTTCCAAAATGGGGTCATTTGGGGGGGGGGTTGTGCCATCTGGGCATTCCATGGCCTCCGAAACTGTGATGAGTGAAATCATTTACACCCTTAGAAACCCTGAAGGTGGTGCTTGGTTTTTTCGGGGTCCCGTACGCGGCTAGGCTCCCAAAAAGTCTCACACATGTGGTATTCCCGTACTCAGGAGAAGCAACAGAATGTATTTTGGGGTGTAATTTCACATATGCCCATGGCATGTTTGAACAATATATCATTTAGTGACAACTTTGTGCAAAAAAAAAAAATTGTCTTTTTCCCGCAACTTGTGTCACAATATAAAATATTCCATGGACTCGACATGCCTCTCAGCAAATAGCTTGGGGTGTCTACTTTCCAAAATTTGGGGGGGTTCTGAAGTGTCCTGGCATTTTATGCACAACATTTAGACGCTTATGTCACACATCACCCACTCTTCTAACCAAAGCCCTTTCTGACACTTTTTGTTTACATGAAAAAATATTTTTTTTTGCAAGAAAATTACTTTGAACCCCCAAACATTATATATTTGTTTAAAGCAAAGGCCCTGCAGATTTAAAAGGTGGGTGTTTCTTTTTTTTTTTTTTCACACAGTATTTGCGCAGCGATTTTTCAAACGCATTTTTTGGGGAAAAAACACACTTTTTTACATTTTAATGCACTAAAACACACTATATTGCTCAACTTTTTGATGAAATAAAAAAGATGATCTTAGGCCAAGTACATGAATACCAAACACGACATGCTTTAAAATTGCACACAAACGTGCAGTGGCGACAAACTACATACATTTTTAAAAGCCTTTAAAAGCTTTTACAGGTTACCACTTTAGATTTACTTAGGAGGTCTACTGATGAAATTACTTCCCTCGATCTGAACTTCGCGGTGATGCCTCACATGCATGGTGCAATTGCTGTTTACATTTGACAACAGACCGACGCTTGCGTTCGCCTTTGCACGAGAGCAGGGGGGACAGGGGTGCTTTTTTTTTTTTTTTTCCTTTATTATTTTTTTTACTTTTTTATCTTATTTTTAAACTGTTCCTTTAATTTTTTTTATCATTTTTATTGTTATTTCAGGGAATGTAAATATCCCCTATGATAGCAATAGGTAGTGACAGGTACTCTTTTTTGAAAAAATTGGGGTCTATTAGACCCTACATCTTTCCTCTGCCCTCAAAGCATCTGACCACACCAAGATCGGTGTGATAAAATGCTTTCCCAATTTCCCAATGGCGCTGTTTACATCCGGCGAAGTCATGAAATGCTTATAGCTTCCGGTTTCTTAGGCCATAGAGATGATTGGAGCCATTCTGGTCTCTGATCGACTCTATGGTCAGCTGGATAAATCACCGGTTGCATTCTCGGGTTCCCTGTTGGGACAGGAGAGCCAGAGAAAACCATGGAAGATGGTGGGAAGGGGCCATTCCATTCTACTGCTTGTAAAAGCAGTCTAGAGGCTAATTAGCCGCTAGGATTGCTTTTACATGAAAGCCGACCGCTGGCTGCAAAGAATGATACCAAGATGATACCTAAACCTGCAGGCATCATTCTGGTATAACCACTCAAAGTCCAGCAACATACCAGTACATTCTGAACGGACAGTCGTGACGTGGACCATAGAGGATAGATCCCCCTTGAGATCCGGGGTTTCCAGGACCAACCATCGACCAACCATCGTCCATTAAGGATCCCAGAGCCTGTTTAATTCTGTGTCACCGGCATCCGAATCCACTCCTGCTGGTAAGCGTATTCCATCTATTCACTTCCCATGATCGTACAACTCATGATATACAAGAGAAGATTTCTACATCAGTCCAACATTCATATTTAGCCTATGTTTGGGACTCTCTTATATCAGATTCATAGCCATACATTGGGACTTTACTATATCCCGTCTAATATTCAATTTTTTGGTATTATGCTTCATGTGTTTCAGCTATGTATATATTGGTAATGGTCACCATGTCTGATGTGCCTTTTACCATTTGTTATCATTTTTAGCGCTGCATTTCACTTTTAATTCTGTTTACAATATTGGTCATATTTTATGTAGCCGCTTTTCACATTGGGTTAGCGCAGTGTTATTTATATTTTCTTTGAGATACCAGTACGTTGCTGGTCCTTGTTGGGCATATATTGTAATATTTTTTTTCATGCAGCCTGTGGGCTGAATGAAAAAAAGAGATTGATCGGTGGGTATGCCCACCATTAGAATACCTCCCTTCATCCACCCACTTCTAATGATGGGCATACATGCACCATTTTTATATGCCGAAGCATGGGGGCATCCGCCCCAAAAGTTAGGAGCAAATCACTCCTCCACCCCTGCCGCCCCCATGCTTCGGCATATATGCTCTTTTTTTTAACTGTGGTGGTGAAATCACCTCCAACAGCACTGGAGTCACGGCTTTATGTATAGTGGGAGCAAACGCTGTTGCTGTCAAGATAAATAAATCTGCGCTGCAAATGAATGGCTTACCTGCTAAGCAAATGATAGTTAACAATAAAACAAAGTAAGATTACAGTATAACAGTAAGACTTACAATACCTGCAAAGCAAATACAAAAAAAAAAAGTAAAAAATAGAACATTTTTTAACGCAACCTGTGCCTAAAATATATATATGCCGAAGCATGGGGGCATCCACCCGCAAAAGGTAGGAGCAAATCGCTCCTCTGCCCCGTCTGCCCCCATGCTTCAGCATATATGCTCTTTTTTTTAACTGTGGTGGTGAAATCACCTCCGACAGCACTGGAGTCATGGCTTTATGTATCGTGGGAGCAAACGCTGTTGCTGTCAAGATAAATAATTCCGCGCTGCAGCTGAATGGCGTACCTGAAAACAAAAAAAATGGTTAACAATAAAACACAGTAAACAGTAAATTTTTAAAAAATTACATACCTGAGAAGCAAACATGATAAAATATAATAACAATAAAACATTACAGAATAGAATACAGTAAAAAAGAGCAGAACAATAGAGAGAGAGAAGAGAGAGAGAGAACAATAAAACAACAACTATTTTTGTTTTTTTACTTTATTTTTTTTTTTGTGTATTTTTTTTTTTACTTTTTTTTTTTTTAAACCGGTTGTAACCGGTTCCAGGTTTGGGTCTCTCAAAATGCGATGGCATCTTGGGAGACCCTGTGTGTGAAAGTGTGCCTAGTCTGTGCAATGCTGTACCCTACGCTAAAACTCAACTAGCTGCTGGGGAAAGCCCCGGCGATTAGATCGCATGGTGCCACATGCTCCAATCTGATGATCAAAATGGTGATTAAAAAGTGGCGCGCTCTTGTCATAATTGTCCACATACAAATGGTGCCCCTTTCCGAATAAGGGTGACACCAAGTCCCACACAATCTTGCCAGTGCTTCCTATGTAGTCAGGGCAGTTTGTTGGCTCTACGTGACTATCTCTTCCCTCGTAAACCATAAAACTCCATGTATAGCCTGTGGCCCTGTCACAGAGCTTATACATCTTGACCCCGTATCTGGCACGCTTGCTGGGAAGGTACTGTTTGAATGACAAGCGGCCAGAAAACATAATCAGGGACTCATCAACACAGACAACTTGACGGGGAGTAAACAGGTCTGCAAAACGTTGGTTGAAGTGGTTTACGAGGGGCCGAATTTTGTAGAGCCGATCGTATCCAGGGTCTCCACGAGGATGACAGAGTTCATTGTTGTTGAAGTGCATGAACCGCAAAATCTTCAGCTATCATGCCATCGCCATGGAAGCAGAGAACACAGGCATATGGTGAATTGGGTCAGTGGACCAATATGACTGCAACTCACTCTTTTTGGTTATGCCCATGAGGAGGGAAAGGCCCAGAAAGATCTCAAATTCGGAAACCGTAATTGGTTTCCAATCTCCGGCAAGGGAGGACTGGGGATAGTGGTGATGTGTTGACCAGCGTAAAAATTGCTTTGGTCCACAATAGATCTATAGAGATCTTTAGTGAAAAATAGTGAATAAAAATCAAGTGACGTACAATCAACTGTTTCCACATGAATGCCGGGTTGGCCAGTGAATGGGGGAAGTACGGGTGCTGCAGAAGTGGTGGGTTCCCAATTAGGATTGGCGAATGCAGCAGGAAGGGCACTTGTCACCTCGCCAGCTTGAACTGTACTTATGGGACTCGCCACGTCACCAAGTGTTACTGCAGTGCTGGATGTACGACTAGGGTGTACTATGCCGCTGGTGCTTGCCAGTTCACCAGAAGGAATAGCGGCGCTAGTACTTCTCTGCTCCATATGAGAGCCCTGCGGTTCTTGCACCTCAACAGCAGAAGAAGATTGGGGTCTGGTACACCTGACCTTGGCAGGGACCACAACTCCGTCATCAGAGCTATCTGTCATGGAGCCGCTGCTGTCTACAGGTTCGTATTCTATACCTGAATCTGACAGATGAGTTGCTTCCTCTTCACTTTCTGTCATGCTCAGAAATGTGTAGGCCTCTTCACTAGTGTACCTTCGATTTGCCATTTTGGGCTCTACATTTAGTGGTACACTAGTGAGACTCACAGGCAAAAAAGCTCCTGACTGTTAGCGACTGTATCAAAATGCTACCAAAAAAACTGTTAGCGATCGCAGGGATCAGGCCTGACTCTGCGAACGCTGCAGTTATGTGTTTTTAGTGTTTTGTAAGTGACAGTGATCGATCGATACTGCACTTGGGTGGGCTGGGCAGAGGGGCAAAACGCAGGTGCTAGCAGGTATCTGGGCTGATCCCACTAACACTGCGTTTTTGGGAACCCTAAACTGCAGAGGATGCTAGTATAGATCTGATCGGATCAGATATTGATCCGTTCAGACACTATACCACTAACGGAGGTGTATGGAGCGTGGGTGTTAGCGGTACTGGCACTAACCTGACGCTGCCTGGGCGACGCAGACCCTATCTGACCCTAAAACCTAACTTATATCACCCGCTGGGCAATTAGGGCGTTAAACCTTTATTAGGTAATAAACGGCGCGTGCTCTGACACTATAAAAAATAAACTAACTAACCAGCATCACCAACAGTTATACGGTGATCACTGGTGAAATGGTTAACTAGGGGGCAATCAGGGGATTAAAACCTTTACTGGGTAGTATATGGGGGTTCCTGACGCTATAAAACGCTGATGGCGAACCTAAATACTTACCTCCCTAACTAGCGTCACCTGTGACACTAAAACAGCGTTCAGAAAAATGATCGCTTAGTGACACTGGCGACGGGGGGTGATCAAGGGGTTAAAACTTTATTAGGGGGGGTTAGGGGGGTACCCTAGGCCTAAAGGGGCCTAACACTAATTGCTCTACCACTTATAACTGTCACAAAATGACACCAATGCAATAATCAGAAAAAAAAACTGCTATTGGTGTCACTGTGACAGGGGGTACAGGGGGGTGATGGGGGGATGTTTGGGAGGTGATAGCGGGTGAAAAGTGTGCCTAGAGTGTTCTACTGTACGTGTAGTGTTGGTGCAGACTTACTTGATGTCTTCTCTCCTCGGAAGCCGGAACAAAAAGGCTTCACGAGGAGCGATGACGTCACTTCCTCTGCCGCTGTTTACATTACAGCAGCAGAGAAAGCATTCCATTCACCAGGAGTGATCGTGAGGGGGTGGCCATGAATCAGTGGCCTCCCCCTCACCTCGGATCGCTCCTGATGATAATCCGACCACCACAGGCATCGGGGGATCCGATCGGACCCCCCACCCGCGGGCAGGCAGGGACGTACAGGTAAGCCCTTATGCGTGCGTGCAGCGGTCGGCAACTGGTTAAGGAGTAATTGATAATCGGAAATGAATTGTGTACGTACATCCTGTCTGGTTTGCAACAATGCAGAGTGTACCTGAGGGGTAGGATTGGATTTATGCTGCATCTCAAGGGATTTAAGTTTAGTTAATAGTGTGGTCAGTGCCTGCAATTTCCTCCTCTTTTCTCTTGATGTTGCCTGAAGGAGCAGGCCCCTGCTGTACGCTTTATGGGCGCATAACAGAGAAAAGGTAGAGGTATCAGGCATATCATTATAAAGAAAAAAATCCTTGATCTGATCCTGCATCCTACTCCTATATTTAGGATTATTAAGTATGGATGTATTATTACGCCACAAGTGCACTGGCACTGCAGAATTGATTGATTGACAAGGAGATTGGTGCATGATCAGACCAGGTGATCAAATGAATTTTAGCCGACACAACATTTTTTAGAAGAGACAAGTCAGAAACAAAATAAATCAATTCCTGAATATGACTTGTGGGGAGCAGAATAGTAAGTGAAATCTTTTTCCCCAGAATTAACACAAGGCCATATATCATGCAAGTCAAATGAATGTAAAAAAGGTTGGATTTCACTGCGTGTTAAGTGCTGTGTAGTAGAGCAATCCAATTGTTTGTTAGGTACTAGGGATGAGCTTCGTGTTCGAGTCGAACCCATGTTCGACTCGAACATCGGCTGTTCGGTCGTTCGCCGAATTGCGAACGATATGGGCCGTTCGCGCCAAATTCGTGTGGCGCGTCACGGCCCATAATTCACTGCGGCATCGCAGTGCATTGCTGGCTGATGATTGGCCAAGCATGCACTATGACCCGCATGCTTGGCCAATCACAGCGCCGTCAGTAGAGAGAGCTGTAATTGGCCAAAGCCAGGGTGGCTTTGGCCAATTATGGCTCAGGGGATTTAGTACACACCCCACACTATATAAGGCCGCCTGCACGGCGGCCCTGTGTAGTGTGTGTTCCGGTGTGCTGAGAGATAGAGAGAGAGAGAGACAGTGTCATTTGATTTGAGTTAGATAGATTAGGCAGAACAGTCAGTCAGTTAGCTGCACTTACAGTGTATTGTGTATATATATGCATCCCAGGTGTTGCATATATATATATACACTGTATTCAGTTTAGCTAGATCCGTTCCTGTTATCTTCTATCTAGACTATTTACATTTAGTGCAGTGTGTCCTGCTCACAGTGTTCAGCTAGATCCGTTCCTGCTATTTACATTCAGTGCAGTGCGTCCTGCTCACAGTGTTCAGCTAGATCCGTTCCTGCTATTTACATTTAGTGCAGTGCGTCCTGCTCACAGTGTTCAGCTAGATCCGTTCCTGCTATTTACATTCAGTGCAGTGCGTCCTGCTCACAGTGTTCAGCTAGATCCGTTCCTGGTATTTACATTTAGTGCAGTGCGTCCTGCTCACAGTGTTCAGCTAGATCCGTTCCTGCTATTTACATTCAGTGCAGTGCGTCCTGCTCACAGTGTTCAGCTAGATCCGTTCCTGCTATTTACATTCAGTGCAGTGCGTCCTGCTCACAGTGTTCAGCTAGATCCGTTCCTGGTATTTACATTTAGTGCAGTGCGTCCTGCTCACAGTGTTCAGCTAGATCCGTTCCTGCTATTTACATTCAGTGCAGTGCGTCCTGCTCACAGTGTTCAGCTAGATCCGTTCCTGGTATTTACATTTAGTGCAGTGCGTCCTGCTCACAGTGTTCAGCTACATCCGTTCCTGCTATTTACATTCAGTGCAGTGCGTCCTGCTCACAGTGTTCAGCTAGATCCGTTCCTGCTATTTACATTCAGTGCAGTGTGTCCTGCTCACAGTGTTCAGCTAGATCCGTTCCTGGTATTTACATTTAGTGCAGTGCGTCCTGCTCACAGTGTTCAGCTAGATCCGTTCCTGCTATTTACATTCAGTGCAGTGCGTCCTGCTCACAGTGTTCAGCTAGATCCGTTCCTGGTATTTACATTTAGTGCAGTGCGTCCTGCTCACAGTGTTCAGCTAGATCCGTTCCTGCTATTTACATTCAGTGCAGTGCGTCCTGCTCACAGTGTTCAGCTAGATCCGTTCCTGCTATTTACATTCAGTGCAGTGCGTCCTGCTCACAGTGTTCAGCTAGATCCGTTCCTGCTATTTACATTCAGTGCAGTGCGTCCTGCTCACAGTGTTCAGCTAGATCCGTTCCTGGTATTTACATTTAGTGCAGTGCGTCCTGCTCACAGTGTTCAGCTAGATCCGTTCCTGCTATTTACATTCAGTGCAGTGCGTCCTGCTCACAGTGTTCAGCTAGATCCGTTCCTGGTATTTACATTTAGTGCAGTGCGTCCTGCTCACAGTGTTCAGCTACATCCGTTCCTGCTATTTACATTCAGTGCAGTGCGTCCTGCTCACAGTGTTCAGCTAGATCCGTTCCTGCTATTTACATTCAGTGCAGTGCGTCCTGCTCACAGTGTTCAGCTAGATCCGTTCCTGCTATTTACATTCAGTGCAGTGCGTCCTGCTCACAGTGTTCAGCTAGATCCGTTCCTGGTATTTACATTTAGTGCAGTGCGTCCTGCTCACAGTGTTCAGCTAGATCCGTTCCTGCTATTTACATTCAGTGCAGTGCGTCCTGCTCACAGTGTTCAGCTAGATCCGTTCCTGCTATATACATTTAGTGCAGTACGTCCTGCTCACAGTGTTCAGCTAGATCCGTTCCTGTTATCTTCCTACTGACAGGCAGGCTTGTCTGGTTACAGTATATAAAGCTACCTGAAGAAAATTACAGGTGTTCTTTTTGATCCTATTAGTACCACGGTCAGGCAGCTAGACTATTTACATTTAGTACAGTGTGTCCTGCTCACAGTGTTCAGCTAGATCCGTTCCTGTTATCTTCCTACTGACAGGCAGGCTTGTCTGGTTACAGTATATAAAGCTACCTTAAGAAAATTACAGGTGTTCTTTTTGATCCTATTAGTACCACGGTCAGGCAGCTAGACTATTTACATTTAGTACAGTGCGTCCTGCTCACAGTGTTCAGCTAGATCCGTTCCTGTTATCTTCCTACTGACAGGCAGGCTTGTCTGGTTACAGTATATAAAGCTACCTTAAGAAAATTACAGGTGTTCTTTTTGATCCTATTAGTACCACGGTCAGGCAGCTAGACTATTTACATTTAGTACAGTGCGTCCTGCTCACAGTGTTCAGCTAGATCCGTTCCTGTTATCTTCCTACTGACAGGCAGGCTTGTCTGGTTACAGTATATAAAGCTACCTGAAGAAAATTACAGGTGTTCTTTTTGATCCTATTAGTACCACGGTCAGGCAGCTAGACTATTTACATTTAGTACAGTGTGTCCTGCTCACAGTGTTCAGCTAGATCCGTTCCTGTTATCTTCCTACTGACAGGCAGGCTTGTCTGGTTACAGTATATAAAGCTACCTGAAGAAAATTACAGGTGTTCTTTTTGATCCTATTAGTACCACGGTCAGGCAGCTAGACTATTTACATTTAGTACAGTGTGTCCTGCTCACAGTGTTCAGCTAGATCCATTCCTGTTATCTTCCTACTGACAGGCAGGCTTGTCTGGTTACAGTATATAAAGCTACCTTAAGAAAATTACAGGTGTTCTTTTTGATCCTATTAGTACCACGGTCAGGCAGCTAGACTATTTACATTTAGTACAGTGCGTCCTGCTCACAGTGTTCAGCTAGATCCGTTCTTGCTATTTACATTCAGTGCAGTGCGTCCTGCTCACAGTGTTCAGCTAGATCCGTTCCTGGTATTTACATTTAGTGCAGTGCGTCCTGCTCACAGTGTTCAGCTAGATCCGTTCCTGCTATTTACATTCAGTGCAGTGCGTCCTGCTCACAGTGTTCAGCTAGATCCGTTCCTGCTATATACATTTAGTGCAGTACGTCCTGCTCACAGTGTTCAGCTAGATCCGTTCCTGTTATCTTCCTACTGACAGGCAGGCTTGTCTGGTTACAGTATATAAAGCTACCTTAAGAAAATTACAGGTGTTCTTTTTGATCCTATTAGTACCACGGTCAGGCAGCTAGACTATTTACATTTAGTACAGTGCGTCCTGCTCACAGTGTTCAGCTAGATCCGTTCCTGTTATCTTCCTACTGACAGGCAGGCTTGTCTGGTTACAGTATATAAAGCTACCTTAAGAAAATTACAGGTGTTCTATCCCAGCTTAGTGCAGCTACAGGCCATTAGTATGTCTGGAAGGCCAAGAAGGAGAGGCAGACAGTCACAAGCCAATAAGAGAGGGCAAGCAGGCTCTGTGTCTAGTGCTGGTCGTGGAGACGGTGCATCCTCATCAGCACGTGGCCATGGGACACGCTTGGCCTTTTTTTCGGCAGCTGGCCGTGTTGAGCCGCAACATGCGGAAGACTTGGTCGAGTGGATGACCAAGCCGTCCTCATCCTCCTCATCCTCTCTCACCCATGCCCAGAGTGCTTTGTCTGGCAAAGCAGCGGCCTCTTCCCTCAGCTCAATGTCATCAGTGACTCCTTCCCTAGCTCCACCATGTCCTCATGAGGATTCCCTCGAACTGTTTGACCACAGTGTTGGGTACATGCTCCAGGAGGATGCCCAGCGTTTGGAAGGCTCTGATGATGATACTGAGCTCAATGAAGGCAGTAACATGAGCACGGACAGAGGGGGTGCCCAAGAAGGACAGCAATCTGGCAGTCATGCTCCCCCTGCTGCAGCATACTGCCAGGTTTGCTCCAGTGATGAGGAGGGAGGGGATGATGAGGTCACTGACTCAACGTGGGTGCCTGATAGGAGAGAGGAGGAGGAGGAGGAGGAGGAGGAGGTGGCACATCACCAACTAGGCAGGATGCCCTCCAGGGGCCAGCCTAAGGGCAGCACATTGACTGCATCACACCCCAAAGCTCCACATGTGCAGGGCGCTGCAGTCTCTGCGCGTTATTCAAAAAGTTCTTTGGTGTGGGCCTTTTTTGAGACGAGTGCATCAGATCGCACCGCTGCTATTTGCAACATATGTCTCAAGCGTATCTCGCGTGGCCAAAACATCTCCCGCTTGGGTACCACATGCTTGACCAGACATATGTTGACCTGCCATGCAGTTCGTTGGCAAGCGTATCTAAAAGACCCACACCAAAGAACAAAGACGATCTCTCCTTGCTCCTCATCAGCTGAGATTTCCAACCCCACTAGACCTTCAGTCCTCTCTGAGACCTGCAGTGAGAGGAATGAAGGTGTAGAATTAGGTGTGTCACAGCCAAGTACTTGTGGGCAATCTGCTTTTGGTACACCGACGTCAGATTGTACCAGGCAAATTTCCCTGCCCCAGCTGCTGCACCGCCGAAAGAAGTTTGCTCCCAGCCATCCACATGCCCAGCGGTTGAATGCTAGCTTGGCAAAATTGCTAGCACTTCAACTGCTGCCTTTTCAGTTGGTAGACTCTGCCCCCTTCCGTGAGTTTGTGGAATGTGCGGTTCCTCAGTGGCAGGTACCCAAACGCCACTTTTTCTCACGGAAGGCGATTCCGGCTCTCTACCGGCATGTGGAAGGCAATGTCCATGCCTCGCTGGACAGGGCGGTCAGCGGTAAGGTGCATATTACCGCTGACTCATGGTCCAGCAGGCATGGACAGGGACGTTACTTAAGTTTCACGGCGCATTGGGTGACTCTGCTGGCAGCTGGGAAGGATGCAGGACAAGGTGCAGTAGTGTTGGAGGTTGTTCCGCCACCACGCCTCCAAAATGCTGATTGTGACACACCTCTCTCCTCCACCCCCTCCTCTTCTTCCTCCATGGCCTCTTCCTCGGAACCAGCGGTGCTCCGTAGGCGTTCAAGGGGCTACGCAAGTACGCAGGCCAAAAGATGCCATGCGGTGCTTGAGCTGGTGTGCTTGGGGGACAGGAGCCACACTGGGGCAGAGGTTCTGTCAGCTCTGCAGGGGCAGGTTCAGAGGTGGTTGACGCCACGCCAACTTAAGGCAGGAATGGTGGTTTGCGACAATGGCACCAACCTCCTCTCTGCCCTCCAACAGGGACAACTGACCCATGTGCCCTGTTTGGCTCACGTCCTTAACTTGGTGGTGCAGCGGTTCTTGGGCAGGTACCCGGGCTTACAGGATGTCCTGAGGCAGGCCAGGAAAGTCTCTGTGCATTTCCGCCGGTCATATAATGCCAGTGCTCGGCTGACGGACCTCCAAAAGGAGTTTAACCTGCCCAAGAACCGCCTAATCTGTGACATGCCCACCAGGTGGAACTCGACGTTGGCCATGCTGCAGCGGCTGCACACGCAGCAGAGGGCCATCAATGAGTACCTGTGCGACTATGGCACCAGGACAGGGTCAAGGGACCTTGGTTTTTTTTCCCCACGCCAGTGGGCCATGATCAGGGATGCATGCACTGTCCTGTCACCATTCGAGGAGGCCACGAGGATGGTGAGCACTGACAGTGCATGCATCAGTGACACTGTCCCCCTTGTCCACCTGTTGGAGCACACGCTGCGTGGAATAATGGACAGGGCACTTGAGGCAGAACAGAGGCAGGAAGAGGAGGACTTCCTTAGCTCTCAAGGCCCCCTTTATCCAGACAGTGTTCCTGCGTGCCCGCCGATCACACAGGAAGAGGACGAGGAGGAGGAGGAGGAGGAGGAGGAAGATTGTGTCAGTATGGAGGTGGAGCCTGGCACTCAGCATCAGCAGTCTTTAAGGGATCAGTCCCAAGGAACACATGGACTTGTACGTGGCTGGGAGGAGGTGGCTGCGGACGTTGTTGTCCTTAGTGACCCAGAGGACTCCGGACCGAATGCCTCAGCAAACCTACGCTGCATGGCCTCCCTGATCCTGCAAAGCCTGCGTAAGGATCCTCGTATTCGTGGTATCAAGGAGAAGGACCAATACTGGCTGGCAACCCTCCTTGATCCACGTTACAAGGGTAAGGTTGCGAACCTTATCTTGCCATCGCAGAGGGAGCAGAGGATGAAACATCTTCGGGAGGCCTTGCAGAAAGGTCTGTGCAACGCGTTCCCAGAGACTGGGAGGTTACAAACTCCTGTTTCTGGACAACGTGTTGCTGAGGCTTCGGTCAGTCAAAGAAGGAGCGGTGGAGAAGGTGGCCGTCTGACCGATGCGTTCAGACAATTTTTTGGTCCGCAGCCCCAAGGTATGATCGGTTCCAGCAACCATCGCCAGCGTCTGTTTTACATGGTGCAGGAATACCTAGGGGCAAGATCAGACTTGGACACCTTTCCCACCGAAAATCCTCTGGGTTACTGGGTCTTGAGGATGGATCACTGGCCAGAGCTTGCACAGTATGCAATTGAGCTACTGGCCTGTCCTGCATCCAGCGTTCTTTCGGAACGCACATTCAGTGCTGCTGGAGGCATGGTAACCGATCACAGGGTGCGTCTGTCCACCGACTCGGTCGATCGGCTGACCTTCATAAAAATGAATCAGTCTTGGATCACCACCAGCTACCAAGCACCTGATGCAGATGTAACCGAATAATTTTTTTTGAAATCTCAGATCCCTTCAAAGACTGCCTATGCTGATGCTGAGTGACTATCCCTGAGTAATTATCCTCTTCCTCCTCAATCATCACGCTGATAGCTTGTAAGAACATTTTTGGTTCTGGGCGCCACCACCAGTGCCTAAGGCACAATTTTTCAGCCCCTGTTTAACAGGGGCGTGTAATTACAATTTTTGATGTAATACTTTGCAGCAGGGCTCGTTCCTGCATTCCAACTAGAGTGTCTGTGAGGGGTTGCAGTGTTGTGGCACCAGCACCAGTGCCTAAGACCCAATTTTTCAGCCCCTGTCTAACAGGGGCGTGTAATTACAATTTTTGATGCAATACTTTGCAGCAGGGCTTGTTTCTGCGTTTCAACTAGAGTGTCTGTGAGGGGTTGCAGTGTTGTGGCACCAGCACCAGTGCCTAAGACCCAATTTTTCTGCCCCTGTCTAACAGGGGCGTGTAATTACAATTTTTGATGCAATACTTTGCAGCAGGGCTCGTTCCTGCGTTCCAACTAGAGTGTCTGTGAGGGGTTGCAGTGTTGTGGCACCAGCACCAGTGCCTAAGGCCCAATTTTTCTGCCCCTGTCTAACAGGGGCGTGTAATTACAATTTTTGATGCAATACTTTGCAGCAGGGCTCGTTCCTGCGTTCCAACTAGAGTGTCTGTGAGGGGTTGCAGTGTTGTGGCACCAGCACCAGTGCCTAAGGCCTAATTTTTCAGCTCCTGTTCAACAGGGGCATGTAATTACAATTCTTGATCTAATATTTCACAGCAGGGCCCTGTGAGGGCTTACAGTGTTTTGGCCACAGCAACACCTAAGGCCCAAATTTCTGCTGAGTATATAGGGCAGGACCCTACTTTCAAACATCTAACTTACAAACGACTCCTACTTGCAAACGGAAGGAGACAACAGGAAGTGAGATGAAATCTACCCCTAAGGAAGGGAAATTCTCTCCTGTAAGAGTTAATATGGGAAAACAATTTCTCCTTTCCACTGATGCTTTCCAATCCTTGTTCCACAAAAAAACCCAAATTTTCAAAAAACATTTTTCATTGGGACAAAAAAGTGAGGTGAAATCTTCTGAAGAGGAGGAAAGACGCAAAACAAATGTCACAGGGGTGATAACCCTTCCCTATGTTTTCCAAAAAGCTTAGAAAAGATTTTTTGGCTGGAGCTAAACACATTAAAAATGTTCAAAATTACAAACAGATTCTACTTAACAACAAACCTACAGTCCCTGTCTTGTTTGCACCGCCTGAATACTGCTGTTCAGAGTATATAGGGACCTTTCCTTATTTTAATTTGGGTGCGGGGTTCCCCTTAATATCCATACAAGACCCAAAGGGCCTGGTAATGGACTGGGGGGTACCCATGCCGTTTGTCTCACTGATTTTCATCCATATTGCCATGACCCGACATGACATTAAACCCGCAAGCAGTTTTAAATGAGATTTTTTCCTTTAAAAATGACATTTGGTGCAGGGACTGTTCTAAACATGGGAAACACGCGTCACTTTACAGGCATACTATAGACACCCCCCAGGTACGATATTTAAAGGAATATTTCACTTTTTTTTTTTTACTTTAAGCATCATTAAAATCACTGCTCCCGAAAAAACGGCCGTTTTTAAAAGTTTTTTTTTTGCATTGATACATGTCCCCTGGGGTAGGACCCGGGTCCCCAAACCCTTTTTAGGACAATACCATGCAAATTAGCCTTTAAAATGAGCACTTTTGATTTCGAACGTTCGAGTCCCATAGACGTCAATGGGGTTCTAACGTTCGTGCGAACTTGCGGTCCGTTCGCGGGTTCTGGTGCGAACCGAACAGGGGGGTGTTCGGCTCATCCCTATTAGGTACACAGTTAAAGTCACCACAATATAGCAATAGGCCTTTCTTGATAGTGTCAACTTTCTTTTTGAGGGTATACAGGAAAGGAGCATAAAGGTTGATTAGAGTATACATGACATTATTCAATTCACAAATCAAAACAATAAATCTTCCCGCTTTATCCTTGAGCATGTCATGAAGGCGAAAGCCCACTTTATTAAGCAGTGAACCTTTATGGGACCCTGGCACAGAAGATGTAAGGGCTGGGTCATGGTGCATCAATTTGTCTCCATTCTGGTGAGATGCACCTGGGGGTAGTGGTAGTGAGTGGGGCCTCCTCTTCATTTCGGAGAAGACCCCCTTTTTTGTAAGTTGAAGACCCTCCTCTAATGATTTGATAGCGTAAGTGCAGCCATCTTTGGTAACGAGGAGCTTGGTCGGGAAACCCCAAGAGTATGCAAGGTGGTTGTTTCGTAGTAGCTTAGTGAGCGGCACTAGCTTCTTACGTGCCAGCATGGTGTGTTGGGAAAGATCAGCATAAATGGCGATTCCTGAGTAGGGGTCAGGCAGTGGAGAGTGTTGTCTTGCAAACCGCATCAGGTTGTCTTTATCATCAATAGTTTTTCTTAAGTTTTAGTTGACAGAAATAGAAAATCAACAAAATATACAGTACAATGTAAGCCTGACATATTAATTACAATAACGTTCCTTGTTTTTCTACACTCCATACAAACTAGTATTGCATTGTGATCTCAAACTTTTATTGGTAGTTAAGGATTAATTAAGAGAGAGGTAGCATATTATCCTCGTGTTGTTGCACAAGAATCAATGAACACCCACTTGCGATCACTCTATTTTGTCGCCGTGGGTATTTCATTAGTTGTTTTCATCAGTCACTCACTATGCAGCAATCATTAGATTGTGATACGGAACTGCTAGTATGAACCAGACAACATAACTGTAGAGAAATAATATCAACACAACCAAAAACATAAAAACATAAGGCAGTCAAGGTGATATCTATTCATTTCCTTTGTGAACTAAAATAATGTACCTTCCACATATATGTCAGTTTTATACACTCCGATTATACCAATCTTTCCATGGATCCCACTGTTCCTTTACCCTTTTATAATTCCCATTAGCTGATGCATGTAGTACTTCATACGATCCATTAGTTTGTGTGGTTTGCATTATTTCCGACAATGTTGGGGCATTTATTTCCTTCCAACTTCTTAGGATAGATATTCTGGCAGCCATAAAGATGTGTGAAATCACTACTTTGTATGGTGAGGGGATAGAGTGTAATTCCAAAGACAATAATGTCATCCCTGGAGATAATGATTGTTTTGTGCCTGTGATATCCGTCATTAACCTTTCTACTTATGACCACAATGCTCTCAGTTTTGGACAAAACCACAGTATATGGATCAGTGTGCCGGTATTTCCACGTTCTCTCCAACAACTTGGAGAGGCTCACGGAAATATTTTTGCTATGCGATGTGGGGTCAAGTACCATCTTAATAATATCTTTTGTTTCATTTCTCTTAAATTGGTGCTTTTTGTGGATGTATGTATAAGGCGGAATGATATTTCCCAATGCTGGGGTGTATATTCTTTCCTTAACTCCTGTTCCCATGCTAGCATGGATTTTGTTTTTGTACATTTATTTTTTTCTTGGAGTCTCGAATATATTAGGGATATACCTTTGTGTTTGTTTGAGTTTGATAAAATTGCATCAGTTTTTCTGGCAGTGTTGTGCTTAGGTGGGGGTTCCTTGTTATTAGGTGGACTAATTGTGTGTATTTGTAGTGCTCAGTGTGAGGTAGTTGATAGTCTTGTTGTAGTTTAGAGAATGTCTTTACTGATGGGCCTTCCATAATTTCGTCTAGGTAATATATTGCCTTTGTCTGCCAACCTGTTAGGTTGAGGTCTGGAACGATATGTGTGAATGCTGATATGGGGAATTTCAATGGTGTCACTAGGCCACTCCAGTTTTGATAACTGCAAAGGTGCGTCCATGTTCTCACTGATGCTAGTATAGGAGGGGTCAGTTTTTTGTGTAGTGATTTGGTATGATGGGTAGTTGAAAGGAAATCTTTAAGATTTCCTTTGGGAATTTGTGTGCGTTCAATATCCTTCCATAATGTGTTGGAGTCTTCTCTCATCCAATGTTGAAGCTGTGCAAGGATCATTGCAAAATAGTAATCCTGTAAATGCACATGTCCTATTCCGCCCACTTTTCTATGTTTGATCAATCTATTAAAGGTGCATCTCGCTCTTTTCCCCTGCCATAGGAATTTGTTTATGATAGGTTGTAGGGAATTAAAGAATGAGTTGGGAAGTGGAATCGGTAGTGTCCTGAAAAGATATAGCAGCTGAGGGAGTATCTGCATCTTAAAGGCTGCCAGTCTGCCAAGTCATGACAATTGATTGTGGGCTATTGCTTTTAATCTGCCCCCCATTGAATTTAGGAAGGGTGTGTAGTTTGCCAGCATAAGATCTTCTGTTCTGGGAGTTAGGGTTATACCTAGATACTTGATACCATCTTTTTTCCAGATGTAGGGGAATTTTTGTTTCAATTCCTGGCTATCTTTGTCTGAGATACCTAGATTTAGTATGTAGGATTTTGTTTTATTGATCTTGTAGTATGATACTTTGTTAAAGAAAAGTAATGCTTCATGTACAGAGGGGAGAGAAACACTCGGGTTGGTGAGCATTAATATTATATCATCGGCAAAAAGACTTATGGTGTAGGTTCTTGAGCCAATTTGTATGCCTGCTATCTGTGGGTGTGAACGTATGTGGTAAGCAAGTGGTTCCATTAAGAGGATAAAAATTAATGGGGAGAGGGGATAGCCCTGTCTGGTTCCATTAGTAATTGTTAATGGCGTAGATAAAGCACTAGAGATGTAAACTCGTACCGATGGAGTGGAATAAAGAGCCATTATGGCACTATATATAGGACCCACAAATCCAAATTTATCCAATACCAATGCTAGAAATTTCCAATGTATCCTGTTGAATGCCTTTTTCGCATCCAGCAGCGAGGAACAGAGAAAGGCGCTCGACATTCCCCAGCCACATGGATAATATTTATTAGGCGCCTCGTAGCATCTGCCATCTGTCTACCCTTGGTAAACCCAGACTGATCTATATCAATAAGAGAAGGCAATATATTCACTAACCGCTCTGCCAGTAGCTTTGCATATATCTTGATGTCATTGTTCAGTAAAGATATAGGCCTGAAGTTTTGTGGGGAGTCAGGTTCTTTTCCCGGTTTCGGCAAAGCCACTATTAAAGCCTGTAACATGTCTGGAGGGAATGAGGAGGAGGCAGCAGCAGAATCAAACATCCTTACCAAATGCGGTCTTAAGATGTCCTGGAATGTCTTAAAATATTCACCTGTAAACCCATCAGGTCCAGGGAATTTGTTTGTTGGTAAAGATAGTATAATTTTCCTCACTTCTTCATTTGTAATGGGAGAGTTTAGGTCCGTGAGATGCTCCTGAGTGAGCTTGGGGAGAGAAATTTGTTCAAGAAATGTTTTAATAATCTCTGGTGTCAGCTGTGATGCTGTGGTGCCGTTTTTAACCACTTGCCACCCGCCATATAGCAGAATGACGCCTGCAAAATGGTTTCAATACCCTGACTGGGTGTCATATGACGTCCTCAGGATATTAAGCTGCTGCGCGCCCCCAGGGGTGCGCATCATGGCGATCGTTGTTACGGTGTGTCAGTCTGGCATACCGCAACTCCGATCTAGGTAAAGAGTCTCTGACGGAGACTCTTTACCACGTGATCAGCCGTGTCCAATTATGGCTAATCATGATGTAAATAGGAAGAGCCGGTAATCGGCTTTTCCTCACTCACATCTGACAGACGCGAGTAGAGGAGAGCCAATCGGCTGCTCTCCTGACAGGGGGGTCTGTGCTGATTGTTTATCAGTACAGCCCCCCCTCGGATCCCACCCAGGACCACCATCATTCCGCCCAGGACCACCAGGATGGCCATCCACACTGGACCGCCAGGTATGCCCCCCCTAGACCCCCAGGGAAATACTAATTTGTGCCCAGGCAGCTGCCAATCAATGCCCAGGCAGCTGCCATCAGTTCCCACTCACAATGCCTACCACTGCCAGTGCCACCAGGGATGTCTATCAGTGCCTCATATCAGTGCTGCATATTAGTGCCCATCAGTGCCACGTATCAATGCCCAGCAGTGCTGCCTATCAGTGCCCAGCAGTGCTGCCTATCAGTGCACATCAGTGCCCATCAGTGCCGCCTATCAGTGCCACCCATAAGAAATCGATTCTGGTATAGGATGTGTGGATATTGGAAAAAAATGTGTAGTCCTGTTCGCTAGCATTTATGTATCTCCATGCATCATCTACTTCATAGGATTGTAGTGCAGCCTTCAGAGATGGTGAATGTTTTGTCTTAGCTGTCGAGTCCATCATCGGATCTGGGGTAACATTGAAGTCTCCGCACATTACCAATAGTCCCTTTTGTATCTTACGTATTTTCCGCATTGCCTTATGGAAGAATTTTTTTTGCCTGGTGTTAGGTGCATACATGTTGACAATCATATAGGTGATGGAATTAACGTCACAAATCAAAATGATAAATCTCCCTTTTGGATCACAAATAGTCTTGTGGGGTTTGAAAGCTACGGTATCTCTTATTGCTATCATTACTCCTTTCCGTTTAGTATCCGCATTAAAAATAAATGGGAACTTGGGATGGGTGCATTTAGGTGGGGATGAGGCACAAAAGTGTGTTTCTTGGACACACAATATGTCACTTTTGTGTTGCAGAGCAACCTTCCAAAGAAATCTTCTGTTCGCTGGGTGGTTGAGTACTTTAGCATTAATTTTTAAAAAATCAATAGCCATTTTGGAAGTCGGATGAGTGATGTGTGGTGGGTGTCTTGCAGTATCCACTTTCTGTTAGCAGGGTCACACCCCTTTTCTGATAGAAGAATGGATCTTGGGATCTTCTTGGTGGCCAGGTTGATTTTTCAAGTACGATTCTGGTTAGTACAGTAACATGAAGGCCACTCTTGACTGTTAAGAGTAAAGCATTAGTAGGAAAAAGATGGGTGTGGCACATAGCCACTCAATATTTAGTGGGAAGAAAGGTGGTCTTCAGGGCCAACAAAGGAGAACAGTTCAAGTTGGAAGAGACTCCTCCTTAGCGGGTATTAGTGCTTTTGTCTGTAACCTGGGCCCAGGTCATTTATGAGAGCGTGTGTTCTTGTGATTGACAGTACGCCAATCAAATTCTTGGTTATCAATGCCGTAGCGTGATGGTGTAGGCAGTTCAGGTATGATGCCCCATTTGTGCTAGGCCTTTGGCCACTAAATCCATTATGTGCTCTTTGCCGTCCTTAGTGACAATTAGTTTTGTAGGAAATCCCCATTTGTAGCTTAGCTTATGGTTTCTAAGTGCCTTGGTAATGGTGTTTAAATTCCTGCATTTCTGGAGGGTGTATTGAGTCAGTATAGAACTGCAATTCTTTGTATGGTGACCGTATCTGCTCTCTATGATGGGAGACTGACATTAACTTTTCTTTTGTATGGTAAAAGTGGAGTCGCAGAATGACATCCCAGGGGATACTAGCAGGGACATGTGTGGGCTTAGGGAGGCGGTGAATCCTGTTCACAGTAAAATCAACTGCTGACATTTCTGGTAACACTGTGGTAAAGAGCTGGGAAGCATAGTTAAGCAGGTCTTGCTGCAGGACAGATTCTGGAATTCCTCGTATGTTAACATTGTTCCTCCTGGCCCTGTCCGCCATTTTGGCTTTAATACTGTCTATGTCATCCTCATTGCTTTCGTTTGCATCCACTAATGCATTGATGGTAGTGGTAAACTCTCCCATTTTATTCTCCACATGTGTCACTCTGTCTGAAACCACCTGTAAGTCTCTGCTAACTGTGTGTATACAGGATACCATGTCAGAATGTAAAGAACTCCTCAGGGATACCAGCATTTCTTTAAGCACAGTATCTATCACCGGCTGGTTATTGGTAGGGAAATAATCGATGGAGTTTGGCAGCTCCCTGGTAACATTCCCTGATTCATGGGCAGAGCTCACCTCATGATCTTCATCCACTGGATCCATCCTCACATGGGATTTCTCTGGGCTTCCAGATGATGGTGTAGCTGGAGAGGATTGTGATCCTTTTGGTGGGCTGCTTCTTTTTTGAGGTTTCCCTTTCTGTGAGAAGCTGTGTGTGGGTCTGGATACAGGCGTGGATGTTGCGCCGGCACCATTTTGCCTAGGCTCCGGCAAGAAGAATTTGGTCAGTTTCTGGGGCTGGGACCCCTCTGCCTTCTGTCTCTGCATGGCGATATCTTGATCCCCTGGTTTGTGCAAGCTAGAACGCTCATTTTTTATGCCTGATTGAGGCCTTGTGGTTCGGTATGTGCCGCTGTTTGCTTGCTGCGGTCGGAGCTCTGCTAATCCGTGGCCATCTTGGTCTCGGGCTAGCTCCACCCCCCCGCCATCAGGTTGTCTTTAATGTGGAAGAAATGTATGCGTCACGCAAGATTTTGTCTGGGAGGTGTGGTGGCTTGGGTAGCCTATGAGCCCAATCTACAGTAATTTCGCCAGCAGGTGTATCAGGAAGCAAGTCATTGATTAACTGCTGCACATAGTGCCGGGAGGTCAGAGGGGGGTACAGATTCTGCAACCCTGCGTCGTTTAATATTATTTCTGCGAGATCTGTCCTCTAAGTCTGCCATTTTGGTTTTCAGTGCCTCCATTTTATCATCTTTGTCATTGTGTGCATCCACAAGCTCATTATGAGCAGATGCAAACTCCTCCATCTTGTTTTCTACATGGCTAACAGGGTCCCCCACCTCAGCTATGTCAGACTTCTTTTGGGTAGCACAGTCCATGAGATCCCTATGCATGGATCCCCACAGGGACACCAGCATCTCTTTCATGGTGGTATTGCTGAGGGGTTGCCCAGTAGTTGGGAAGTCGTGGATTTGTTCATAGAATTCTGTGGTGCTGTCCTGGGATGTGTAGTCCCCCTGTCAGGGTTCTTACCGTGGCAGGCGGGGCGCCCGCGGTGGTGTGCGTCAGGGTGCGTCGGCGCGCGTTGGCGCGCGCGTTTCTGCGGACCTCGCCATGCGGGCTCCTCGCGGCGCCGGTGTGTGTGTCCGGGATCGTCCCACTGTGCACGCCGGCGTGCGGGGGCGCGCGCGCGGGCGTTGGCGGGCGCGCGTGCCTGTGTGAGCGCGTGCACGTCGTTTGGCGCTAAAAGCCCTATTTAAGCCAGTGAGTTCTGGTGACCAGTGCTGCCTAATCAACAGCTAGTAGTTCCAGAGCCTGACCGTGTACCTTGTTGTTCCTGTTATACCTACTGACCCGGCCTTGTCCCCCATCCTCTCTCTGAACTCTGCCTGCACCGACCCTTGCTTGTTTGACCATCCTCTTGCCTGTTCCCCTGTACCTCTGCCGTCTGCCTGTTACCGAACCCGGCCTGTCTCCTGACCATCCATCTGCCTGCTCCCTGGGATCCAGCCAACCTGTCTGCAGTCTTCCTGCCTGTTGTCCACACCAGCCTGCTCTGCTCAGTGAAGGTGCTCCAGTCTACTCAGTCTTTGCTACAGTTAACCCTGTGACACCCTGACAGCAATACCTGAACAGCCATACAGGCCTTCATACCACTCCGTACTGTTGTACCCCCTGTTTACTCAGGGGGCCGATAGTCGGAGGGTAAGGGAGCCTACCCTCTGCCCGACAGGACTCGCCGGTCTGGTAAGAAGGAGCCTGATAGTATTAGGCAGCCATGACCGAGTCCGGGCAGGGGGCCTCCCCCATGGATGAACTTTGCCGACATTTGGCGGGTCTAACCCAGGCAGTGAAAAGCCTTCAAGAGGGTTATTCCAGCCTGGAAGAACGTGTGCAGGCTCTGTCCGCACCTTCCGGTCCACCAGGGTCCGCAGCAGCCACCTCAACACCTTCTGTGGTCATGTTACCTCCTGAGCCCAAAGTACTAGTACCCGAAAGATTTCTCGGAGACCGGAGTAAGTATCGTGCCTTCCGGAATGCTTGCAACCTGTACTTTGCCCTTCAGCCACGCACGTTCTCCCTGGAAGCCACTAAGGTGGGCTTTGTTATTTCCTTGCTGTCTGGTGAACCACAAACATGGGCCCACCGTCTCTTGGAGCAAAAATCTGTCGTCTTGGATAGTCTGGAGGCCTTCTTTGGAGCCATGTCCCAACTATACGAAGACCCCCAGCTCACTGCCACCGCAGAAGCCTCCTTACAGGCCCTTCGTCAAGGCCGCCGAGCAGCTGAAGACTATGCCGTCGAGTTCAGACGCTGGAGTTCTGACACGGCTTGGAATGACGCTGCTTTGCGCCATCAGTTCAGGATGGGGTTGTCAGAACCTCTCAAAGATGAGTTGGCACGAGTAGGGGTACCACAGACCCTGGAAGACCTTATCAATCTGTCTATCCAAATAGACCGTAGACTGCGAGAACGACGTACCGAGAGATCCACCAGTACCTTTCGTCCCACCTGGATGATTCCACAAGTACCCTGTCCACCCAGTAGATCTCCTGCTCCACCACCTGCCTCAACCTATGATGCACCTGAACCAATGCAGCTTGGCCTGTTCCGTCCTTCTTTGACCCCAGAAGAGAAGTTACGTAGGCGGGCACACAACCTCTGCCTCTACTGCGGGGAATCGGGGCACTACGCCAGCGGTTGCCCCAACAAGATGCGTAAGTGTCGTTCTGATTTTCGTACCTGTGCTACTATTGTACCCTCCTTGGGCACGTATCTAACCATTTCTGTCACTTTACAGCTTCCCGGAAAGGCCATCCTAGTCCCAGCTATCATTGATTCTGGAGCCTGCAGCTGTTTTATTGACCGGACCTTTGCCTCTCAACATGCCATTCCTCTCCAAACCAAAACTCAAAGCCTTGCTGTTCATCTCGCTGATGGTTCTGCTCTCCGCTCCGGCCCAGTCACTCAGGAGACTGTCCCCTTAGAAGCCATCATGGGCCAGCAACACCATGAATATCTCTGTCTGGACGCCATCTCGTCCCCCCTCTTTCCAGTTATTCTTGGAATACCTTGGCTACAAGCGCACAACCCCCAAATCAACTGGGCTTCAGGTAATGTTGAGTTCCTCTCTGGATACTGTCTTCAACACTGCTTGCAAGGGACAGGCCATGAGGTTGCCCAACTCCTCTGTCTACAACCAGATGTTGATTTGCTTCAAGCTATTCCTGAGCCTTACCAAGACTTTGCGGATGTGTTTAGCAAGAAGGGGGCAGAATTACTACCACCACACAGGCCCTACGACTGCCCAATTGAATTGCTTCCTGGAACCGAGGTACCTTTTGGCCGGATCTTCCCCTTGACTGAGCAGGAGCTGGACACCCTGAAGCAGTACTTGGATGAAAATCTGAAAAAGAAATTTATCCGCCCGTCCACCTCTCCGGCCGGTGCGGGTTTATTTTTTGTGGAAAAAAAGGATCATTCCCTGCGGCCATGTATTGATTACCGCGAACTGAACAAGATTACGATTAAAAATCGCTACCCGCTCCCTCTGGTACCTGAGTTATTCCAAAGGCTGGGCACTGCCAGAATCTTTACTAAACTGGATCTCCGGGGTGCTTATAACTTAATCCGCATCCGAGAGGGTGACGAGTGGAAGACTGCGTTTCGCACTCGTTTCGGGCATTTTGAGTACCAGGTCATGCCCTTCGGTCTTTGTAATGCTCCGGCTACGTTCCAGCACTTTGTGAACGACATCTTTAGAGATATCCTGGACCTTTATGTCATCGTTTATCTGGACGATATACTCATCTTCTCCTCTTCTTTGGCGGATCATCGCAGGCACGTCAGGAATGTTCTCGTCCGGCTCAGGCAACATGGCTTATACGCCAAACTAGATAAATGTGAGTTCGAACGCCTGAGTATTCAGTTCTTGGGACTCATTATTTCTGTTGAAGGAATTAAGATGGACCCACAAAAAGTTTCGGCCATCCTGGACTGGCCGGCTCCTACAGACAAGAAGGGAGTCCAACGTTTCGTAGAATTTTCCAACTTTTACAGGAAATTCATTAAAGACTTTTCTAAGATCATTGCACCAATAACGGAACTTACTAAACAGGGGGCACGATTCTGTTGGTCATCCCAAGCACAGGCAGCGTTCGAGAAATTAAAGGGACTGTTTACTTCTGCCTCTATTCTCAAGCACCCGGACCCTGCGTTACCGTTTGTGCTAGAAGTGGATGCTTCGGAGATCGCAGTGGGGGCAGTGCTTTCTCAACGTCAGGGCCCCAAGGCCCTCTTGTTCCCTGTAGCATTCTTTTCCCGTAAACTCTCATCATCCGAGAAAAATTATGATGTCGGAGACCGGGAACTGTTGGCCATCAAAGCGGCTTTGGAAGAATGGCGCTATCTACTAGAGGGTGCGGTACATCCGGTTCTTATCTTTACCGACCACAAGAACTTAGAATACTTAAGAGCAGCCAAGCGACTCAGACCACGACAGGCTAGATGGGCACTTTTTTTTTCCCGCTTCTCCTTTCACATCACGTACAGGCCCGGATCCAAGAATGGAAAACCTGATGCCCTATCACGGATGTTCCACGACTCCAAGGAAAGAACTTCTCCTGATACTATTCTGCCTGCAGGTAGTTTCTTACTTCTCCAGGGAGATTTAATTTCCAGGATTAAACAGGCCTCCTCTGAAATTCCTCTACCTACTGGAACCAGTTTAAATGATGGATTGCTCTGGCATGAAGGCAAGATTTTCGTTCCTGAAAGATGTAGGGTACTGGTACTGGAACTATGTCATGACCACAAGCTGGCGGGTCACTTCGGAGCCCGGAAAACCTCAGAATTGGTGCTACGCACCTTTTGGTGGCCATGTCTTCTGGAGGACTGTAAGAGGTACGTGGGTTCTTGCCGCACCTGTGCCCGGAATAAATGCAACCGCTCAAAGGCCTGGGGTTTATTGAGACCCTTACCGATTCCTGACAGGCCTTGGAGAATGCTATCGATGGATTTCATTGTGGAGTTACCCCCCTCTAAAGGTTTCTCAACCATCTTTGTGGTGATTGATAGGCTATCCAAGATGGCACACTTCATCCCTATGAAGGGTACTCCCACAGCCGTAGAAACGGCGAAGATATTCGTCAAGGAAGTAGTAAGGTTACATGGGGTGCCCGCGAATATCGTATCCGACCGAGGTGTTCAATTTACCTCCCGGTTTTGGAGAGCACTGTGTGCCGCTTTGGAAATTGAATTGGCGTTCTCCTCGGCCTACCACCCTCAGACGAACGGCCAGACAGAAAGAACTAACCAGACGCTGGAGCAATACCTCCGTTGTTTCTCTGTGTTTACTCAAGACGACTGGGTGTCCTTGCTACCAGTCGCCGAATTCTCATATAACCACTCCTTTCACTCTGCCATCAACCAGACTCCTTTCTTTGCGAATTATGGATTCAATCCTTCTTTCCTCCCCAGTTCTATCCCGGAATGTTCTCTACCCGCAGTAACGGAAACAATGGAGTTCTTCTCTAGTAACTGTAAGATCCTGCAGGAAACCATGGCCCAATCCCAGGCTTCCTTCAAGAGGATGTTCGATAAGAAAAGGCGAGGAGAACTCGTCATTGAACCTGGCAACCAAGTATGGCTCTCTACAACTAATCTAAAGTTGCCTTGTCCCTCCAAGAAGTTGGGACCTAAGTTTCTGGGCCCGTTTCGGGTGAAGAGAAAGGTGAATGATGTTGCCTTTGAACTTAGTCTGCCAGAGTCCCTTAGAATCCACCCGGTCTTCCACGTTTCATTACTGAAACCAGTTATCCACGATCCTTTTCCTGACCGTAAGGCCAAGCCACCGGAGGCTGTTTTGATCAACAATGAGGAGGAGTTCGAAGTCGAGGCAATCTTGGATTGCAGGAAAAGGCAGAATCAGCTCCAGTACCTCATTAAATGGAAGGGGTATGGACCCGAGGATAATTCTTGGGAACCCGAAGGTAACCTGCATGCCAACGAATTGCTACAAACCTTCAAGAACTCCCATGCTCCCAGGCTGGCCCAGCTGGGCATCCGGAGGCTGCCCTTGAGGAGGGGGCACTGTCAGGGTTCTTACCGTGGCAGGCGGGGCGCCCGCGGTGGTGTGCGTCAGGGTGCGTCGGCGCGCGCGTTTCTACGGACCTCACCGTGCGGGCTCCTCGCGGCGCCGGTGTGTGTGTCCGGGATCGTCCCACAGTGCACGCCGGCGTGCGGGGGCGCGCGCGCGGGCGTTGGCGGGCGCGCGTGCCTGTGTGAGCCGGGGCGCGCGCGTGCACATCGTTTGGCGCCAAAAGCCCTATTTAAGCCAGTGAGTTCTGGTGACCAGTGCTGCCTAATCAACAGCTAGTAGTTCCAGAGCCTGACCGTGTACCTTGTTGTTCCTGTTATACCTACTGACCCGGCCTTGTCCCCCATCCTCTCTCTGAACTCTGCCTGCACCGACCCTTGCTTGTTTGACCATCCGCTTGCCTGTTCCACTGTACCTCTGCCGTCTGCCTGTTACCGAACCCGGCCTGTCTCCTGACCATCCATCTGCCTGCTCCCTGGGATCCAGCCAACCTGTCTGCAGTCTTCCTGCCTGTTGTCCACACCAGCCTGCTCTGCTCAGTGAAGGTGCTCCAGTCTACTCAGTCTTTGCTACAGTTAACCCTGTGACACCCGGACAGCAATACCTGAACAGCCATACAGGCCTTCATACCACTCCGTACTGTTGTACCCCCTGTTTACTCTACCAGGGGGCCGATAGTCGGAGGGTAAGGGAGCCTACCCTCTGCCCAACAGGACTCGCCGGTCTGGTAAGTAGGAGCCTGATACCCCCTTTCTATCCCCTGCATATGTGTGGGCAGAGGATGCTGCCTTTTGTGGGCTTTGGATGGGAGTATTGCCGGAGGAGGATCAGCTGCTGTGGCTTGGTGAAATGGAGGGAGGTTTGTTGCTGTCTCTCTCATCCCCTCGTGTGCCGTTTTGCCTGGCGCGCTGCTGTCTGAAGGCAACGGTGCCATCTTGGTGTACTAGCTGAAACAAAAAAGTCCATCAGCTTGTGGGGACCTCCCTTGGGTTTTCTCTTACCCATAGCTGCAGCATGTCTGCGGGGTTTTCCGGGACCCGTGGGCTTTGTTGCGGTCGGTCCTCGTCGCTTGTGTGCAGGCCATTAGAGCTGGAGGACTATCTCCTACAGCTGCCAGCCACACCCCCCCAAGTGCAATATTTTTAAGGGGGAACCTAAATAAATGAATGAAATGGAGAGCACTATGTTTCTTGCATTTGTATTTGCATTAACATGGACCATATCCCGAGGGGAAATTTCTCATTTGTTTCTCAGAGTTTTTTATACAACAGGCTGGAGCAGGAGATCTGATACTGAAGTGGAGAGAAAGGAGGAAGCTTCCATTCAGAACTTTTGTGGCTCAGTGTTGAGGTGAACAGGCATAACAGCTGGTGGAGGTGTACACAGTTTAGAATACCTGAGAAGTGTGGATGAAGCACAGTGGTGAAATATTTGTGCACAGCAATCAAGAAATTATAGAAGTTGATATATTTTCCTGGAAACCAAGAAGAAGCCTCTGTGGGGGTTTTAGATTGACAAATAACGTCCTCTCATGAGATGTTACCCATCTAATTCAAGGAAAATATCTACATAGTGGAAGGGATAACAGTATCCCTCTAACAGCATATTTAACAAATACATGTGGGACTATTCTGGTGTCCTAAGTAGTCTATGATTCAGTCCATCATTTAAAAACATAGATTTATTAAATAGAATCAAAATCTAATTTAACATAACAACAAACCACTATGCACTCAGCATGGCATATTGTATTGGCAAGGGTGGGGCAGTAATTTTGTGTTTTGTAAAGATCAATTCACTTCTTTGGGAGAATGTGGATTGTTTGAAATGTAGCACAATGTAATAGTGATATTATTTAACATATCACTTTTATCTACTCACTTTATTTTAAAAAGCCAACACTTGCATGTATATCCTTTTCATGCTGGGCTCAAAGCCCTGTATAAAAACATGGCTATAGTGGCAAGCAATCTAGGGCATCCAGTAATGCTAACTTTTGGGGGAGAAGCAACAGAAGCCACAAGGATATGGATCACATCCCAGACCAGGTCTTGCACCAAGTCTGGTAAGATAACAGTATATCAGAAAGATGACCATTACTGTGCCTTTATCATTCTACTGTTTAAAAATATAAAAAGCTTGGCACTCAAATTAGAAATAAGCAATCATTTTAGTGCATAATAAATATCAATATAGTGAATCAAATGTGAAAAAGTCCTCAATAAAAATCCAAACACCAAAACAAGATGAACGTTTGTGTAGTGACAGGTAATCTTAGTTTATTTTATTTAGTAATCTGGTGAGTGTGTATTTTTCGCACATGAGTGATGGTGATAGTGATGGAGCACAGATAACTAAGATAACCTAATATTGTGTAAAGATCAATCAGCACCACAAAAGTGCTATGTGCTAAACAAATTATTATTTTTTTAATTATTGTGCAAGTGTACAATTATAAATTAAATTTCTGCAGCTGCTGAACACTATCAGTGTATCACTTCACCATCTAAAAATATTTATTATATAAATAGTGCAGCCCTACCAACTCTCATGTGACTATTTAAATAAATCTAAACACAGTGGAAATTATAACATCAAATGCCATAAGAAATGTATAAATAAAAACAGTATATATATATATATATATATATATATATATATATATATATATACACAGTGGGGACAGAATGTATTCAGACCCCCTTAAATTTTTCACTCTTTGTTATATTGCAGCCATTTGCTAAAATCATTTAAGTTCATTTTTTTTCCTCATTAATGTACACACAGCACCCCATATTGACAGAAATACTCAGAATTGTTGACATTTTTGCAGATTTATTAAAAAAGAAAAACTGAGATATCACATGGTCCTAAGTATTCAGACCCTTTGCTGTGACACTCATATATTTAAATCAGGGGCTGTCCATTTCTTCTGATCATCCTTAAGATGATTCTACACCTACATTTGAGTCCAGCTGTGTTTGATTATACTGATTGGACTTGATTAGGAAAGCCACACACCTGTCTATATAAGACCTTACAGCTCACAGTGCATGTCAGAGCAAATGAGAATCATGAGGTCAAAGGAACTGCCTGAAGAGCTCAGAGACAGAATTGTGGCAAGGCACAGATCTGGCCAAGGTTACAAAAAAATTTCTGCTGCACTTAAGGTTCCTAAGAGCACAGTGGCCTCCATAATCCTTAAATGGAGGACATTTTGGGATGACCAGAACCCTTCCTAGAGCTGGCCATCTGGCCAAACTGAGCTATCGGGGGAGAAGAGCCTTGGCGAGAGAGGTAAAGAAGAACCCAAAGATCACTGTGGCTGAGCTCCAGAGATGCAGTCGGGAGATGGGAGAAAGTTGTAGAAAGTCAACCATCACTGCAGCCCTCCACCAGTCGGGGCATTATGGCAGAGTGGCCCGACGGAAGCCTCTCCTCAGTGCAAGACATATGAAAGCCCACATGGAGTTTGCTAAAAAACACCTAAAGGACTCCAAGATGGTGAGAAATAAGATTCTCTGGTCTGATGAGACCAAGACAGAACTTTTTGGCCTTAATTCTAAGTGGTATGTGTGGAGAAAACCAGGCACTGCTCATCACCTGTCCAATACAGTCCCAACAGTGAAGCATGGTGGTGGCAGCATCATGCTGTGGGGTGTTTTTCAGCTGCAGGGACAGGACGACTGGTTGCAATCGAGGGAAAGATGAATGCGGCCAAGTACAGATACAAGAAGAAGGAGTTCTCCCAAGAAAATAAAATTTAAAGGTGTCCTGCCCCGCTTCTTAAGGGTCTGAATACTTAGGACCATGTGATATTTCAGTCTTTATTTTTTGATAAATCTGAAAAAATGTCAACAATTCTGTGTTTTTCTGTCAATATGGGGTGCTGTGTGTACATTAAACACTTGCCGCCCGCCATATAGCAGAATGACGTCGGCAAACTGGTTTCAATAACCTGACTGGGCGTCATATGACGTCCTCAGGATATTAATCTGCTGCGCGCCCCCGGGGGCGCGAACCGCAGCGATCATTGTTGCGATGTGTCAGTCTGAAACACTGCAACTCCGATCTAGGTAAAGAGTCTCTGATGGGACTCTTTACCACGTGATCAGCCGTGTCCAATCACGGCTGATCACGATGTAAATAGGAAGAGCCGGTGATCGGCTCTTCCTCACTCGTGTTTGATAGATGTGAGTAGAGGAGAGCCGATCGGCTGTTCTCCTGACAGGGGGGTCTGTGCTGATTGTTTCCCACCCAGGACCACCATCATGCTGCCCAGGACCACCAGGATGGCCATCCACACTAGACCACCAGGTATGCCCCCCCCTAGACCCCCAGGGAAATACCAATCTGTCCTCAGGCAGCTGCCAATTAATGCCCAGGCATCTGCCAATTAGTGCCCGCTCAAATGCCTACCACTGCCAGTGCCACCATGGATGCCTATCAGTGCCGCATATCAGTGCCCATCAGTGCCCAGCAGTGCTGCCTATCAGTGCCCATCAGGGCCAAGCAGTGCTGCCTATCAGTGCCCATCAGTGCCCAGCACCACCTATCAGTGCCACCCATAAGAACCCATCTTTGCAGCCTTTCAGTGCCCTTCAGTGTCACCTATCAGTGCCCATCAGTGCCCACCAGTGCCACCCATGAGTGCCCATAAGTGCCGCCTATCAATGCCCATCAGTGCTGCATATCAGTGCCACCCATCAGTGCCGCCTACCAGTGCCCCTCAGTGCTGCATATCAGTGCCCATCGTCCGTGCCAGCTCATTGGTGCCACCTCATTGGTGCCACCTTATCAGTGCCCATCAGTGAAAGAGAAAACTTACTTATTTACAAAATTTTTTAACAGAAACAAAAGCAAAACTTATTTTTAGCCTTTGTTTAGCAAAAAATAAAAACCGCAGAGGTGGTCAAATACCACCAAAAGAAAGCTCTATTTGCGGGAACAAAATGATAAAAATGTGGTTTGGGTACAGTGATGGATGACCGCGCAATTGTCATTCAAGCTGCGACAGCGCTGAAAGCTGAAAATTGGTCTGGGCAGGAAGGTGTCTAAGTGCCCTGTATTGAAGTGGTTAATGAGGAAAAAAAATGAACTTAAATGATTTTAGCAAATGGCTACAATATAACAAAGAATGAAAATTTAAGGTGGTCTGAATACTTTCTGTCCCCACTGTATGTGTGTGTGTGTGTGTATATATATATATATATATATATATATTTATCAACCCATCTCCCCACGCCAAGGTCCTAGGTGTAATCCTGGACTCTGAACTAACCTTTCGACCCCACATTCTATCACTATCCAAAGCTTGCCGCCTCTGTCTTCGCAACATCTCCAAGATACGCCCCTTCCTAACCATTGACACCACAAAGCTTCTAATCCACTCCCTGGTCATCTCCCGCCTTGACTACTGCAACTCCCTCCTCATTGGTTTACCTCTAAATAGGCTATCCCCACTTCAGTCCATCATGAACGCTGCGGCCAGGCTCATCCACCACACAAACCGCTCAGCGTCTGCTACACCCCTCTGCCAATCCCTCCATTGGCTGCCACTCAGTCACCGAATTAAATTCAAGATACTAACTATAACTTACAAAGCCATCCACAACTTGGCCCCTAGCTACATCTCTAACCTAGTCACAAAATACCAACCTAATCGTTCTCTTCGCTCCTCCCAAGACCTCCTGCTCTCAAACTCCCTTGTCACCTCATCCCATGCTCGCCTTCAGGACTTCTCCAGAGCCTCCCCCATCCTCTGGAATGCTCTACCCCAATCCATCCGTTTTTCTCCTACTTTATCCACTTTCAGACGATCCCTGAAAACTCATCTCTTCAGAGAAGCCTATCTGGCCCCCACCTAACAACTGTACATTTATCTTCTCAATCAGCACATCACCCACACTTATTATCTCTTGTATCTCTTGACCTCCCCTCTTAGATTGTAAGCTCTAAGGAGCAGGGCCCTCTGATTCCTACTGTATCAAATTGTATTGTATTTGTACTGTCTACCCTCAAGTTGTAAAGCGCTACGTAAACTGTTGGCGCTATATAAATACTGTATAATAATAATAATAATATATATATATATATATATATATATATATACTGTTTTTATTTATACATTTCTTATGGACATTTGATGTTTATAATTTCCACTGTGTTTAGATTTATTTAAATAGTCACATGAGAGTTGGTAGGGCTGCACTATTTATATAATAAATATTTTTAGATGGTGAAGTGATACACTGAGAGTGTTCAGCAGCTGCAGAAATTTAATTTATAATTGTACACTTGCACAATAATTAAAAAAATAATAATTTGTTTAGCACATAGCACTTTTATGGTGCTGATTGATCTTTACACAATATTAGGTAATCTTAGTTATCTGTGCTCCACCATCACTCGTGTGCGAAAAATACACACTCACCAGATAACTAAATAAAATAAACCTAACTAAGATTACCTGTCACTACACAAACATTCATCTTGTTTTGGTGTTTGGATTTTTATTGAGGACTTTTTCACATTTGATTCACTATATTGATATTTATTATGCACTAAAATGATTGCTTATTTCTAATTTGAGTTAGCGCCAAGCTTTTTATATTTTTAAACAGTAGAATTATAAAGGCATAGTAATGGTCATCTTTCTGATATATTGTTATCTTACCAGACTTGGTGCAAGACCTGGTCTGGGATGTGATCCATATCCTTGTGGCTTTTGTTGCTTCTCCCCCAAAAGTTAGCATTACTGGATGCCCTAGATTGCTTGCCACTATAGCCATGTTTTTATACAAGGCTTTGAGCCCATCATGAAAAGGATATACATGCAAGTGTTGGCTTTTTAAAATAAAGTGAGTAGATAAAAGTGATATGTTAAATAATGTCACTATTACATTGTGCTACATTTCAAACAATCCACATTCTCCCAAAGAAGTGAATTGATCTTTACAAAACACAAAATTACTGCCCCACACCTGCCAATCCAATATGCCATGCTGAGTGCATAGTGGTTTGTTGTTATGTTAAATTAGATTATGATTCTATTTAATAAATCTATGTTTTTAAATGATGGACTGAATCATAGACTACTTAGGACACCAGAATATGAAGAAAATATAAGAATATAAGAAAAATATGCTGTTAGAGGGATACTGTTAACCCTTCCACTATGTAGATATTTTCCTTGAATTAGATGGAGAAAGTAGGTTTATAGGGGTAACATCTCATGAGAGGACTTTATTTGTCAATCTAAAACCCCCACCCCCTCCCCCTACAAAACAGTAGAATAATACACAGACACACCAATTCTTTATCCTTTACAAAAAAGGGTGAAGCAGCCTTGGCCTATTCAACACTGTGGCTCCAAGAATGGATACACTATCAGTGCTCAAAGTAATTCTATCAAAGTACTTTCAGAACCATTTTGCATAAATGTACTTAATCTGTATGATATATATATATATATATATATATATATATATATATATATATATATATATATATATATATATATATATATATATATATATATATATATATATATATATATATATATATATATATATATATATATATATATATATATATATATATATATATATATATATGTATATATATATATGTATATATATATATATGTATATATATATATAAAATAACCAATAGCAAAAAAAACACTATTTTGTAGAAAACACAATGATCAAATTTAAAGAACAGCTTAATTGTAGCACAGAGAAAGATGTTAGATATGTTAGACAACTAACATTTCTAACATTTCTGAAGGTTACAACAATCAACAATTAGTAGGAAGTGTAGAGGCCCTTTCTTTGAATGACTTCAGCACATCTACAGCCACAGGACATCACTAATCTCTCACACTGCTCTGGTTTGATTTTGTTCCCCTCTTCTTCCAATCTCTTGCACAGTTTGGTGACTGTAGTGGGTTTCTAGGCCATAACTTTGTCGCAAAGGATTTTCCAGGGGTTTTCTATTGGGTTTAGATCAGGACTCTGGGCTGGTCATTTCATTATTTCAATGTTTTAAGCTTCAAGGAACTGATTGACCCATTTTGCTGTGTGACAGGGGGCATTGTCGTGCATTAAAATTGCTGGCTGATTGCGTGATGAATGGAGGGAAGGAACTGCATGTTGTTGAAGAAGGTTCTGATAAACATTTGCATTCACTCTGCCATGTAGCTGTATAAGAGGTTCAACTCCTGCTGCAAATTTTCCAGGAAACCATGACGCTTCCCCCTCCACCTTTCACTGACTTCTTTACACAATTTCACAATTTGATGACGAGCTTATTGTTTCCCATCAGACCCAAATTAATTAAAACTGCTTTCATCACTAAAGTGAATTTTGGACCAGTTTCCTATGTTCACACAACATGCTCCTCGGCAAAGGTTAGTCTAGCCTTTTGATTTTTTCTGCTAATTAGAATTTTGGTCACTGCAGAGTGGGCTTTCAGTCCAAATTCTCATAAATGGCGAGACACTGTATAACGAGACAGATCCCTAATCTGTTCAGCACTGAACTGGCGAGCAATCGCAGCTGCAGTGTTGAACTGATTGCCCATTGAGATTTTTAATGAGTTTGTGACGTTGTAAAGATTTGGAACGACAAACTTCCCCTGCTATGGCTGAAAGTTTCATCCCTTTGGCCTTCATCTGGACAACCTGCTACCGGAGGGTTTCAGTCACTTTAGAACAGCTTACCATCTTGCAAAGTCAGGGAAAACTGTAAAGTTAAGCCCCGTACACATGATCAGAATATTGTACAAAAAATACCTGTGACCTACCTGGTGGAGATCGAGCTGTAGAGAGGGCTTCTCTTGCACCCCCTGTCCAACGCCCCTGGTAGAGATGACAGGGAGTGAAGGACACAGAGTGGCATGAGGGCCGATGTAGCAGGTGGCACCGGCTGGGCCTTGGCAAGAACCCGATGGCTGCAGATCATCAGATAGGCACTGAGAACAGGAACTCCGTGTTGCTAGATCAACAGGCGGAAGTGTGGTCGGAACATAAGCCAGGGGGTCATCAACAGCCAAGCAGAGTAGGTACCGGAATGTGAAGCAGAAGCTAAGACAGGATACAGGCCAGGTTTGGTACACAGTCAGGCAGCAAGGTACAGAAGCATGAAGCAGGAGCAGGGTCAAGCACAAGCCGGGGTCACAGGGAGGCAGGCAGAAGTCTAAGGGAAGGTTCAGGTGAAGGCGGGTCAAACACAGGGAAACTGGAACAGATCAAAACACAGGTAAATGGGAACAAGCTGAAAGACCACTCAGCAATGTGTGTGTGTCATTGCTCTGTTTAAATAGGCTGGCTGGCGCCAGTATGTGCACGTGCACGTGTGCCTGCTCGCGTTTGCTTATGCTCCAGTACATGCTATTCTTACCGCACACATTGGTGTGCCCGCGCCTGTGTGCCAATGCGCGTCTATCAACCGAACTTCTCTTACAATACCGCTTTTGAATCGATCATACGATAATCTGATAGTTAGTACACAGCTGTCGTCCGAAATTTTCTGAAGGGACAAACACAAAAAATGTTCTCGTATGATAGAAGTTTGTACGATTTTCACTTTAATCACTACAGTTTTTATCCAAAAATACAATACAAATACATTACAACACATCACTTCTGAAATGTTTTTCTGTCGTCCGAGAATTTTCGTACTTTAGTAACCTATTCATTTTCATTTTCTCATTCTGTTTTTTATTCTGTGCTTCAAAATAAATGTAACTCATAATATACGCTTAACAAAACTGCTCTTTTACTTCTGTTTAGATCATTTCAAATAGGACTAAGCAGTGACCTTGAAATTTAGGGAATTATAGGTTGTTCTCTAATTTTGATCTCTAGTAGTGTATATAATATAGTATTATATATATCTATATATATATATATATATATATATATATATATATATATATATATATATATATATATATATATATATATATATATATATATATATATATATATATATATATAACTGTATACTTCTACATTTTACCTCTAATGAATAGCCTTGTTTTAATCCTTCCTATTACCAATCTTTATAAAAACAAAACAATAGAGACTTCAGTTTGGGTTTTTGTCAGTGAAAGGATAGCAGGAAGCTAGAGTAGCTGAGGAAAAGAAACATATCACAGCTACAAAAGACTGTTGAAAAGTACTATTGTATCTTCACGGACATAGTTTTGTAGCGCTATGACACTTATTGGTTCCATTCAGTAGGCAAGTATAAAAGAACTATTCAGGTCTAAACATGTAGATTTCAACACACATTGATGTACTGGAGACACAAGGTAGCTTTGACTTAGGCTTGGACGATGATATCAAAACAAATTACTGAAAAACTTGCTGATGGGATGTTATGTTGATGTGGTGCAGAGGTTATATGTTTCTATATAGAAGGTAGAATGATGATGAGTGATGGAAACTGATTAGATGACAGGGAAATTTTTCCTGATTACTTTCATGTACAACATTAAACCATCAACATCTATTGTAATATAAAGTGAGGCTTTACTTGTTTGAAGATTTGATAATTCCTCAGAAAAAAAGTAATTGCCAAAACTACACAATTAAACTGCTGATACAAAGCCATTGCTTCAAGTGATATGTTAAAAATATCACCATATCATCACTCATTGTATTTCAGTTATATTTAGGCATTGTACTACATGAGTATACTACAGGAGCACTCTTGTAACTACAGTATAATTGTATTAACTAGCTGGATATTTCTATTAATTTATTATATAATGTTCTAATCCACAGATTTTGTTTGGGATTAATGTAACTTCACTGAACAAGTCTTATTAACAAATCATTCTGGTGTAATCACAAGACTCATATTTTTGCATTTTGTTGAGCCAATATACTGTTCTAAAAATCTTGTACTCTACCTCTTCAGATTCAGTAAATGCAACTTTCATTGCTGGGATTTAAAAGTTTAACATCAGCTTTTTTGAGATTGATACAAGCTGCAGCAGAAATATCTGGAGCAAGATGGAACAGCAGGACAAGGGTGAAAGAGAGGAGTTAAAGTGAAACTGTGAGTTAAAAAAAAGGACACAGTCTGTCACTATCGTTAACACAGCATTTTTACGTTGTTTTAAATGTTGTTACCTGCTGACCCTGTAAGTAGAGCTGGTATGTTCAACTTCCTGTAGTAAGATGACAATACCCCGCTGTTCATTCTGCAGTTAAATAGCATAGAATCATTGCCACCTTCTGCTCAGGGTAATCCTAAGTCCTCATGCACACGGACGTTTTTACAGCTGCTTTTTTGAGCTTTTTCTGCAGCTTAAAAAGGCCTGTCTATTTTAGTCTATGGCTTCATGCCCACCTAGGCGTTTTTGAGTTGCAAGTGGCATAGACGTTTTTAAGCTGTAAAAAAAGCCCAGTACCAGTGGGTTCTGAGAGACGTTTTTCAGCTGTAAAAACGCTCTAACGCTGAAAAACGCTCAAAAACGTCATTTACCAATGTTTTTTAATGTTTTTGATCCATTGAAAAAAAAAAAAAAAATTAGAAAAAAAAAAAAAACCGCTATAAAACGCTAACGCGGAAAAACGCTCAAAAACGCTCAAAAACGCTATTGCAAAAACGCTGAAAAAAGCTGAAAAAAGTTTAAAAAAATCACTGCAAAGATACTGGCATTTTCATAACGTTATTTTAACAGCCTGTGTGCATGAGGGCTAAATATACATGGAGTTTTAATTGTCCTGTTTTTCTTTTTAACTAAAAAACAAACCCGTTAAAGCCTTACACCAGCTAACACTTTTGAAAGAGATGTGTGGGATTTTTTTTATCCCCTATTCACACTTACCTAGGTGGATGCAGCATTGGTCACCTCTTCACTGAGAACCGAGCCATCAAACACCACTGATGGCCATCTCAGTGGCTTGCTGAGAGGCTGAGACAGCCATCAGTCCAGGCACCTGGCCGATCCAGACTTCTGAAGTCAGGATGATGCGGTGCCTGGACAGATCCTGGTGATGTCAGCAGAGAGCAGTCTGAAGTCACAGGAGTGCAAAACAAATTGCACTCCCGTGACCCATAGGAGAAGCCCAGCCAAATGAGCACAGGCTGGACTTCACCTTTAAGCAGATACAAAAATGTTTTTTTCTTTTTTTATTAATAAGGTTTAAGCCACGTGAGTATAAGCTGACTGTTGTAAGCAGCGACAGCAGTGTTATTTGGTTTATTCCAATCTCTGTAACTGTCACTTTTGTTTGACTAATTAGTCTATAACAAGAAGCAGAAAAATAACCGATCTACCCGCAAGGTCAACAAGTAATACAACCATATTACCTAGGGATTTGGAAAAACAAAAATCACTTTGTTAATGCAAATAGACTAGTAGATTTCTTTATATTTGTAATATTATATGTTGCCTACCTTTACACTAAAAAAATTCAAATGAGATTATTTAAATAGATTTTTTTAATTTAAGATGTCTTCTGCATATGTATCAGTCTTATTGACAGAACACTTTCTGTAAAATCAAAGTGCAGCCACCCAGCACTTGTTGCAGCTGTTTAAAAACAAGAGTTATCTTAGTTTACTTAATCTGAGTTTTTTTTTAGAGCCAGGATTAGTTGGTGAGCAGTATGAGTGTACTTCCTGAAGCCTGTGTTGTGAAACTTTATTTTGTTTGCTTCTTACACATACCTTCCAACTTTTTGAGATTGGAACGAGGGACATCTATTAGCGAAAGTATTTATGATTAGGGATGAGCTTCGAGTTCGAGTCAAACTCATATTCGAGTCAAACATCGGTTGTTCGCCAGTTCGCTGAACAGTGAACAATTTGGGGTGTTCGCGGCAAATTCGAAAGCAGCGGAACACCCTTTAAAAGTCTATGGGAGAAATCAAAAGTGATTATTTTAAAGGTTTATATGCAAGTTATTGTCATAAAAGTGTTTGGGGACCTGGGTCCTGCCCCAGGGGACATGGATCAATGCAAAAAAAGTTTTAAAAACTGACATTTTTTCAGGAGCAGTGATTTTAATAATGCTTAAAGTGAAACAATAAAAGTGTAATATTCCTTTAAATTTTGTACCTGGGGAGTGTCTATAGTATGCCTGTAAAGGGGCGCATGTTTCCCGTGTTTAGAACAGTCTGACAGCAAAATGACATTTCAAAGGAAAAAAAGTCATTTAAAACTACTCGCGGCTTTTAAAGAATTGCCGGTCCGACAAAACACATAAAAGTTCATTGATAAAAACGGCATGGGAATTCCCCACAGGGGAACCCCAAACCAAGATTAAAAAAAAAAAATGATGTGGGGGTCCCCCTAAATTCCATACCAGGCCATTCAGGTCTGGTATGGATATTAAGGGAAACCCCGGCCAAAATTTTTTTTAAAAATGGTGTGGGGTCCCCCTTAAAATCTATATCAGATCCTTCAGGTCTGGTATGGTTTTAAAGGGGGACCCCGCGCCAAAATTAAAAAAAAATGGAGTGGGGTCTCAACAAAAAACCATACCAGACCCTTATCTGAGCATGCAACCTGGCAGGCCGCAGGAAAAGAGGGGGGACGAGAGAGCACCCCCCCTCCTGAACCGTACCAGGCCACATGCCCTCAACATTGGGAGGGTGCTTTGGGGTAGCCCCCCAAAACACCTTGTCCCCATGTTGATGGGGACAAGGGCCTCATCCCCACAACCCTTGCCCGGTGGTTGTGGGGGTCTGTGGGCGGGTGGCTTATCGGAATCTGGAAGCCCCCTTTAACAAGGGGACCCCCAGATCACGGCCCTCCCCCCGTGTGAAATGGTATCATTTCACAAAAAAGTGTCAAAAATGTTAAAAATGACAAGAGACAGTTTTTGACAATTCCTTTATTTAAATGCTTCTTCTTTCTTCTATCTTCTTTCTTCTGTCTTCTCTCTTCCTTCGGTTTCTTCCTCCGTCTTCTTCTTCTTATGGTTTTCCTGGTTCTTCCTCCGGTGTTCTCGTCTGGCATCTTCCTCCGTGGCTCCAGCGTCTTCCCTTCTTCTCGGGCCGCTCCGCATCCACCATGATGGGAGGCTCCCGCTGTGTGACGCTTCTCCTCTTCTGACGGTTCGTACGGGGACTTGACGGGGACTTCCCTGTGGCATTCCCCGTGAAGTCAGAGGGGGGCGGACAGGGAAGTCACCGTGCGTCAGAGGGGGCGGGGTCACCGGGTGGCCCCGCCCTCCATTATTTAAGAACCGTCAGAAGAGGAGAAGCGTCACACAGCGGGAGCCTCCCATAATGGTGGATGCGGAGCGGGCCGAGAAGAAGGGAAGACGCTGGAGCCACGGAGGAAGATGCCGGACGAGAACACCGGAGGAACAACCAGAAGAACCAGAAGAACCAGAAGAAGAAGAAGATGAGGAAGAGGAAGAAACCGAAGGAAGATAGAAGATAGAAGATAGAAGAAAGAAGAAGCATTTAAATAAAGCAATTGTCAAAAACTGTCTCTTATCATTTTTAACATTTTTGACACTTTTTTTGTGAAATGGTAGGGGTACTTTTGTACCCCCTTACCATTTCCAACAGGGGGGAGGGCCGGGATCTGGGGGTCCCCTTGTTAAAGGGGGCTTCCAAATTCTAATAGGCCCCCCACCCTCAGACCCCCACTACCACCGGGCAAGGGTTGTGGGAATGAGGCCCTTGTCCCATCAACATGGGGACAAGGTGTTTTGGGGGGCTACCCCAAAGCACCCTCCCAATGTTGAGGGCATGGGGCCTGGTACGGTTCAGGAGGAGGGGCGCTCTCTCATACCCCCTCTTTTCCTGCGGCCTGCCAGGTTGCGTGCTCAGATAAGGGTCTGGTATGGATTTTTGGGGGAACCCCGCGCCAAAAAAAACAAAAAAAACAGCGTGGGGTCCCCCCAAAAATCCATACCAGGAATATTACACTTTTATTGTTTCACTTTAAGCATTATTAAAATCACTCCTCTTTTTTTGCATTGATCCATGTCCCCTGGGGCAGGTCCCAGGTCCCCAAACACTTTTTATGACAATAACTTGCATATAAGCCTTTAAAATTAGCACTTTTGATTATTCATGTTTGTGTCCCATAGACTTTAATGTTGTCGCATGCTCTGGTGCGAACCGAACAGGGTGGTGTTCGGCTCATCCCTACTTATGATTAGGTAAACCTACAAGTGCTTTTTTACCTCTATTATTTCATTATACTGGCTTATGAAATTTACAAATGCAGCAATTTAGAAATTGAAGATTAGCACTGGGAAACACTTTTTGAAAGATAAAAAATACATTTTATATGCTCTATGATCTATATCACACCAAAATGAGGAACAAATGAGGAGGAAATAGGAACAGAAGACTTTGTTCTAAATCAGGGACAGTCCCTCAAAATCAGGGACAGTTAGGAGCTGTGCTTACACCACTAATCATTTTGCAGCTGTCAGAATCATCTTAGTATGACCATTTCTTTGTATGAGAGGAAACAAGGAAATCTACAGTTTATGTTCCAGCATTACTTGCAGGTGAGTTCCAGGATCTCCATATTACTCACAATATTACTCCTGAACTATACCAGGCCACTTGCCCTCAACGAGGGGGGGACAATTTGGGGCGGGGCCCCCTCACCCCAAAGCACCTTGTCCCGATGTTGATGGGGACAAAAACCTCTTTCCAACAACCTTGGGTTGTGGTTGTGGGGGTCTGCGGGAAAGGGGCTCATTGGAATCTGGAAGCCCCCTTTAACATGGGGGCCCCCCAGATCCTGGCCCCTCCCTATGTGAATGAATATGGGGTGGAGTTTTTTCTTTTCTTTTTTCGGAGCCAGCAGCAACATCGGCATCATGATTGGAGATGGATCTACATTGGGGCACATTTTTTTATTATTATTAATAAAGGAATTGTCAAAAACTGTGTCTGTGTATTTATTTCTTTTTGACAATTTTTTTTGGTGAATGGGTAAGGGTTCAATGTACCATACTCATTTACACGGGGGACAGGATCTGGGGGCCCCCTTGTTAAAGGGAGCTTCCATATTCCGATAAGGCCCCTGCCCGCAGACCCCACAACCACAGCCCAGGGTTGTGGGGAAGAGGCCCTTGTCCCTGTCAACATGGGGACAAGGTGCCTTGGGGTGGAGGCTCGCTTATCCTTTCCTGACCTACTGGTCTGCATGCTCGGCTAAGAGTCTGGTATGGATTTTGGGGAGCCCCATGCCATTTTTTCTACAATTTTGGCATTGGGTTCTCCTTAAAACCCATACCGGACCCAAAGGGCCTAGTATGGATTGGGGGGACCCCCTTGCCATTTTATTTTAACATTTTCCAACCCTGGCAACGTTTTTTTTTTTCATTCAGCAGCCAGCGGGGAAGCCAGTTGACAGTTGATAACTCTTCTGTTGTTAAGGACACCATGGCTGGCTTCCCATGTGCCCTAATTGGGCAAAGCTTTGCACAATCAGGGCTTAGAATGCACTGTGCAAACATCCCACCGAGCAACCTACAATTTCGGGTGTTCGCCAAAAAGAACTTTATCTCTAATAGGTACCTGTAATAAATAAACAAACAAACACTAACCTACTCCCATTTATCATTTCCACTCCTTCTCACTAATTCAGCATTTGGTGACTAGGTAAATACCTTCTAAAGCTGTTTTATTATTAATCAAATTTGCCATCCATGTCCCTCACTGCCACTGATTCTAAATCCAACACTGTGACTTACTGGTTACATCTTTCTGATGTCATCTCACTGTAAATGTATATTGTTACCCAGACAGTGATGTGAATACCTACAGAAGGACCCTTTTTCCTCATCATTGAAGAAGGTGGATAACTTAGGACCATAAGCATCTGTGACTGCAGATTAACCAATTCAGCCCTGGAAGGATTTACCCCCTTCCTGACCAGAGCACTTTTTACAATTTGGCACTGCGTCGCTTTAACTGCTAATTGTGCGGTTATGCAATGCTGTACCCAAACCAAATTTGCGTCCTTTTCTTCCCAGAAATAGAGCTTTCTTTTGATGGTATTTGATCACCTCTGGCAGTTTTTATTTTTTGCGCTATAAACGGAAAAAGACCAAAAATTTTGAAAAAAAAAGATATTTTCTACTTTTTGTTATAAAAAAATCCATTAAACTCAATTTTAGTCATACATTTAGGCCAAAATTTATTCGGCCACATGTCTTTGGAAAAAAAATGTCAATAAGCGTTATTGGTTTGCGCAAAAGTTATAGCATCTACAAACTAGGGTACAATTTACACAGCTTTTAGTTTATGACTGCCTATGTCATTTCTTGAAGTGCTAAAATGGCAGGGCAGTATAAACCCCCCCAAATGACCTCATTTTGGAAAGTAGACACCCCAAGGAAATAGCTGAGAGGCATGTTGAGCCCATTGAATATTAATTTTTTTTGAGTATGGGGATACCACATGTGTGGGACCGCCTTCAGGATTTCTAAGGGCGTAAATTTTTGATTTCACTCCTCACTACCTATCACAGTTTTGAAGGCCATAAAATGCCAAGATGGCACAACCCCCCCCAATGACCCCATTTTGGAAAGTAGACACCCCAAGCTATTTTCTAAGAGGCATGTTGAGTCCATGGAATATTTTATATTTTTCCACAAATTGCAGGAAAATGACAAACATTTTTTTTTACACAAAGTTGTCACTAAATGATATATATTGCACACACAGGCCATGGGCATATGTGGAATTACATCCCAAAATACATTCTGCTGCTTCTCTTGAGTATGGGGATACCACATGTGTGGGACTTTTTGGGAGCCTAGCTGCATACAGGCCCCCGAAAACCAATCACCGCCTTCAGGATTTCTAAGGGCGTAAATTTTTGATTTCACTCCTCACTACCTATCACAGATTTGAAGGCCATAAAATGCCAAAATGTCACACCCCCCCCCCCAAGTGACTCCATTTTGGAAAGTAGACACCCCAAGCTAATTGCTGAGAGGCATGGTGAGTATTTTGCAGCTCTCATTTGTTTTTGAAAATGAAGAAAGACAAGAAAAAAAAAATGTTTTTCTTTTTACAATTTTCAAAACTTTGTGACAAAAAGTGAGGTCTGCAAAATACTCACTATACCTCTCAGCAAATAGTTTGGGGTGTCTATTTTCCAAAATTGGGTCATTTGGGGGGGTTTGTGCCACCTGGGCATTCCATGGCCTCCGAAACTGTGATAGGCAATGAAGAGTGAAATCAAAAATTTACGCCCTTAGAAAGCCTGAAGGCGGTGCTTGGTTTTCGGGGTCCCGTACTCGGCTAGGCTCCCAAAAAGTCTCACACATGTGGTATCTTCACATATTCCCATGGCATGTTTGAGCAATATATCATTTAGTGACAACTTTGTGCAAAAAAAAAATAAAATTGTCTTTTTCCCGCAACTTGTGTCACAATATAAAATATTCCATGGACTCGACATGCCTCTCAGCAAATAGCTTGGGGTGTCTACTTTCCAAAATGGGGTCATTTGGGGGGGTTTAAATTGTCCTGGCATTTTATGCACAACATTTATAAGCTTATGTCACACATCACCCACTCTTTTAACCACTTGAAGACAAAGCCCTCTCTGACACTTTTTGTTTACGTGAAAAAAATATTTTTTTTTGCAAGAAAATTACTTTTAACCCGCAAACATTATTATTTTTTTTAAACAAATGCCCTACAGATTAAAATGGTGGGTGTTTCATTTTTTTTTCACACAGTATTTGAGCAGCGATTTTTCAAACGCATTTTTTGGGGAAAAAACACACTTTTCAAAATTTTATTGCACTAAAACACACTATATTGCCCAAATGTTTGATGAAATAAAAAAGATGATCTTAGGCCGAGTACATGGATACCAAACACAACATGCTTTAAAATTGCGCACAAACGTGCAGTGGCGACAAACTAAATACATTTTTAAAAGCCTTTACAGGTTACCAATTTAGATTTACAAAGGAGGTCTACTGCTAAAATTACTGTCCTCGATCTTATCTTCGTGTGGTGATACCTCACATGCATGGTGAAATTGCTGTTTACATTTGACGCCAGATCGACGCTTGCGTTCGCATTTGCGCGAAAGCAGGGGGGGACAAGGGTGCTTTTTTTTTTTTTCTTAATTTTTAATTGCTTTTTTAACTTATTTTTAAACTGTTCCTTTTATTTTTTTAAAATCATTTTTATTGTTATCTCAGAGAATGTAAATATCCCCTATGATAGCAATAGGTAATGACAGGTACTCTTTTTTGAAAAAATTGGGGTCTATTAGACCCTAGATCTCTCCTCTGCCCTCAAAGCATCTGACCACACCAAGATTGGTGTGATAAAATGCTTTCCCAATTTCTCAATGGCGCTGTTTACATCCGGCGAAATCTAAGTCATGAAATGCTCGTAGCTTCCGGTTTCTTAGGCCATAGAGATGTTTGGAGCCATTCTGGTCTCTGATCAGCTCCATGGTCAGCTGGCTGAATCACCGGCTGCATTCTCTGTTGGGACAGGAGAGCCGGAGAAAAACATGGAAAGCAGTGGGGGGCCATTCCCTCCCACTGCTTGTAAAAGCAGTCTAGAGGCTAATTAGCCACTAGGATTGCTTTTACATGAAAGCCGACCGCTGGCTGAAAAGAATGATACAAAGATGATACCTAAACCTGTAGGCATCATTCTGTTATAACCACTCAAAATCCAGCAACATACTAGTACGTTGCTGGTCCTTGTTGGGCATATATTGTAAACTTTTTTTTCATGCAGCCTGTGGGCTGAATGAAAAAAAGAGATTGATCGGTGGGTATGCCCAGAATACCTCCCTTCATCCACCCACTTCTAATGATGGGCATACTTGCACCGTTTATATATGCCAAAGCATGGGGGCATCTGCCCCAAAAGGTAGGAGCAAATCCTCCTCCGCCCCTGCTGCCCCCATGCTTTGGCATATACCGTATATACTCGAGTATAAGTCATTCCGAGTATAAGTCGAGGCCCTAATTTACCACAAAAAAAATGGGAAAAACTTATTGACCCGAGTATAAGACGAGGGTGAGAAATGCACAGCTACTGTAAGTGGAAAAGAAGGTCAACAATGCCCATTTGCAGCATCACTGTGCCCATTTGCATGCCTCACTGTGCCCATTTGCAGCCATAGGTCCCCTGAACTTCAAACTCGGTAGTTAAGGGTTCCTAGATGCCCCCTAGCTGCAGCCAAAATTTGGGGTCTCTGAACCCAAAGGGTCCCGAAATGACATTGCTGCAGATAGACACAGTTGACCGAATTTGGGGCCCCGTATCTCGGGGCCACTTAGTGCTAAGACCCCCAAATTTGGTGTACAAACCCAGTGGAACTAGCACCATAAAATTTCCAAAGCTGGGGTTTCTAGCACCAAGTGGCCCCGAGACACAGGGCCCCAAAAATCAGTTCAGAAAATGTCAAGCACTTTTCTGCAGCAGAGAATGACATTTTCCGAACCAGTTTTGGGGCCCCGTATCTCAGGGCCACTTGATGCTAGGAACCCCAGCTTTGGATATGTTATGGTACCAGGTCCACTGGGTTTGTATTCCAAATTTGGGGTTTCTAGCTCTAAGTGGCCCTGAGATACGGGGCCCCAAAGTTGGTTCGGGAAATGAAATTTTTTGCTGCAGAAAAGTGCTTGACTCGAGTATAAGTCGAGGGGGGCACTTTCAGCACAAAAAAATGTGCTGAAAAATTCGACTTATACTCGAGTATATACGGTATGCTCTTTTTTTTTAACTGTGGTGGTGAAATCACCTCCTACAGCGCTGGAGTCACTGCTTTATGTATTGTGAGAGCAAACGCTGTTGCTGTCAAGATAAATAAATCCACGCTGCAACTGAATGCCGTACCTGCTAAGCAAATGATGGTTAACAATAAAACAAAGTAACATCACATTTGCAGCTGAATGGCGTACCTGGAAACAAAAAATGGTTAACACTAAAACACAGTAAACAGTAAAGTATAAAAAAAATGCATACCTATAAAGCTAACATGATAAAAACATAATAAAACATAATAGAATACAGTAAAAAAGAGCAGAACAATGGAGAGAGAATAGAGAACAGTAAAACAACAACTATTTTTGTTTTTTTTATCTTATATATTTTTTGTGTTTTTTTTTTTACACTTTTTTTTTTGTAACTGTAACCGTTTCCAGGTTTGGGTCTCTCAAAATGCGATGGCATCTTGGGAGACCCTGTGAAAGTGTGTCCTAGTCTGTGCAGTGCTGTACCCTACGCTAATACTAGTGTACGGTATCATTCAAAATATTCACCAATGCAAAGACCAGGATTGTCTGGACAGGAGGGACAATAATAGCGGGTGTCATGCCTATATCTGCGCTTGCTGCAGACACAACATCTTTTTTGGGGGGCTCGTTGGGTAGGGGTACTCGGGAGGACATATAGAAAATGCCTCTCATGCAGCCGGCTTACTGCATTTGGATTGGGAAGGTGAGGTGGAGCACCGTCTGGAAACAGAAGGGCTCTGACGATCTCTTCCTGGAATTTAAGGAAGGATCCAGTCCATCCTGAAGCTCTGTAGAGCACATAAGCATTCAGCAAAGCCAATTGAAATAAATAAACAGACACTTTTTTGTACCAGCGTCTGGCCTTACGGCCAACTAGGTACGGCGCCAACAACTGGTCGTTGAGGTCCACCCCACCCATATTTTGGTTATATTTCGTGGACACAGAGGGCTTTCTCCACAACACCAGTCACCGTAGTAATTTGGACCATCGTGTCTGCATGAAGGGAGGTAAGAACGATAACATTCTTATTATCCCTCCACTTCATAGCAAGCAAATTATTACACTGCAAGCAGGCTCTCTCCCCAGCCTAAGACGGGAATCTACAAGCCGCTGGGGAAAGCCCCGGCAATTAGGTCGCACGGTGCCACATGCTCCAATCTGCTGATCAAACAAGTGACTAAAAAGTGGCACACTCGTGTAATAATTGTCCATGTACAAGTGGTACCCCTTTTCAAATAAGGGTGACACCAAGTCCCACACAATCTTGCCAGCGCTTCCTATGTAGTCAGGGCAGTTTGTCGGCTCTACGTGACTATCTTTTCCCTCGTAAACCATAAAACTACATGTATAGCCTGTGGTCCTTTCACAGAGCTTATATAGTACATCTTGACCCCATATCTGGCACGTTTGCTGGGAAGGTACTGTTTGAATGACAAGTGCCCAGAAAACTTAGTCAGGGACTCATCAATGCAGACAACTTGATGGAAAGTAAACAAGTCTGCAAAACGTTGGTTGAAGTGGTTTACGAGGGGCCAACTTTTGTAGAGCCGATCGTATCCAAGGTCTCCACGAGGACGACAGAGTTCATTGTCATTGAAGTGCATGAGCTACAAGATCTGCTCGTATCGTGCCCTTGTCATGGAGGCAGAGAACAAGGGCATATGGTGAATTGGGTCAGTGGACCAATATGACCGCAACTCACTCTTTTTGGTTATGCCCATGTTAAGGGAAAGACCTAGAAAGAGCCTAAATTCGGAGACCGTAATTGGTCTCCAATCTCTGCGAAGGGAGGACTGGGGAATAGTGGCGATGTGTTGACCAGCGTACAAATTGCTTTGGTCCACAATAGATCTATGGAGATCTTCGGTGAAAAACAGCGAATAAAAATCAAGTGACGTAAAATCAACTGTTTCCACCTGAATGCCAGGTTGGCCAGTGAATGGGGGAAGTATGGGTGCTGCAGAAGTGGTGGGTTCCCAATTAGGATTGGCGAATGCAGCAGGAAGGGCACTATGGGCACGACGGGCCTGTGTTCGTCTTCTTGGTGGCAGTGGGACACTACTTGTGCTTGCCGCCTTGCCAGCTTGAACTGCACTTATGGGACTCGCCACGTCACCACGTGATACTGCAGTGCTGGATGTATGACAAGGGTGTACTAGGCTGCTGGTGCTTGCCAGTTCACCAGAAGGAATAGTGGCGCTAGTACTGCTCTGCTCCATACGAGGGACCTGTGGTTCTTGCACATTAATGACAGAAGAAGAAGATTGGGGTCTGGTACGTCTGACCTTGGCAGGGACCACAACGCCGTCGTCAGAGCTTTCTGTCATGGAGCCGCTGTCGTCTACAGGATCGTATTCTGAGCCTGAATCTGACAGATGAGTGACTTCCTCTTCACTATCTGTCATGCTCAGAAATGTGTAGGCCTCTTCACTAATGTACCTTTGATTTGCCATTTTGGGCTCTAAATTTAGTGGTACACTAGTGAGACTCACAGGTAAAAAAAGCTCCTGACTGTTAGCAACTGTATCAAAACGCTACCAAAAAAACTGTTGGCGATCGCAGGGATCAGGCCTGACTCTGCGAACGCTGCAGTTATGTGTGTTTAGTGTTTTGTAAGTGACAGTGATCGATCGATACTGCACTTGGGTGGGCTGGGCAGGGCTGGGCTGAGGGGCAAAACGCAGGTGCTAGCAGGTATCTGGGCTGATCCCGCTAACCATTTTGGGAACCCTAAACTGCTGGGGACGCTAGTATAGATCTGATCGGATAAGATATTTATCTGTTCAGATACTATATCACTAAGCGAGGTGTATGCTGCGTGCGTAGGTGTTATCGGTACTGGCGCTAACCTGACGCTGCCTGGGGCGACGCAGACCTTATCTGACCCTAAAACTTATATCACCGCCGGGCGATTAGGGGGGTTAAACCTTTATTAGGTAATAAACGGCGGGTTCCCTGAAACTATAACAATCAAACTAACTAACCAGCGTCTCCTGTATTAGTTATTCGGTGATCACTGGTGAAAGGGTTAACTAGGGGGCAATCAGGGGGTTAAAACCTTAATAGGTAGTATATAGGGTCCCTGACGCTATAAAACACTGACGGCGAACCTATATACTTACCTCCCTAATACAGCGATCAGAAAAACGATTGCTTAGTGACACTGGCAACGGGGGGTGATTAAGGGGTTAAAACTTTAACAGAGGGGGTTAGGGGGTATCCTAGACCTAAAGGGGGCTACCACTAACTGCCCTACCACTTATAACTGTCACAAACTGACACCAATGCAAAAAAAAAACTGTTATTGGTGTCACTGTGACAGGGGGTACAGGGGAGTACAGGGGGGTGATGGGGGGTAAAAAATGTGTGCCTAGTGTGTTCTACTGTTAGTGTAGTATTGGTGCAACTCACATCGATGTCTTCTCTCCTCGGTGCCGGAACAAAAAGACCAACTCGAGGAGAGATGACATCACTTCCTCTGCCGCTGTTTACATTACAGCAGCAGAGGAAGATTGTCATTCATTGGGAGCGATCGCGAGGGGGTGGCCACGAATGAGTGGCCTCCCCCTCAGCCTGGATCGCTCCCCTAACGAAGCCGACCGCATCGCCATCGTTCCAGGTACGTGATTTTGCCTGCCCGTGCCATTCTGCCACAGTATATCTGCGTTAGACGTTCAGCAAGTAGTTAAGGAGATTAGTTTTGGCTTTTAGAAGCCAAAGTTTTAGTTCTTTTTTTCTAACTCAGCAGTTAGGGAGATGAGCATGGGGTGTTGCAGATGGGATATGTATACTGTGTGTGTATATCCCCTTCCCGCTGAGCATACGCAGATGTGCGTACTCAGCTTTCCGGGGTTATACTGGGATGATGCCCTCAGCTGCAGGCATCATCCTGGTACCGTTGTTTAGAGCCGGTGATCAGCTATCCGAGTATAACAACCGATGCGGCTAAAAGCCGCTCGGCTGTTATACCAAGGGAACGGGAGGGGACTTCCCCCCTCCTGCAACCTCCTGTCACTCTTACCGGGCCTCCTGTTTGATCAGGACTAGGGATGAGCTTCGAGTTCGAGTCGAACTCATGTTCTTTTTTTTTTTTTTTTTTTTTTTTTTCCACATCAGCGAAATTTGATTTAAGAGACATTATTTCAACTTCAAAAATCAAAATCTATCCCATCTCTTTTGTTCACATCATTGTGGCAGTCCTTAATGTTACTTTATTTATTCAGGAGTGACTATTGATTTGAAAAAAAACTAAAAGCAACAATTCCTTCAATCGGACAGATTTTCTAAACAATAATTATACAAATTACCGTGACAATTCTAAACCTTCCCGTCTCTCCCCCCATTCCCCCATCCCCCCCTCCCCCCCAGCGCCCCGTCCACCCCCATCTCCTCCTTCTCCCAAATACACACCACCCAAACTCCTTATTCTCTTAAACTCTGTCTATCCCATTCATACTCCAGCCATAACTTCCATACATTCCTATGTTTTTTTATGCTACCTCTCCTTCTATGCCAGAATTCCTCCTTGATGATCGTATCCTGGACCTCTCTTCTCCATTCTCCTATCGTTGGGGGATCTTTTTTCTGCCACCCCCGTGCTATAATTTTCCTGCCCTGAAACAGGCATCTTATAATTGCAGTCTGGGTGTCTTTCAACATATCGTTCATCTCAAATAGACTCAGAAGGCAAGTTCGAGCCTCCATTGCCAATGAGGATCCAAATATTGTGTTGATTTCCTCCACCAGTTTTTCCCAATATCTATATAACTTGGGGCAACGCCAGAACATGTGTAGCAGGTCCCCTCTCTCATCCCCACAACGCTGACATTTCGCATCCTGCCTCTTCCCAAACCTGAATAGTTTTACTGGTGTATAATAAAGTCTGTAGATTAAATATAAATGAGAAACCCCTTGTGATGGTGAGAGAGATACTCTTGGTCCCAATGCTAGATTGAATTTCCATTGTTCTACCGTTATTGTGCCAACCTCTTCCTCCCATTTAATTCTCCTCCTGGGCTCTACCTCTCCTTCCTGCCCCTCCCTGGTTAAACTCTTATACATTTCTGAGATCAACCCTCTGAATTCCGTGCTGTTTACCAGTTTCTTTAGCACGGGCATTTCACACCACTCTATCTCCTTGCCCTTAAATTGTGCCTCCAGGGCGTGCCTCAATTGCAAATAGCCAAAAAACAGTCTATTGGGCAGTTCAAACTCTTCCCTTATCTCTTGAAATGATTTCAACCTTCCTGCCCTGTACAATTGCATCAAGTGATGGATACCCTTCCTATCCCATTCTTCTATTTTCCCCATCCCGCTAAGCTCCTTTAGATTTTTGTTGTTCCACAACGGAGAGAACTCAGAGAACCCCACATATCCCAATATCTTTTTTACCGTCTTCCAACATCTGATCATTAACTGGGCTGTGGGACAACTATGTCCAAAGGATTCAGCTTCTACTGCCTCCACCTCTGTATCCTGGCTATTACTACTAGTCCATAAACTATTTCTTCCTGCCCTTTCTTCAGATGGGTTGCTGCCTCTCATAAACTGCATTTGGGCTGCCAAAAAGTAGCACCAGGGGTCCGGTAGTGCCAGGCCCCCCACCTCTCTCGGCCGCCGCAACACCCTCAAACCCATCCTGGCCACTCCATTCTTCCAAATTAATTCCCTGAATAAACTATCCAGCTTCCTAAACCAATGCTTTGGAATCCAGACAGGGGAGTTAGGTAAAATAAATAAGATTTGTGGCATCCATATCATTTTAATAAGGTTGCATCTACCGGCGACCGAGAGAGGAAGACCGCCCCACACCCGGCTCTTCTGCTTCAATTTTACCATTAATGGTACTACATTATTTGTTATATACTGCCCTGGATCTCTAGTTATGTTTACCCCCAGGTATCTCATTTGATTCACAATTTTTATCGAGTTCACCTGACTTGGGAGCGGATTTACCAGGGGGTCTATCGGCAATAAGGCTGATTTATCCCAGTTGATCTTTAAACCCGAGAAGTGCCCGAATTTCTTGATTAGTTTCATGGCTGCTAACAGGGAGGTTTGTGTGTCTTTCAGAAACAACAGGATATCATCCGCATACATTGCGATTTTCTCCTCTATACCCCCGTTTCTGAAACCCTGGATTTCCTGTGATTTTCTCAGAGCGACTGCCAGGGGCTCCAGTGCGAGGGCGAAGAGCAGGGGCGACAACGGGCACCCCTGTCTCGTCCCCCTCCCCAGCCGGAACCACTCGGAGCACTCCCCATTCACCCTGACTCTGGCTTTCGGTTTGTCATATAAAAGCCTCAGCCAATTCACAAAGTTTGGGCCGAATTTAAACTCTACCAATACCTTCCACAGATAGTGCCACTCAAGGCTATCAAATGCCTTAACCGCATCTAATGATAGGATCGCCTTATTGCCTCCTCTCTCCGTAGGTACTTGTATGTTACCATACATTCTCCTGATATTCATGCTCACCGATCTCACCGGTATAAAACCGGTTTGATCCGTGTGTATTACTGTAGAGATGATTTTTTTTAACCTGTTTGCTAGGGCTTTGGCCAGAATCTTAACGTCCGTGCATAATAGTGAGATTGGTCTATATGAGGCGGGATCTAATGGGTTCTTCCCCTCTTTCAAAAGGATCACAATCGTGGCCTCTGTCATGGACATAGGTAATCTACCTTCCACCACGGCTCCGTTCAGAACTTCTAATAGTTTCGGGAGCAGAACCTCCCCATATTTCTTATACAGCTCTGCCGGTAATCCATCAGGTCCTGGCGCTTTTTGATTCGCCATTTCCTTTACCACTCCTTGTAACTCTACCAGTGTCAGCGGGGCTTCCAAGGTATCTCTCTCCTCCCTTGATAGCGGAACTATTCTTAGTTCCTCAAAGAACTCCCACATCTCCCCTTCTACATCTACCTGTGGGGCTTTATACAAACCTTCATAGTATTCTTTAAACACTTTCACCATACCAGGAGTATGTCTTATAATGTTCCCGTCCCTATCCCACACTGCTGGTATGGTAGATGAAGAGCCATTAGCCCTAGCTATTAGTGCCAAGGTTCTGCCCACTAATTCCCCTTCACAAAAAAATTTTTGTTTCTGAAACATTTTACTCTTTTCCTCTTTTTCCAGGGCTAATTTTCTGAATTCCTCCTGACCCTCGACCCAGGCCTCATATCTAGCTGGGGTTGGCTCCTCCAGATATCTATCTTCCACCTCCCTCACCCTTTCCCTGATTCTATGTTCCTTAATTTGTGCTTTCCTTCTAACATAAGAGATTTTCTGAATAAGTACTCCTCTAAGGTAAGCCTTCAGGGCATCCCAAGTTATACCTAACGGGGCAGATCCTTGATTCAAGTTTATGAACTCTTTCAAATTGCTAACCAATCCCCCATCGTCCTCGATCACCTCAAGCCAGAAGGGGTTCAGTTTCCACTCCCCCCGACCAACACACCACCCCGTTTTAACTGAGAAAATCACTGGCGAATGGTCTGAGAGCCCCCTAGGTTCATAATCCATCCCATTCATCACTTTCAGAGCTTCTTCATTACAAAGCACCAAATCTATCCTGGATAGAGTGGCATGCGCCCTTGAGTGGCATGAATACTGCCTCCCCCCTGGATGCCACCTCCTCCAGATGTCCACCCACCCTACTTCCTTACAAAATTGGAGGAGCGGACTCCTGGATGCCCCTCCAGGAGGTGACACTGTCGGGAGTCTATCCAAACAGTTGTTCATGGTCATATTAAAATCCCCCATCACTATGACTGGCACCCCAGGTTTATCTGCTATAAAACTTATCAATTTATTAAGTACCTCGGTTTTAAATGGTGGAGGTATGTATACACCTGCAAGAATACAGTCCCACCCTTCAATATTGCAATAGAGAAAGACATACCGACCATACTCATCCATTCTACTCTGCCTGCAGGAGAAAACCAATCCGGTATTTATTAGTATACTCACTCCCCTCGAATACGATGAATAAATTGAGTGGTACTGCTCTTGATAACTCCTATTCCTTAGAGTATCAACTGAGCCTTTATCTAAATGGGTCTCCTGAAGGCAGAGTATCCTAATACCCCTTGTTCTGGCCATAGAGAAGATGGCTTGTTTCTTGAAGACATCTTTCACTCCTCTTACATTCCATGAACACACCCTTATACACTTAAATTTATCTATTTTTGTGCCTACCATTTCTTGTGTCTATAGCTTAACTCAAAATAATTCTTCATTCTCAAAACTGTTGTGGTTACTTTTTGGTAATCTAGTGCCTTTACTTTTTGTGTAACTTCCATACCATTCCATCCATCCCACTCTACCCCCCTCCCCCCCTCCCCCCCCCCATATCCCCATCCACACAACCTCACCCCCAACCCTTCCCAACCCTCCCCCTCCCATCCCCCCCTCCCCCCCTCCCCCACCTGCCCCAACCTGGGCCCATTCCACCGAGCTTCTAAAGTGACCGTGATTAACCCTTAAACCTGGGTATACCTCCTTCCTCCTTGTGCGTTGCAACCTGAACCCATTTATCAGAGGGGAATTACCCCCAACATGCTTAAATTGTGTACAATTTTTATGGCTGCTACCCCCTTACACCCACACCTCTAAAAAATGTATCCCTAGGAGAGGGGTGGAAAAGACAATACGTGAGGGAGAAGGGAGAGGGAGAGAAGAGGGGAGAGAAAAAAAAAAAAAAAGGCCAAAATAAATATAAATAAAGGGAACAAATAATCAATCTCCTCTCAAAGTGTACATCTGCCCATCAGACAGATAAAAAAGTGAAAAAAAATTCCCTAAATTCTAACCCCCTACTCCCCTCCCCTCTCCCTCTGGGGCTCTTCACCTGGCCGTAGCCCTCCCTCATTTTTTTCCAACCATGAAAACACCTCTGCAGGAGTGGTGAAAACTTTCACCTCCCCGTTTACTGTTACCCGTAAACGGGCTGGATACAGCAGCGCATAACTGAGTCTGCGCTGCTGCAAACTTCGCTTGCACTCTATGAACTTTGCTCTCTGTCTCTGCAGTTCAGGGGAGAAATCTGGATATAGAGATATTCTTGCACCATTATATATAATATTTTTCATCTCTCTTGCTCTCTGGAGGATCGTAACCTTATCTCTGAAAAACAGCAATTTAATTATAAGGGGCCTTGACTGACCCCCTGAACGTGGGACCCTCGCGGCGACTCTGTGTGCTCGTTCAATGGCGAACATGTTGGAGAGTGCGTCCTTGCCAAACGTGTCTCTGAGCCACCCCTCCATAAACTCTACAGGGTTATTACCCTCACTCTTTTCAGGGAGGCCCAGGACCCTCACATTCTTCCTGCGTGCCCTGTTCTCAAAATCGTCCATTTTCTGAAGGCATGCATTTAGTTGTTCCTTCATCCTCTTAACCTCCTGTCTCAGTGGATTCACATCATCTTCCACCTGGCTGAGTCTCTCCTCTAAGACAGTGGTTCGGGCGCATACCTCCTGCATGTCCCTCTTCAGCATGGCCAAGTCAGTTCTAATACCTTTAAGTTGATCTGCTAAATCCGCCAGTGTGATCTTACAAACATTTACTGCTAGGAGAATGTCCTTTAAGGATGGTTCCTGTTCTTGTATCTCCTTATCTTTTAGTCCCACATTACTAGGGCCACTCAGGTCCCTCTCCTTTTCCAGATGAGTCTGTGATGCTGAATCAGTTACTGTGGGCACATGAATTTCGGCTGGACCTTGACTTTTCCTCCCCCCAGGGTTACTACCGTGTGCCCCTTGAGCTTGTGCGCCCCCCACTTGGTTACCTTTTTTTGGTGTACAATTTGGCGTATGGGCGAAGCGCTCAAGCTTTGCGGCAGCACCTTGAGCTACTTTATCCTTGGGGCCTCGCAAATTATGCGCCCCAACTCCCTCCTGTGCCGTGGCCTCTTCTGATCCTTTCTTCCTGGTCATCTTCTCTCCCCTCACCCCTTGGGGCTTCTGAGAGAAAAGGTTATACCTGTTGTTTTAGTCGCTGCCAAAAAAAAAAAAAAAAAAGGGGATTTTTTTTTCCCTCTCTCAAACGGTATATAAATTTACTGTCTCAAAAACAGAAAAAGCCTCCTCCAAAAAGAGCACCACAACCCCTGGGATGGGAGTACTAAGGGCAGTATCACAACGTCCACTCCAGCTTTAAATATGCCCCCTCCTGTACATCATAGCAGGAGCTCACCAAAAGATGTCGCTATGGGGGGGTTCCCCAGGTTTCCACTTTGCAGAAATGACACAGATGGATTTACCTTGAGGTACACAGTGCGGAGTGTACCTGGGTGATGCCTCCTTCCCTCCTTCTCCCCCTCCGGTCTGCTGCTTTGATCAGCAGCTTCCACCTGTCTGCAGACTCGTCCCCTTATTAGCCAGTATGAGAGCCCTGCTAGGGGATACGATACTGTGTGGTGCGGACTCCCGTCTCCGGGACAACCACGGCGGCGGCGTCCGCTCGAACCTTGAGGCGGCTACTTGTCCCTTAATTCCCCTGCACTCCGGCCGTCCTAGGTAGTGGGCAAGCCTGCTATGGCGTCCTAGGCATCCAGCATGGATGACGAGCGGCGGGTGTCAGTAAGCGCAGCTGGGTCCGGGTTCTCAACGCCCTCCCCTTCCCCTCAACCTCCGGTCACGCCCATCCCCCGGGATCCCGAACTCATGTTCTACTCGAACATTGGCTGTTCGCAAGTTCGCCGAACAGCGAACAATTTGGGGTGTTCGCGGCAAATTCGAATGCCGCGGAACACCCTTTAAAAGTCTATAGGAGAAATCAAAAGTGCTAATTTTAAAGGCTTATATGCAAGTTATTGTCATAAAAAGTGTTTGGGGACCCGGGTCCTGCCCCAGGGGACATGGATCAATGCAAAAAAAAGTTTTAAAAACGGATGTTTTTTCAGGAGCAGTGATTTTATTAATGCTTAAAGTCAAACAATAAAAGTGTAATATCCCTTTAAATTTCGTACCTGGGGGGTGTCTATAGTATGCCTGTAAAGGGGCGCATGTTTCCTGTGTTTAGAACAGTCTGACAGCAAAATGACATTTGGAAGGAAAAAACTCATTTAAAACTACCCGCGGCTATTGCATTGCCGACAATACACATAGAAGTTCATTGATAAAAACGGCATGGGAATTCCCCACAGGGCAACCCCGAACCAAAATAAAAAAAAATGATGTGGGGGTCCCCCTAAATTCCATACAAGGCCCTTCAGGTCTGGTATGGATATTAAGGGGAACCCCAGCCAAAATTAAAAAAAAAAATTGACGTGGGGTTCCCCCTAAATTCCATACCAGACCCTTCAGGTCTGGTATGGATTTTAAGGGGAACCCCTGCGCCAAAAAAAAAAACGGCGTGGGGTCCCCCTAAAAATCCATACCAGACCCTTATCTGAGCACGCAACCTGGCAGGCCGCAGGAAAAGAGGGGGGGGACGAGAGTGCGGCCCCCCCCCCTCCTGAACCGTACCAGGCCACATGCCCTCAACATTGGGAGGGTGCTTTGGGGTAGCCCCCCAAAACACCTTGTCCCCATGTTGATGAAGACAAGGGCCTCATCCCCACAACCCTGGCCGGTGGTTGTGGGGGTCTGCGGGCGGGGGGCTTATCGGAATCTGGAAGCCCCCTTTAACAAGGGGACCCCCAGATCCCGGCCCCCCCCCCTGTGTGAAATGGTAAGGGGGTACTTACCCCTACCATTTCACTAAAAAACTGTCAAAAATGTTAAAAATGACAAGAGACAGTTTTTGACAATTCCTTTATTTAAATGATTCTTCTTTCTTCCTTCATCTTCTTCTTCTTCTGGTTCTTCTGGCTCTTCTGGTTCTTCCTCCGGCGTTCTCGTCCAGCATCTCCTCCGCGGCGTCTTCTATCTTCTTCTCCTCGGGCCGCTCCGCACCCATGGCATGAGGGGGGAGGCTCCCGCTCTTCTCTTCATCTTCTTCTTCATCTTCATCTTCTTCTTCTTCTTCTTCTTCTTCTTCTTCTTCTTCTTCTTCTTCTTCTTCTTCTCTTCTTCATCTCTTCTTCCTTCTTCATTTCTTCTCCGGGCCGCTCCGCACCCATGCTGGCATGGTGGGAGGCTCCCGCTGTGTGACGGCGTCTCTTCGTCTGACGGTTCTTAAATAACGGGGGGCGGGGCCATCCGGTGACCCCGCCCCCCTCTGACGCACGGTGACTTGACGGGACTTCCCTGTGATGTCACGGGGAATGCCACAGGGAAGTCCAGTCATGTCCCGTGCGTCAGAGGGGGGCGGGGTCACCGGGTGGCCCCGCCCCCGTTATTTAAGAACCGTCAGACGAAGAGACGCCGTCACACAGCGGGAGCCTCCCACCATGCCAGCATGGCTGCGGAGCGGCCCGGAGAAGAAATGAAGAAGGAAGAAGAGATGAAGAAGAAGAAGAAGAAGAAGAAGAAGAAGATGAAGAAGAAGATGAAGAGAAGAGCGGGAGCCTCCCCCCTCATGCCATGGGTGCGGAGCGGCCCGAGGAGAAGAAGATAGAAGACGCCGCGGAGGAGATGCTGGACGAGAACGCCGGAGGAAGAACCAGAAGAGCCAGAAGAACCAGAAGAAGAAGAAGATGAAGGAAGAAAGAAGAAGCATTTAAATAAAGGAATTGTCAAAAACTGTCTCTTGTCATTTTTAACATTTTTGACAGTTTTTTAGTGAAATGGTAGGGGTAAGTACCCCCTTACCATTTCACACAGGGGGGGGGCCGGGATCTGGGGGTCCCCTTGTTAAAGGGGGCTTCCAGATTCCGATAAGCCCCCCGCCCGCAGACCCCCACAACCACCGGCCAGGGTTGTGGGGATGAGGCCCTTGTCTTCATCAACATGGGGACAAGGTGTTTTGGGGGGCTACCCCAAAGCACCCTCCCAATGTTGAGGGCATGTGGCCTGGTACGGTTCAGGAGGGGGGGGCGCACTCTCGTCCCCCCCTCTTTTCCTGCGGCCTGCCAGGTTGCGTGCTCGGATAAGGGTCTGGTATGGATTTTTAGGGGGACCCCACGCTGTTTTTTTTTTTTTTTTTGGCGCGGGGTTCCCCTTAAAATCCATACCAGACCTGAAGGGTCTGGTATGGAATTTAGGGGGAACCCCACGTCAATTTTTTTTTTAAATTTTGGCTGAGGTTCCCCTTAATATCCATACCAGACCTGAAGGGCCTTGTATGGAATTTAGGGGGACTCCCACATCATTTTTTTTTTTTAATTTTGGTTCGGGGTTGCCCTGTGGGGAATTCCCATGCCGTTTTTATCAATGAACTTCTATGTGTATTGTCGGCAATGCAATAGCCGCGGTAGTTTTAAATGAGTTTTTTCCTTCAAAATGTCATTTTGCTGTCAGACTGTTCTAAACACGGGAAACATGCGCCCCTTTACAGGCATACTATAGACACCCCCCAGGTATGAAATTTAAAGGGATATTACACTTTTATTGTTTGACTTTAAGCATTATTAAAATCACTGCTCCTGAAAAAACGGCCGTTTTTAAAACTTTTTTTCGCATTGATCCATGTCCCCTGGGGCAGGACCCAGGTCCCCAAACACTTTTATTGACAATAACTTGCATATTAGCCTTTAAAATTAGCACTTTTGATTATTCATGTTCGTGTCCCATAGACTTTAACGGTGTTCGCGTGTTCGAACGAATTTTTTTCCTGTTCGCATGTTCTGGTGCGAACCGAACAGGGGGGTGTTCGGCTCATCCCTAATCAGGACCAATCGGCTGCCTCCGGCAGCTGGGGGTGGGCTGGAACGCAGCTTTGGGTGGCTTCGTTCCAGCCTTCTAATTGTAAATGCGCAAGCGACGCCATGACGTCACTTCCCGTTTACTCGGCTGCCAATGCCGCCGGTTTTAAAAAAATACACAGTATCCAAAATCACCATTTTCAGCGATCTGAATACTTTGAAGTGCAAAGGAGGGATCGGGGGTCTTTTAAAACCCCCATCCCACCATAAAGAGTACCTGTCACCACCTATTACTGTCACAAGGGATGTTTACATTCCTTATGACAGCAATAAAAGTCATTAAAAAAAAAATGTTTTCTTTTTAAACACACTTTATAAATATATAATTAAATAAAATAAATAAGAAAAAAAAAATTTAAGCGCCCCCGTCCCCGTGAGCTTGCGCAGCAAAGAAAGCGCATACGGAAGTCGTGCCCGCATATGTAAACGGTGTTCAAATCACACATGTGAGGTATTGCCGCAAATTTCAGAGCGAGAGCAATAATTCTAGCACTAGACCTCCTCTGTAACTCTAACCTGGTAACCGTAAAAAAAAAATTTAAAGCGTCGCCTATGGAAATTCTTAGGTACTGTAGTTTGTCGCCATTCCACGAGTGCGTGCAATTATAAAGCGTGACATGTTTGGTATCTATTTACTCGGCGTAACATCATCTTTCACATTATACAAAAAAATTGGGGTAACTTTACTGTTTAGATTTTTTAAAATTCATGAAAGTGTCCCTTTTCCCAAAAAATTGTGTTTAAAACACCACTGCACAAATACCGTGTGATATCAAATATTGCAAAAATCTCCATTTCATTCTCTAGATTCTCTGCTAAAAAATATATGTATAATGTTTGGGGGTTCTAAGTAATTTTCTAGCAAAAAATATGGATTTTAACTTGTAAACACCAAATTTCAAAAATAGGCTTAATCATGAAAGGGTTAAATATATATATATATATATATATATATATATATATATATATATATATATATATATATATATATATATACTTATCAGCCATAACATTATGATCACCCACCTAATATTGATTATGGCCCCCTTTGCTAAAACAGCCCTGACTCATTGAGGCTTGGACACCAAAGCAACATCCACGTGAATGGCAGGACCCAAAGTTTTGCAGCAGAACATTGCCCAAAGCATCACACAGCCCCTGCTGATTTGCCTTTTTATACTGCATCCTGCTGCCATCTCTTCCCCAGGTAAGTGATGCACACGCACCCAGTCATCCACTTGATGTAAAATAAAATGTGATTTACCAGACCACTTTTTTCCATTGCTCCGTAGTCCAGTTCTGATTTTCATGTGACCATTGTAGAAGCTTTTGGCTGTGGACATGGGTCACCATGAGCTTCACAACCCCATACACAACAAACTGCGATGACATTTTTTTCTGCTTTTACCACATTAACTTCATGGACAACATGTTTACTTGCTGCCTAATATATCCCAACAATTTTCAGATACCATTGTAACAAGATATTTCCTTTACCTGTCAGTGTTCATAATGTTATGGCTGATGATGAGCCTGTGAGAATTGTAGCCTCAGTTTCCTGTTCTTAGCTGACAGGAGTTGTACCCGGTGTGGCAGCTGCTGTAGCCAATCTGCTTCAAGGTTCCATGTGTTGTGCACTGAAAGATGGGATTCTGCATACTGTGGTTGTAACAAGTGGTTAGTTGAGTTACTGTTGTCTATCTAAAAACTCAAACCAGTCTGCCCATTCTCATCAGACCTCTGACATCAACAACCCACTGGAAATTTTCTCTTTTTTGAACCATTCTCTGTAAACTCTAGAGATGGTTGTGCATAAAAATCCCAGTAGATCAACACTTTTTGAAATACTCAGACTGGCCCATTTGGCACCAACAAGCTTGGCATGTTCAAAGCCACTTACATGTCTTTTTTTCCTCATTCTGGTGGTCGGTTTGAACTTCAGCAAGTCATTGTCTCCACATCTAAATGCCTAAATGCATTGAGTTGCTGCCATGTTATTGTCTGACTAGCAAATTGTGTTACAAAGCAATTAGACAGGGGTACCTAATAAAGTGGCCAGTGAGTAGTGAGTGTGTGTGTGTGTGTATATATATATATATATATATATATATATATATATATATATATATAGTATATTACTAAAACAACTGATAGGATACAAATGTCTGCTAGCAGGGCCTTATTGCACTGTTATTCTCACAGTTCAGCAAAGTTATAGACATTTTGGGTTGCCCTCTAGTCGCAACCAATGTCAACATTTTAGCAGGGTTTTATCACACTTCAATAGTGTCTTATGATCCACTAACTCATATATCAAGGTTTATTCCTCATATCTATGAAGACATTGCATAACTGAGTTCACCACAGCTCTAGGTGACTGAGATGTGTAAATCATAAAAGATATTAAAATGCAAATGCAGAGGAACAATGTTGTATGCTCTTTTAGCAGCAAGGCAATGCTGGAAATGTAATTTCTTCAGATTTACTAAACAGGGTAAAGGGTGTATAAAATAAATTTGTGGAATTGGACTGTAATGAATCGAGTGCTAAACAAATATATCACTCTGCAGAATAGGCTGTCACAAAGCAGGTTCTGTTAAGGCATGCATATACTGGATGATGTAGTATGTAAACATCTTCCAAAGAAAATGCTAACAGCATAAAAGGAAATGTGACAGTCAGAGGAGATTTACTTTCTCATTCTTATTTGCTACATTCAACTGGCCACATCACAAAAAGATACTTTAAAGACAACTACAAAGGCAGAAGAAAAATAGCACCTCTGGCTATTGGTTGTTGAACTTTGAACCAGTTACTTGCTCATATAATGCATTTTCTAAGGTAACTTGACAAGGTTGTAGAGATTGTCTGTGCTTTGCAAAGTAGAGGCAAACTTGTCATAGAACATAGCCTAATATATACAGTACAGAACCAGACTTGAAATTGGATCTGTGGTTATTAAGGTCATATTGTAAATATGTATATCTGCTCAATGACCCAGAGGTCATACCTGCTCAATTTACACTTTAACTTGAAAGCCATTTTTACATTATTAGTGACAGCAGAGTGAAAAGAAAACATGAGGATACTGCCTGAACCTAATATCATTAGTCAATTTGCTGACATTTTGATGAATGCATGTTTTTTAACGTGCAGTATTAGTTCACTACATAGCTTGTATTTAATTGTAAATTTTCTTCAACAATTACGTTGTGATTAGTTAGAAATGCATCATACTTCTGTGGTACTTATACATATACCTAACATGTATATACTATTGCAATTTCTATTTTATTTTGAGCAGCTTCAAACTCACCTCCAGTGAGTGTACAGTGTGCAACTTTCCTTGTCTAGTGATTACCAGCTTTGTAGGAGAACCCCAGCTTTATACAATTTATGCTTGCATAGGGCTTTAGTTAGAGTTGCAAACGTTAATCGATTCTGCTAAGTTGCTGCTGAAAGATCTGTGAAAAGAGGTGTGCCTGTATATTTATGAGATAAAGGTGGGTTATTCCTCGCAGCTCTTATGCCTTTTCTTTTATGTGAAAAAAGTGGATTCGGGTAAGAACATTCCAATGTACTTGCTCAGAGAAAAATGCTGGTTTGAGGATATTCTATCTATGGTGAGTTCCCATTCTTTTACATATTACATAGTAGGTGAGGGTGAAAAAAGACACAAGTCCAAACTATGTGTGTGATTATATGTCAGTATTACATTGTAAATCCCTGTATGTTGTGGTCGTTCAGGTGCTTATCTAATAGTCTTTTGAAACTATCGATTCCCCCCCTCTGAGACCACCGCCTGTGGAAGGGAATTCCACATCCTTGCCGCTCTTACAGCAAAGAACTCTCTACATAGTTTAAGGTTAAACCTTTTTTCTTCTAATTTAAAAGAGTGGCCACGTGTCTTGTTAAACTCCCTTCTGCAAAAAAGTTTTATCCCTATTGTGGGGTCACCAGTATGGTATTTGTAAATTTAAATCATATCCCCTCTCGAGCGTCTCTTCTCCAGAGAGAATAAGTTCAGTGCTCACAACCTTTCTTCATAACCAATGTCCTCCAGATCCTTTATTAGCATTGTTGCCCTTCTTTGTACTTGCTCCATTTCCAGTACATCCTTCCTGAGGGCTGGTGCCCAGAACTGGACCGCATACTCCAGGTGCGGTCGGACCAGAGTCTTGTAGAGTGGGAGAATTATTGCTTTATCCCTGGAGTTAATCCCTTTTTTTATTGCATGCCAATATTCTGTTTGCTTTGCTAGAAGGTTCTCCCTAGTGTATAGATTGCATTCAAATTTTTGCCCCCCAAATGCATTATTTTACATTTTTCTACATTAAATCTCATTTGCCATGTAGTCACCCACCCCATTAATTTGTTCAGATCTTCTTGCAAGGTTTCTACATCCTGCGGAGAAGTTATTACCCTGATTAGCTTAGTATCGTCTGCAAATACAGGGATTGAATTGTTTACTCCATCCTCCAGGTCGTTTATGAACAAATTAAATAGGATTGGTCCCAGCACAGAACCCTGTGGGACCCCACTACCCACCCCTGACCATTCCGAGTACTCCCCAATACCCAGAGGTTTAAGAATTACAAAAATATGTACATTTTTAGACATAGACCTCAGAGAAAAGGAGATTCAAAGTCTGTGCGATTACAATCAGAAATGGTTACAATTCATAATCACCCAAAGAGAACGCAATCTCTCTGTGATTCGAGCAGACTTACACACTCTACAAGAGGAACTATCCACTTTCTCTTACTGCCAATAATACAAGCATATCAGACATCACACCTCCTTTGGTTTTTTTTAGAGCAGGCAGTTGCAACAATGGGGGGGTCTGTAACAAACAACATACCGGACCCTCAATCGCACATACTTTCTACGGGGAAGAAAATAAGGAAAAGAGAAGAGGAACACGAAGAGGAAAAAGAGGAGGGAAGAGATACAAAAAGAGGCAGACTGTAGAAACCACTCATTCAACTATTAAGATCTATAACCTTTCTAGCTCTGTTTTCTCTGAAACTGAGCTAGACCTTCTTAGGAAGGGCCTTAATTTCGCCCCACCTAGTGTACCAAACCTGTTTGAATTATTTATAGATCTTAATAAATATATACGTAAACTTACTATACAAAGATATTACACGCTAAAAGAAGCTAAGAATGAGAACAGCACTGATAATACAAAAGTGGAGTCGGAAGAGTCATTACCATCCGACATTAGCATAGAAGAAGACTCCATACTTAACATTCTTGAAGAGCTTTACCAAGAAGCACATTTTGAGGGACAAACATTTTCTGAACCTAAATTTGCTCCCCCATGTGAAAGTGCTATTGTTCATACCTCTTTCAGACCCAAATCCTCCTTCTTTCCCCATTGGGCCAAAGGAAGATTCATTTCCACCTTCTACGATATGGTTTTTAATACTTTTAAAACAAAGTTTGATAAACCTATGAATACCAATATGAATATAGATCAAAATGCTATACCCATAGATGCCCTCAAACAAAATAAGGATGTGATCATCCGAAGGGCAGACAAAGGTGGAAGCTTAGTCATCCAAAATAGAGACGAGTATATATCTGAGGCAAGAAGACTCCTAGGTGACACCCAAACCTATGCTATACTAAAAAGGGATCCTACTTTCGAGTATACTAAGGAGCTCAAAATACTTCTAGACGATGCTTTATCCAAAGAAGTCCTTACTAAAAATGAGTACCTTTTTTTATTTAATAGACATGCCGCCACTCCACATTTTTATCATATACCGAAGGTACATAAAAGCCTTTTAAACCCTCCAGGTAGACCCATAATAGCTGGGATTGACAGCCTCTCTAGCAACTTGGGGTGCTATATTGACCACTTTCTGCAGGACATAGTGGTCGGTCTGCCATCCTTTGTCAAAGATTCTGGTCATGTGCTGGAGATACTGTCAAATTACAAATGGCTACCCTGCTATAGGTGGCTCTCCTTTAGATGTAGCCTCATTATATACATCAATAAATCATATATTTTGCCTAAGAGCCATCAACCATTTCCTACTCAAGGATGACAGAATGAACCCTCGGCAGGCCAAATTCTTATTGGATTGTGTGGAATTCTCTCTCACACACAATTACTTTTCCTTTTTAGGCGATCATTATTTGCAAATAAAAGGTACAGCTATGGGAGCCAGGTTTGCCCCTAGCTATGCAAATATTTTTATGGGATTTTGGGAAGAACACTTCATATGGAAAAACAATCCCTTTGGGGCAAATCTGGTCCTATATGCGAGATACATTGACGACATTCTGATCATCTGGGATGGGTCGGATCAAAGTCTCCAGAACTTCTTAGAACATTGTAAAAACAATCCATTTGGGATAGAATTCACTCATGTTCTAGATGAGAAATGTCTGGTCTTTTTAGATTTGGAATTACAGAGTGACCAAGATGGCGACATTTTTTCCAAAACTCATTTTAAACCCAGCGGGGGAAATTCATACTTACACGCTAAAAGTAACCACCATCCCAGGTGGATACAGAATGTCCCCTTTGGCCAATTTTGTTGCCTTAGACGGACGTGTACCAAGAAAGAAGATTATTTAGAACAGAGCAAACTCCTTATGCAGAACTTTAGAGAAAAGGGTTACGAAGCCAACCACATAGAATCAGCCTTTTCTAAGTATCTGGCTCTTTATGACGATCCACCTAGTGGTGATTCGAACAACAAAAAATCTCGATACCAGACCACCCCTGATATCCAACAGGCCTGTTTTTCTACCCAATATACGAATAAAGCGTTTGAAATTCAGAATGTTATCAAAAAGAATTGGAATATTCTGAAGCACGACCCTGTTTTGGGTAAGACACTCCCTGATCACCCTAATATTGTTTTCTGGAAACCCCAAGATCTTAGGAGCCTGATAGCCCCAAGTAGGGTAAAAACATTTACCAGCAAACCAACTAATAGTTAGACAACAATATTTGACCAAAAAGGATGCTACAGGTGCGGTATTAAGAACTGTGGCACATGCATGTACATGTGGCATAGGAAAAAACCATAGTAGGGAGAGACGGGAGAATTCACCAAATTAAGCAATTCATAAACTGTGGAACAGAGTATGTGATCTACGGTATCGTATGTCCATGTGGGCGTCTATACGTTGGCCGTACACAATGTCCAATGCGAGTTAGAATTGGTGAACATAAATGCGGCATTATAAATCTAAGAGACAAATATCCAGTCCCTCGACACTTTGTAGAGGCTCACCAAGGGGACCCCGCAGGCATGAAAGTATTTGGGATTGAGTCTATTGGAAGTGAGCTGGATACAGGAAGAAGACACCAGAGGCTTTGCAAAAGAGAAGCCTTCTGAATCTTCACCCTCGGCAGTCTCGCCCCAGGAGGCTTAAACGAAGACCCAGAAATACATAAAATAGTATAACGCTAGCACTAAGCCACTGTGGAGGGCTAATTTTATATCCATTCAATTCTATATCTATTCAATTTACCAAACCTATTATTGCTGTGACATTCATATATTACCTGGCCCCATATATCACTCTTTTCATAGAGGTTTTACGGTATTATCATTACATTCCCATTGTCTAAGCCATATCCTATTAGATCTTGTATTTCAATCCATAGATTACATCAATGTAATACTCCTCTCACAGGATATGTCCAATAAAAATATACATTTACCATAAGACTAGATCACAGCATATACAGGTCCTTCATGTGGTAGTGTATATGTGTATGCCTATATGTATATGTGTTTACACGTGTAATCATATGTTGTATGTGTATATATATATATATATATATATATATATATATATATATATACACATATCTGTAGGCAGTGGCTCTATCTAATATTTCATAAATAATATATTATATCCATATCCATATTATATCCATATCCATTTCATCTAATCTAATTCATTTAATTTTTTATAATCCTTTCTAACGCAACGTAATCTAATCTTTATCATTATTCAATATCATATTCAATACATTTTAATGCTTAATATAAACCCCCATTTTTATTTTTATTTTTATTTTTACTATTATTATTATTTTTATTTTTATTTTTATTGTCATTACTACTTCTATTTCTAAAAATATAATAGAACTGGTGGCCTGAATATAACCTAAACGATTGTTGTTGTTATCATCATCATCAGTTTCATCTTAGCTTTACTAATCAATTTGACATTATGATGATTCTGTTATCCCTTTCGCTGATGTCTATTAAATAACCCCTGGGTATACCCGAAATAATGTACAAAACCATTATATGTATTATATATATGAGGTTATAACAAACCCCTTTTTATATTATACCGGCAAAGTACACAGACTTTTGTACTTCTATACGGATTTATTTTTAATATTGCTTTTTAAATTTTCTTATGCGCATATATGTCTATGTAGATGGATGTATATTTATATATATATTTTATACACTGTATATTATATGTATTTTATATTACTACTTTTTACTATTAATTCTAGTGCATCTCTTTCTGGCTTTTAAATACATACGTTCAGGATACTGTCACCTTCTAGCTATAACTCTAGAATCAATCCTATAAAAGTCCCTGTTTCTCCATCTAGTTTATATTTAGATTACTATGTCTAGCATCTGGTCATTGAGCCTATCCTCTCCTTCCCTGGTTCTTCCCCTTTCCCCCTTCCCCCTCCCTTTTAGTGGCACCATAGATCCAACTTATTATACATATATATATATATATATATTATTTTATCTCCTTCTAACTTGTAGTTCAGATGGTTTTTTCTGACTTTGGCCTCTATCTTTGCCTACGGCAAAATGGAGGCTATTGTTTACTATAGTAAGTCAATCTCGTGCGCCAAAGGGCGCATGGGATATGATGTCACGACCGCACTTCCGCCCTGTGGACCGCAACCCGGAAGTAAAGGAGCGGCGTGCGTTCCACCAGGTTCTACAGGACACAGGAACGTCAGCAATGGAAGCCGATACAGCCACAGCCCCCACAGAGACACTGTACTCGAGCAAATGAGCTGCCATCAGATATATACATCACAAGGTATGCTACTCTATCTCCGATCTTAGACCCCTAATCAATGTCCTTTGATGTATGTAATGTATTGATGAGAGGGGAGATGAGCCTATTCTCTGATATGCCTTGGCTCATCTACATATAAGTATTGGCATGACCATTTCAGTCTGTCTGTTGTTGGATGTTTGCACTCCTGACTATATGCATGGCCGCTGATCTAAATCTAAATATGAATTATAAACTAAAAATTAGAAATTAAAAATTAAAAACTAAAAATTAAAATCAAATACCAGAGCTAGAACTAGTAACTAGAAATTACAAATAAAACTATAAATTCAACTAAAATCATATTAAACATAAAAAGTTTCTTTAATAAACATTAAAAATAAAAATACTATGGCCCTTTAATAATGACAACAAAGCCAAGACCCACCCTTCTCAGAGGACCGATTTCATGGTAAAATAACCACCACCCCAAAAAAACCAACATACCAAAGTAATAAATAAATTGCATAAAAACACATCTGTTTTGCAACAACACAATAAGCAAAATACAAATTAAAAATACATGAGTTAGAAACTCCCAAATGTAATCTCCTGTAGGCCCCCCACACACACAATCTTGGCTCTTTTCAGGGCAAAGTAAAGAATGCTATCTGCAAGCTTTATATAACATAGGTTTGTGTGCTAATGAGGCAATTGCAAGCACATGGACAGTCAATGAAACACACAAAATGCAAGTTCACCCAATGTAGAGAGAACTTAAAAATGAGTACACCTGTTATGGATGTCCTTAAATTACTGTACTAACCCAAAAAAACTCACTCTGAGCATGCCCAGAAACATCCAAGTAATGTTCACACACAAAAAGAACCACCAAAAAAAAACCTGAGCATGCCCAGACCAACCCAAATGCATTTCACACACCAAAAGGCACAGGAAAAAAACAAAGTCCCTGAGCATGCCTAGAACAACCCAAATGCAGCTAGCACAAAATGACGTGGGGTCCATTTCTTCAGTGTTGTCACATGAAAAGATATAATAAAATATTTAAAATATGGATATGGAGTTTTAGCAGAGCCTTTGTATAGACATCCAGCTTATGTTTTGCTGAGTCACATTGATGTTGCAGTTCCTCCAATATACAATCCCTCCTATATAGAGGCAGATAAGTGTCAGTTTGGTGCTGCTATTATATCAGTGTGATGTTGTGAAGACTGAAGAGCTGAGGCTGGTGGAGGATACACTCATACACTCAGATCACAGGAAACACTCTATGGATTGGCATCCCTCTTTTTTTCCACATACCTCCGGGATTCGAGAAAACGTTTGTATCTTGGAACCGGTCCGGGGTTCCTTACGGTCGATCCATAGGTGAATTTGCAGACGTTCCATCCATCCTTGACTACTTCATACACTTGGTGGCACACAGCTCGATTGACTCTATGCTGATGGCAGTAGAGTCCAACAGTTCCGGTAAGCGTATCCAATCTATCTCTCTTTTTGATGACATCTAAGTGGATATTTGGAAAGCTGAGGAAACCTCTACACTGTTGGCACTGATTGGTCGTAGACTACTATTTCATCTGACAACACGTCACCATTGGGACATACACTTATGTTTATAGAGACATTTACTTTATACCACCACATATTAGTCTCACTACTGTACCACTAAATTTAGAGCCCAAAATTGCAAATCGAAGGTACATAGCTCTCGTATGAAGCAGAGAAGTACTAGTGCCGCTATTCCTTCTGGTGAACTGGCAAGTACTAGCAGCCTAGTACACCCTGGTCATACATCCAGCACTGCAGTAACACTTGGTGACATGGCGAGTCCCATAAGTGTAGTTCAAGCTGGCGAGGTGGCAAGCACAAGTAGTGTCCCGCTGCCACCAAGATGAACACAGGCCCGTTGTGCCCATAGTGCCTTTCCTGCTGCATTCGCCAATCCTAATTGGGAACCCACCACTTCTGCAGCACCCATACTTCCCCCATTCACTGGCCAACCCGGCATTCAGGTGGAAACAGTAGATTTTACGTCACTTTATTTTTATTTGCTGTTTTTCACGAAGATCTCTATAGATCTATTGTGGACCAAAGCAATTTGTACGCTGGTCAACACATCGTCACTATTTCCCAGTCCTCCCTTGCCAGAGATTGGAAACCAATTACAGTTTCCGAATTTAAGATCTTTATGGGCCTATCCCTCCTCATGGGCATAACCAAAAAGAGTGAGTTGCAGTCATATTGGTCCACTGACCCATTGTACCATATGCCTGTGTTCTCTGCTTCCATGGCCAGGGCACGAGATGAGCAGATTTTGCAGTTCATGCACTTCAACAACAATGAACTCTGTCGTCCTTGTGGAGACCCTGGATACGATCGGCTCTACAAAATTCGGCCCCTCGTAAATCACTTCAACCAACGTTTTGCAGACTTGTTTACTCCCCATCAAGTTGTCTGCGTTAATGAGTCCTTGATTAAGTTTTCTGGCCGCTTGTCATTCAAACAGTACCATCCCAGCAAGCGTGCCAGATACAGGGTCAAGATGTATAAGCTCTGTGACAGGGCCACAGGCTATACATGTAGTTTTATGGTTTACGAGGGAAGAGATAGTCACGTAGAGCCGACAAACTGCCCTGACTACATAGGAAGTGCTGGCAAGATTGTGTGGACTTGGTGTCACCCTTATTCGGAAAGGGGTACCACTTGTACTTGGACAATTATTACATGAGCGTGCCACTTTTTAGTCACTTGTTTGATCATCAGAATGGAGCATGTGGCACCATGCGATCTAATCGCCGGGGCTTTCCCCAGCGGCTTAGATTCCCGTCTTAGGCTGGGGAAGAGAGCCTGCTTGAAGTGTAAAAACTTACCCGTACCTAGTTGCCCGTAAGGCCAGATGCTGGTACAAAAAAGTGTCTGTATACTTATTTCAATTGGCTTTGCTGAACACTCATGTGCTATACAGAGCTTCAGGATGGACTGGATCCTTCCTTAAATTCCAGGAAGAGATCGTCAGGGCCCTTCTGTTTCCAGACGGTGCTCCACCTCACCTTCCCTAACCAAATGCAGTAAGCCAGCTGCATGAGAGGCATATTCCTTATGTCCTCCCGAGTACCCCTACCCAACAAGCCCCCCAAAGAAAATGTTGTGTCTGTAGAAAGCGTGGATATAGGTGTGACACCCGCTATTATTGTCCCTCCTGTCCTGACATTCCTGGTCTTTGCATTGGTGAATGTTTTGAGCGCTACCATACACTAGTTGAGTTTTAGCGTAGGGTACAGCATTGCACAGACTAGGCACACTTTCACAGGGTCTCCCAAGATGCCATCACATTTTGAGAGACCTGAATCTGGAATCGGTTACAGTTACAAAAGTTACAGTTATAAAAAAAATGTAAAAAAAAAAAAATACACAAAAAAAATAAAATAAAAAAAACAAAAATAGTTGTCGCTTTATTGTTCTCTCTCTCTCTATTCTATCTCTATTGTTCTGCTCTTATTTACTGTATTCTATTCTACAATGTTTTATTGTTATTATGTTTTATCATGTTTGCTTTTCAGGTATGTAATTTTTTTATACTTTACTGTTTACTGTGTTTTATTGTTAACCATTTTTTTGTTTTCAGGTACGCCATTCAGCTGCAAATGTGATGTTACTTTGTTTTATTGTTAACCATCATTTGCTTGGATTTATTTATCTTGACAGCAACAGCATTTGCTCCCATGATACATAAAGCTGTGACTCCACTGCAGTCGGAGGTGATTTCACCACCGCAGTTAAAAAAAAAAGGGTATATGCCGTAGCATGGGGGCAGCAGGGGTGGAGAAGCGATTTGCTCCGAACTTTTGGGGTGGATGCCCCCATGCTTCAGCATATATAAATGGTGCGTGTATGTCCATCATTAGAAGTGGGTGGATGAAGGGAGGTATTCTAATGGTGGGCATACCCACCGATCAATCTCTTTTTTTTGTTCAGCCCACAGGCTGCATGAAAAAAATATTACAATATATGCCCAACAAGGACCAGCAACGTACTGGTATGTTGCTGGACTTTGAGTGGTTATACCAGAATGATGTTTGCAGATTTAGGTATCATCTTGGTATCATTCTTTTCAGCCAGCGGTCGGCTTTCATGTAAAAGCAATCCTAGAGGCTAATTAGCCTCTAGAGTGCTTTTACAAGCAGTGGGAGGGAATGCCCCCCCCCCTCCCACCGTCTTTTATGGTTTTCTCTGGCTCTCCTGTCCCAACAGGGAACCCGAGAATGCAGCCGGTGATTCGGCCAGCTGACCATAGAGCTGATCGGAGACCAGAATGGCTCCAATCATCTCTATGGCATAAGAAACCGGAAGCTACGAGCATTTCATGACTTAGATTTCGCCGTATGTAAACAGCGCCATTGGGAAATTGGGAAAGCATTTTATCACACCGATCTTGGTGTGGTCAGATGCTTTGAGGGCAGAGGAGAGATCTAGGGTCTAATAGATTCCAATTTTTTCAAAAAGAGTACCTGTCACTACCTATTGCTCTCATAGGGGATATTTACATTCCTTGAGATAACAATAAAAATGAAGCGTCAGTATGGCGTCAAATGTAAACAGCAATTGCACCATGCATGTGAGGTATCACCGTGAAGGTCAGATCGAGGGAAGTAATTTTAGCAGTAGACCTCCTCTGTAAATCTAAAGTGGTAACCTGTAAAGGCTTTTAAAGGCTTTTAAAAATGTATGTAGTTTGTCGCCACTGCACGTTTGTGCGCAATTTTAAAGCATGACGTGTTTGGTATCCATGTACTCGGCCTAAGATCATCTTTTTTATTTCATCAAACATTTTGGCAATATAGTGTGTTTTAGTGCATTAAAATTAAAAAAAAGTGTGTTTTTTCCCAAAAAAAGCATTTGAAAAATTGCTGCGCAAATACTGTGTGAAAAAAAAATAAAACACCCACCATTTTAATCTGTAGGGCCTTTGCTTTAAAAAAAATATACAATGTTTGGGGGTTCAAAGTAATTTTCTTGCAAAAATATAAAAAAATATTTTTTTATGTAAACAAAAAGTGTCAGAAAGGGCTTTGTCTTCAAGTAGTTGTAGTAGTTGTAGTAGTAGTGGAAGAGTGGGTGATGTGTGACATAAGCTTCTAAATGTTGTGCATAAAATGCCAGGACAGTTCAAACTCCCCCCCCCAAATGACCCCATTTTGGAAAGTAGACACCCCAAGCTATTTGCTGAGAGGCATGTCGAGTCCATGGAATATTTTATATTGTGACACAAGTTGCTGGAAAAAGACAATTTTTTTTTTTTTTGCACAAAGTTGTCACTAAATGATATATTGCTCAAACATGCCATGGGCATAGGTGAAATTGCACCCCAAAATACATTCTGTTGTTTCTCCTGAGTACAGGGATACTACATGTGTGAGACTTTTTAGGAGCCTAGCTGCATACAGGACCCCGAAAACCAAGCACCAACTTCAGGGTTTCTAAGGGTGTAAATTTTTGATTTCACTCCTCACTGCCTATCACGGTTTTGGAGGCCATGGAATGCCCAGATGGCAAAACCCCCCCAAATGACTCCATTTTGGAAAGTAGACACCCCAAGCTATTTGCTGAGAGGTAATGTGAGTATTTTGCAGACATTGCTTTTTGTCACAAAGTTTTGAAAATTAAAAAAAGAAAAAAAAAATATTTTTGTTTTCTTTCTTCATTTTCAAAAACAAATGAGAGCTGTAAAATACTCACCATGCCTCTCAGCAAATAGCTTGGGGTGTCTACTTTCCAAAATGGGGTCATTTGGGGGGGGTTGTGCCATCTTAGCATTTTATGGCCTGTGATAGGTAGTGCGGAGTGAAATCAAAAATGTACACCCTTAGAAATCCTGAACGGGGTGCTTGGTTTTTGGGGCCCCGTACGTGGCTAGGTTCCCAAGAAGTCCCACACATGTGGTATCCCCGTACTCAGGAGAAGCAGCAGAATGTATTTTGGTGTGCAATTCCACATATGCCCATGGCATGTTTGAGCAATATATCATTTAGTGACAACTTTTTGTAAATTTTTTTTTTTGTCATTATTCAATCACTTGGGACAAAAAAATACAATATTCAATAAGCTCAACATGCCTCTCAGCAATTTCCTTGGGGTGTCTACTTTCCAAAATGGGGTCATTTGGGGGTGTTTACTGCCCTGCCATTTTAGCACCTCAAGAAATGAGATAGGTAGTCATAAACTAAAAGCTGTGTAAATTCCAGAAAATATACCCTTGTTTTTAGACGCTATAACTTTTGTGCAAACCAATAAATATATGCTGATTGACTTTTTTTTACCAAAGATGTGGCTGAATACATTTTGGCCTAAATGTATGACTAAAATTGAGTTCATTGGATTTTTTTTATAACAAAAAGTAGAACATATCATTTTTTTTTTAATTTTTGGTCTTTTTCTGTTTATAGTGCAAAAAATAAAAACCGCAGAGGTGATAAATCACCTTTAAAAGAAAGCTCTATTTGTGGGAAAAAAAGGACGCAAATTTTGTTTGGGTACAACATTGCATGACCGCGCAATTAGCAGTTAAAGCAACGCAGTGCCATATTGTAAAAAGTGTTCTGGTCAGGAAGGGGGTAAAACCTTCTGGGGCTGAAGTGGATAGGAATAGAAGTTTGTTCACATACAAGTAATAGTCAGATACACAAGCAATTATTCTAGATAGACATACAAAAAGCATGCATCCCTTTTCAGGCAATACCTTTTTGTTAATAGCTGTTAAAACTGTTCCTCTACCATACATTTGTCAGTAATTGTAGTAGTATTGTTTTTAATATTGTACATCCAATAAAAGGAAAATACCCCAACTAAAGGTGTGGGGGAAGGAGAAGGAGTCTTTTAAACCCCATATGCTTTCACTACAACACATCCCATTTAAAATGGAAAATAACAGTATCCATGGTATTATAAAAATCCTACATTGTACATAAAACACAGCCTTGTCTTCCACCATCATTTTATTAAAATGAATAATATAATACATTGGGATTCAGTGACATTGAATGTGCTCCACACTATTTTCTTACCTAAATTAAAAGAAAATGCAAAGCATTAAAATCCAAGAACAAAAAGTACAAAATAGTTTTTACAATTAAATAACCCATTGAAAGTGTGAGATGCTGGGATTTTCCCACATTGTGGTTACAATTTACAGGAATATTACTGTTACAATTGAAGTTAATTAACAAGGAATATATTATAAGAGTTTAGGCACAGAACTAACACAATGGCCTTTTGTTCCCTGATTGTATTACTTGCCAGTGTTTGGTTTTAGAAGACAGTGAATAGCAGCTTTGAATTGCATTGGTTCATCGTATGCACTAAAAACTACCCTGAAATCATTAAAGAGCATGTGAACCCTAAATTAATAATATTTGGTTAACTAAAGCATAATGTTTCATAAGCAATCTGCAATAATTGTTTTTACCTGTTTTCTTATTTTGCTGTATCTACATTATCTTGTTTTGGCATTGGCTCCATGGCATTTCTCAGGGCATATACAGTACCTAATGGTGGCAACAGTAGACCATACCTGTGTAATGTAACAATAGCCACAATAGCCACTTGTAGTCTCCATATGACAGAATGACAACCTGGGGTCACAATTGAGAGACAGGGACAGAACATTGTTATTCTAAAACAGGAAGAGTCTGAACAAAGCTTCTTATAGCAGGATAAGCAGACATTGTTTTACTTTCAATCAATTATTATTGGAAAAATGATTAAATCAATACATTAATGTCCAATAATTCAGCAAAGAATATGATGCTCATAACAAATATCCTACAACAGACTTACAGTATCCATAGTCCAGACAACATAGTCCATCAATCCAAAACAAGCTGCAAAGATTGTTAAATCCCCTCAACATTCCGCAACAGCAAGAGCTGTCCTTTCCCAAAGGTGTCACTAGGGAGTTCTCTCTGCATTTTTAACAATATCAGTATAAACCAAGAAGTAAAAAAAAAGCGGGTTATGAGAAAGAAATAGGGAGGAGTAGAAATAGAAGAAGAAAAAAGGATAGAAAGAAAAAAGTGAGGACCTGAGTAGATGGAAGCGCTCACCTTAATCCAAAGATCCAGACACACCCACGAATCCCAAGTGTTTTCAAACTGAGTCATAATGTCACTCAAACTGCTAGCAATCTGTTTGTGGGTCATAATCCAAGTAATTTTTTTCTTTACCTGTGCTAGGGACACCATTGGTCACTTCCATGCCCTAGTCAAGGTAATTTTAGCACCAAGAAGGATGAAGAAGATCAACCAAATTCAAAGCAGGTCACTATGAGGAATTCCTGGGGGCAAGTAACTAAAAAAATTTAACCACTTGAGCCCCGGACCATTATGCTGCCTAAGGACCAGAGGTCTTTTTCCAATTTGGCACTGCGTCGCTTTAACTGCTAATTGCGCGGTCATGCAATGCTGTACCCAAACGAAATTTGCGTCCTTTTCTTCCCACAAATAGAGCTTTCTTTTGATGGTATTTGATCACCTCTGCGGTTTTTATTTTTTGCGCTATAAACGGAAAAAGACCGAAAATTTTGAAAAAAAATGATATTTTCTACTTTTTGTTATAAAAAAAATCCAATAAACTAAATTTTAGTCATACATTTAGGCCAAAATGTATTCGGCCACATGTCTTTGGTAAAAAAAATGTCAATAAGTGTATATTTATTGGTTTGCGCAAAAGTTATAGCGTCTACAAACTAGGGTACATTTTCTGGAATTTACACAGCTTTTAGTTTATGACTGCCTATGTCATTTCTTGAGGTGCTAAAATGGCAGGGCAGTACAAAACCCCCCCAAATGACCCCATTTTGGAAAGTAGACACCCCAAGGAAATTGCTGAGAGGCATGTTGAACCCATTGAATATTTATTTTTTTTGTCCCAAGTGATTGAAAAATGACAAAAAAAAAAAAAAATATTTACAAAAAGTCGTCACTAAATGATATATTGCTCACACAGGCCATCGGCCTATGTGGAATTGCACCCCAAAATACATTTAGCTGCTTCTCCTGAGTATGGGGATACCACATGTGTGGGACTTTTTGGGAGCCTAGCCGCGTACGGGGCCCCGAAAACCAATCACCGCCTTCAGGATTTCTAAGGGTGTAAATTTTTGCTTTCACTCTTCACTGCCTATCACAGTTTCGGAGGCCATGGAATGCCCAGGTGGCACAAAACCCCCCAAAATGACCCCATTTTGGAAAGTAGACACCCCAAGCTATTTGCTGAGAGGCATATTGAGTCCATGGAATATTTTATATTTTGACACAAGTTGCGGGAAAGTGACACTTTTTTTTTTTTTTTTTTTTTTTTTCATAAAGTTGTCACTAAATGATATATTGCTCACACAGGCCATGGGCATATGTGGAATTGCACCCCAAAATACATTTAGCTGCTTCTCCTGAGTATGGGGATACCACATGTGTGGGACTTTTTGGGAGCCTAGCCGCGTACTGGACCCCAAAAACCAATCACTGCCTTCAGGATTTCTAAGGGTGAAAATTTTTGATTTCACTCTTTACTGCCTATCACAGTTTCGGAGGCCATGGAATGCCCAGGTGGCACAAAACCCCCCCAAATGACCCCATTTTGGAAAGTAGACACCCCAAGCTATTTGCTGAAAGGCATGGTGAGTATTTTTCAGCTCTCATTTGTTTTTGAAAATGAAGAAAGACAAGAAAAAACATTTTTTTTTTTCTTTTTTCAATTTTCAAAACTTTGTGACAAAAAGTGAGGTCTGCAAAATACTCACTATACCTCTCAGCAAATAGCTTGGGGTGTCTACTTTCCAAAATGGGGTCATTTGGGGGGGTTTTGTGCCACCTGGGCATTCCATGGCCTCCGAAACTGTGATAGGCAGTGAAGAGTGAAATCAAAAATTCACGCCCTTAGAAAGCCTGAAGGCGGTGCTTGGTTTTCGGGGTCCCGTACGCGGCTAGGCTCCCAAAAAGTCTCACACATGTGGTATCCCCGTACTCAGGAGAAGCAGCAGAATGTATTTTGGGGTGTAATTTCATATATTTCCATGGCATGTTTGAGCAATATATCATTTAGTGACAACTTTGTGCAAAAAAAAAAAAAAAAAAAAAATTTGTCTCTTTCCCGCAACTTGTGTCGCAATATAAAATATTCCATGGACTCGACATGCCTCTCAGCAAATAGCTTGGGGTGTCTACTTTCCAAAATGGGGTCATTTGGGGGGGTTTTGAACTGTCCTGGCATTTTATGCACAACATTTAGAAGCTTATGTCACACATCACCCACTCTTCTAACCACTTGAAGACAAAGCCCTTTCTGACACTTATTGTTTACATGAAAAAGTTTTTTTTTTTTGCAAAAAAATTACTTTGAACCCCCAAACATTATATATTTTTTTAAAGCAAATGCCCTACAGATTAAAATGGTGGGTGTTTCATTTTTTTTTTTTCACACAGTAATTGCGCAGCGATTTTTCAAACGCATTTTTTGGGGAAAAAACACACTTTTTTTAATTTTAATGCACTAAAACACGCTATATTGCCCAAATGTTTGATGAAATAAAAAAGATGATCTCAGGCCGAGTACATGGATACCAAACATGACATGCTTTAAAATTGCGCACAAACGTGCAGTGGCAACAAAATAAATACATGTTTAAAAGCCTTCAAAAGCCTTTACAGGTTACCACTTTAGATTTACAGAGGAGGTCTACTGGAAAAATTACTGCACTCGATCTGGCCTTCGCGGTGATACCTCACATGCATGGTGCAATTGCTGTTTACGTTTGACGACAGACCGCCGCTTGCGTTCGCCTTAGCGCGAGAGCAGGGGGCGACAGGGGTGTTTTTTTTTTTATTTTTTTTTTCTTTATTATTTTTTTGCTTTTTTAATCTTACTTTTAAACTGTTCCTTTCATATTTTTTTTTTTAATCATTTTTATTGTTATCTCGGGGAATGTAAATATCCCCTATGATAGCAATAGGTAGTGACAGGTACTCTTTTTTGAAAAAATTGTGGTCTATTAGACCCTAGATCTCTCCTCTGCCCTCAAAGCAAATGACCACACCAAGATCGGTGTGATAAAATGCTTCCCCAATTTCCCAATGGCGCTATTTACATCCGGCGAAATCTAAGTCATGAAATACTCGTAGCTTCCGGTTTCTTAGGCCATAGAGATGTTTGGAGCCACTCTGGTCTCTGATCAGCTCTATGGTCAGCTGGCTGAATCACCGGCTGCATTCTCAGGTTCCCTGTTGAGACAGGAGAGCCAGAGAAAAACACGGAAGACGGTGGGGGGGGGCATTCCCTCCCACGGCTTGTAAAAGCAGTCTAGAGGCTAATTAGCCGCTAGGATTGCTTTTTCATGAAAGCCGACCGCTGGCTGAAAAGAATGATACCAAGATGATACCTAAACCTGCAGGCATCATTCTGGTATAACCACTCAAAGTCGTGAATGGCGTACCTGAAGACAAAAAAATGGTTAACAATGGTTAACAATAAAGCACAGTAAAGTGTAAATAATTACACACCTGAAAAACAAACATGATAAAACATAATAACAATAACAATAACAATCAATAACAATAACAATAACAATAAAACATTGCAGAATAGAATACAGTAAAAAAGAGCAGAACAATAGAGAGAGAGAATAGAGAGAGAGAGAACAATAAAACAACAACTATTTTTTTTTATTTCATATTTTTTTTTTTTTTACACTTTTTTTGTAACTAACTTTTATAACGGTAACCGGTTCCAGGTTCGGGTCTCTCAAAATGCGATGGCATCTTGGGAGACCCTGTGAAAGTGTGCCTAGTCTGTGCAATGCTGTACCCTACGCTAATACTCAACTAGTGAATGGTAGCGTTCAAAACATTCACCAATGCAAAGACCAGGATTGTCAGGACAGGAGGGACAATAATAGCGGGTGTCACGCCTATATCCGCGCTTGCTGCAGACACGACATCTTTTTTGGGGGGTTCGTTGGGTAGGGGTACTCGGGAGGACATAAAAATGCCTCTCATGCAGCCGACTGCATTTGGTTGGGGATGTGAATGGGGGAAGTACGGGCGCTGCAGAAGCGGTGGGTTCCCAATTAGGATTGGCGAATGCAGCAGGAAGGGCACTATGGGCACGACGGGCCTGTGTTTGTCTTTTTGGTGGCAGCGGGACACTACTTGTGCTTGCCACCTCACCAGCTTGAACTGCACTTATGGGACTCGCCACGTCACCAAGTGTTACTGCAGTGCTGGTTTGACTACGACCGGGGTGTACTAGGCCGCTGGCGCTTGCCAGTTCACCAAAACACTACCAAAAAACTGTTAGCGATCGCAGGGATCAGGCCTGACTCTGCGAACGCTGCAGTTATGCGTTTAGTGTTTTGTAAGTGACAGTGATCGATCGATACCGCACTTGGGTGGGCTGGGCTGGGCCGGGCGGAGGGGCAAAACGCAGGTGCTAGCAGGTATCTGGGCTGATCCCGCTAACACTGCGTTTTTGGGAACCCTAAACTGCTGGTGACGCTAGTATAGATCTGATCGGATCAGATATTGATGCGATCAGATACTATACCACTAAGGGAGGTGTACAGTGCGTGCGTGGGTGTTAGCGGTACTGGCGCTAATCTGACGCTGCCTGGGGCTGGTGCTTGCCAGTTCACCAAAACGCTACAAAAAAAAACTGTTAGCGATCGCAGGGATCAGGCCTGACTCTGCGAACGCTGCAGTTATGCGTTTAGTGTTTTGTAAGTGTCAGTGATCGATCGATACTGCACTTGGGTGGGCTGGGCTGGGCCGGGCGGAGGGGCAAAACGCAGGTGCTAGCAGGTATCTGGGCTGATTCCGCTAACACTGCGTTTTTGGGAACCCTAAACTGCTGGGGACGCTAGTATAGATCTGATCGGATCAGATATTGATCCGTTCAGATACTATACCACTAAGGGAGGTGTATGGTGCGTGCGTGGGTGTTAGCGGTACTGGCGCTAACCTGACGCTGCCTGGGGCTGGTGCTTGCCAGTTCACCAAAACGCTACCAAGAAAACTGTTAGCGATCGCAGGGATCAGGCCTGACTCTGCGAACGCTGCAGTTATGCGTTTAGTGCCTTGTAAGTGACAGTGATCGATCGATACTGCACTTGGGTGGGCCGGGCGGAGGGACAAAACGCAGGTGCTAGTGGGTATCTGGGCTGATCCCGCTAACACTGCGTTTTTGGGAACCCTAAACTGCTGGGGACGCTAGTATAGATCTGATCGGATCAGATATTGATCCGTTCAGATACTATACCACTAAGGGAGGCGCATGCTGCGTGCGTGGGTGTTAGCGGTACTGGCGCTAATCTGACGCTGCCTGGGGCGACGCATATCACCGTCGGGCGATCGGGGGGCTAAACCTTTATTCGGTAATAAACGGCGGGTGCCCTGACACTATAAAAAATAAACAAACTAACCAGCGTCAACCGTAACGGTTATACGGTGATCAGTGGTGAAAGGGTTAACTAGGGGGCAATCAAGGGGTTAAAACATTTATTAGGTAGTATATGGGGGTCCCTGACGCTATAAAACGCTGACGGCGAACCTAAATATTTACCTCACTAACTAGCGTCACCAGCGACACTAATACAGCGATCAGAAAAATGATCGCTTAGCGACACTGGTGACAGGGGGTGATCAAGGGGTTAAAACTTTATTAGGGGGGGTTAGGGGGGTACCCTAGACCTAAAGGGGGGTAATATACACTGTCCCAACACAGTAACTGTCACAAACTGACACTATGCAGTAATCAGAAAAAAAAACAAAAAAACAAAAAAAAAACTGCTGGTGTCAGTTTGTGACAGGGGGGGGGGGTGATTGGGGGGGGATCGGGGGGCGATCGGGGGGGGGATCGGGGTGATTTGTGTGCCTGGCATGTTCTACTGTGTGTGTAGTGTTTGTGCACTCACATACTTGTCGTCTCTCCTCGGGCCGGAACGGAAAATACCGACCCGAGGGGAGATGACATCACTTCCTTTGCTGCTGTTTAGCATACAGCAGCAAAGGAGTGTTCTCATTGGCCGGCGGCGATCGCGAGGGGGGGGCCACGAACGGATGGTCTCCCCCTCATCACCGATCGCCGCTGGACAAACGACGACCGCCTCGGGCACCGGGGGGGGGTCCGATCGGACCCCCCACCCACGGAAGGCAAATCACGTACCCTGTACGTGATTTTGCCTGTCCGTGCCACTTTGCCGACGTACATCGGCGTGAGGCGGTCGTCAAGTGGTTAAGAGATGCAGAAAAAAGGTCATTTTAACAGTGTTAATAAATAAATAATAAATAATAAATAATAAATAAATTCAAAATATTGAAAATCCGAAAGAATAAAAATCAGACAATCCTAAAGAACGAAAATCCGAAAATAAGAACGAAAATCAGAAAATTTGAATATCAAAAATAATAACTAACTAATAATAACTATTAAATTATAGGTATTGGAATTTCCTTTCAAATTTGGCTGTTAGTGAATATAATGAATACACATTTATCCAAAGTTACTAATTATCCGAAATAACGAATGCCACATCTAAACAAATGGAACGTAACAAATTAATAATAATAAATAATAATAAAAAGTTGTGATTATTATTATTGCCATTATTATTTAATATTATTAATTAGTTACGTTCCATTCGTTTAGATGCGGCATTCGCTATTTCGGATAATTTGTAACTTTGGATAAATTTGTTACATTCACTAACAGCCAAATTTGAAAGGAAATTCCAATACCTATAATTTAATAGTTAGTAATAGTTATTATTAGTTATTATTTAAGATTTTCAGATTTTCGTTCTCAATTTCAGATTTTCGGATTTTCAATTTTTTTGAATTTCCGAATTTTTTAATTTCCTAATTTAAGAATTTTTTTCATTTTCAGTTTTTCAGATTTTCAAAATTTCAGAATTTTTGAGTTTTCGGATTTTTCAATTTAGGATTTTTGTTAATTCAAATATTTCCGAATTTCGCCAAAAACGAATTCGGAACGAAAGGAATTGCACATGTCTATTAATCCTGCCTAGCCATGAGAGGTAATATAAAGACCAGCAAACATAAAGTAAAGAAGTCAGCGTATGCAGGGCCACCCATCAAATGCTCAAAAAAACCCCAAAAAACAGATAAAGTCCCAAAGGAACCACAGAGAACTATGGAAACCCCTAAAAAAACAAAAGCTAGGCTCAGGGAGGTGGAGATTCTCAGGCTTGCCAAGATTTCTTGTGTTGCCTGACTGGGGATAATGGGCGAGGTGGTTCTCTTAGGTGCCATAGGGTTGCCCCTTGATGCTGAAGTGCTAGGTTCTTGGGAAATAATATCAATCTGGCGTAGCAACTGTTCACCCTCGGCAAATGAAGAAAACACATAGTTCCTGCTGTGATAAGCAAAAAGAAGGTGAAAAGGGAATGCCCATTTATACTTGATATTTATGTGCAAGAACGCTAAAAAGTAGAGGTTTAAGGGCTCTCAGTTTTTGAATAGTATACAGTGATAAATCAGGAAATATTTGCACAGGGTGGTCCAGGATGGAGAACTAAGAAGAGTCCATAGAATGCTTCATAGAGAAAAAACTAGATCACCAGCTAACTGTAAATTGTGCCACATCCAAAATTAGTACAGCAAAAAAGAAGGTCCCCTATTGGTGGACTTTTTAGGCACATATAAGAAACCGTAGAAAAGTATACATAGTACAAATATAATTTATTAGATTTGAGCGATACAAATATAACAAAATTATAACATCTTTTACTTGGAATGCGAATCAAATAATAATACAATCATATATATACAGTGTTTGAGGCGGTACTCTTGCACCCAACGCGTTTCGGAGTAAATTACAATATATTACAATATATTAAATTGTAATATCTGTTCATATCCAGCTTATTTTCAATTACCTCATTGTGTGAGCCCAAGTCTTTCAGATCTACTTTATTATCCATAGTGATCTAAGAGGCAGTTTTGGAGAGTCCCTTGTCAAGAAGGTCAGATAATTTTATAAAGAGAGCACTGGAGTCCATGCCACCCTGAAAGAAGAGGCTTTCAACCAGGTCTGGTGGTTCTGGGCTAGGGGGAGAAGCCTCTGGCTGGAAGGCTAATGCCCCGTACACACGGTCGGACATTGATCGGACATTCCGACAACAGGATTTTTTCCGACGGATGTTGGCTCAAACTTGTTTTGGCTACACACGTTCGCACAAAGTTGTCGGAATTTCTGATCGACAACTATGCGGTCACGTACACCATGTACGACGAGACTAGAAAAGGCCGGTTCAGAACCAAGCACGGCACCCTTTGGGCTCCTTTTGCTAATCTCGTGTTAGTAAAAGTTTGGTGAGAGACGATTCGCGCTTTTTCAGACTCGTGGCTTTCAGATCGTTTTCTGCCGTTCAGTTTGTGCTTGTGGGTTTGTATTTGCTCTTCAGTGCATGCAAGCAAGTTCCGCATGACTTTAAGGAGTCATTGTATTCTTGTTTGTTCGTTACTGTTTTTCAGGTCGCTCTTCACAGGCCTTGCTGTTCTTCAGTGCGTTCTGTTACTTCGTTCTGAGCAGCCGACCGTTTTCTAGCCATGTTTCGTATGCGTACTCCTCGTAGAGTTCGTGCTGTGCGGGGGCTTGGTGTTGGGGTCCTGACCTTGACACAAGTCCAGTCCATGAACAGGGTGGGGAGGAGTTCATGGACCAAGAATTGGTTGCTTCAGCGTGACCAGTTCTGTCATATGCCTTTGCTCCGTGAGATCCGTGAAAATAATCCTGATGATTTCAGGAACTTTCTCAGGATGACGGACCCCGTGTTTCACCGTTTGTTGGCTTCGCTGACCCCCTATATTAGCAGGCAGGATACCTGCATGAGGCAAGCCATCACTGCGGAGCAGAGGTTGGTCACTACCTTGTGGTATTTGGCCACAGGGAGAAGCCTGCAGGACCTCAAGTTCTTGACAGGCATCTCCCCCCAGGCTCTGGGGATCATTATCCCAGAGACCTGTTCTGCCATCATCCAGGTCCTGCAGAAGGAGTATATGAAGGTAAGATTTTTATCCATTTATATCACATTTTATTGTATTGAATGTTTGCTAATATATTGTATTTCTTTCCTCATTCCCTAATTACCATGATTGTAATATGCTGTGAATGTCCCCTTTGTCCTCATGCATGCTGGATTGTTATGTAATTATTATTTTATGTCCTTCATACATATTTGCCCTTCAATAACCTCTCCAGCATGGTGTCTCCTGCCCTATATTCACCTCATGTAGTCACTTAACAATGTATTTTATCAGCTCTATAGTACTGCTTTACCCCAAACACCCCCTAAAATGTTTGTAAATGTTATTTTTGATTTTAATTCAGGCAGAGTGCCAGAGGCTTTTTTTGTGGTGTCCCCAAATTTTTGGTAACCTCCCTCCCCCAACTGCTAAGTCAGCTGATTCAAATTCTCTATCTATCCTCAATCATCTATCTGCTGACTTTGCCAAACCCATACACACTATACCCACCTCTTTACTGGTCAGATTTATGAATGAATTCCCCAAAGCATGTAGTGCAAGGGCCTGCCTGTATACTTTCCAATGGAACTGTTTTAAGTTTTTGTATCCTATTATTATCTTGATAGGTAATAGCAGAATGTCCAAATGTCCTCAAATGTGTACAATGTGTATTTATATCTTTGTATTATGACACTTCTTACCTGTCCAGTGGGCTGCCAATAGTGTAACTAAGGAGGGGCTGTTCCAAGTAATACCCTGTATTTAGGCATTCATCTCTCAATGAAGTGAAGAGGGTTACCTGTCCAAGAGTTCCCCCCCCTATAATGTTAGAAATGGCCCATGACAGGGGGGGAGGGGGAATACGATAGGTGTACCTTATACTTTGTTGTTGTTAAATTCCCCTTAATAAATGCTATCTGGAGGTTGCCCCAGAATGTTTGTGTCTAATCTGCTTGCCAGGTTTCTGTGAAAAAATAGTAATGTTTATTTTTTTTTCCTCAACAGTTTCCTTCCACGCCACAGGAATGGCAGACTGTGGCCTCCCACTTTGCCCAGCGGTGGGACTTTCCTAACTGCGGAGGGGCAATTGATGGGAAACACGTCCACATCGTCCCACCACCCAACTCGGGGTCGTACTATTATTATCACAAGGGGTTTAATAGTATAGTGATGTTAATTACGACTTCTTGTATGTGAACGAGGGGAAGAATGGCCGGATGTCCGATGGTGGAGTTATCGCCCAGACGGAGTTCTACAGGCGTCTCCAGAATGGCAGCTTGGACTTTCCACCTCCAGAGGACAATGTTGAAGGTCTCCCATTTGTGTTCGTTGCTGATGAAGCGTTTGCGCTGGGGGACCACCTGATGCGGCCATTCCCGATTAGGACCCTCACCCCAGAACAGAGGGTTTTTAATTACCGGCTGGCCAGAGCCCGAAGAGTGGTGGAGAACACATTTGGAATCCTGGCCAGCCGGTTCCGATTATTTCTGACACCCATCCATATGGCGGAGTATAAACTGAACCATATAATACTTGCGTGCTGTGTTCTCCATAATTTTTTAAGAAAACATTCAGCCAACTATGCTGGCTCAGTTGGGCCTGAGGCCGGAATCCCAAATCCATCAACACTGACGGCGCTTGAAAGTGGCCGTCCTGGCTTGCCCTCCCTGAATGCCCGTGATGTCCGGTTACGCTACCTGGAGTTCTTTGCGGGTAGGGGGCTATCAATATGCCAGAAAATCTGTGACACCTTTTTCAAATAAAAAACAACCAAAAGAAATTCTTGGTGGACATTTACTGCTTGTGTTTGTTTTAGCTGACCCTGACAGAAATGTGTTCAGTGCAGAAAATGTCATGATTGGGTAACCTTATAAAAAATAGTGTTGGCTGGTACTTCCTAAATGCCAAAACACATTTCACTACAAGTGCACTTGCAACTGCACTGAACCTGCGCTTGTAGTGCAAAGTGTATTTTCCCTTAAGAAATAACCCCCATTTTTGCATAAAACAGCAATTACATCACCTCAAAAGTGTTGTAGCGTTGAGACAATAATCCACACATTCTTGATGAACAATCTTTTTAATACCTGCACAATCACATGTGCATTTACCAAAGGTTTTTCTGACAAACCAACATGTTTGTTGTATAACAATTTTTGTGGTGTCATTATCCAAAATCAAAATGTGCATTTTATAGAAAACAGGCCTGTGTAAAACCCACAAGAAAGACACAAATCTTGAAGTTATAAAGTTCACATTTGGTAGAACTTGAAGGCAATATCAGACATGAGTATTTAGGAACTGTGTTTGATATTGCGTTCAGATGGGGGAAATCACCCCTGGAAAAGCCAAATTTGGAAGATGCACACCAACTTCAGAATGTCAATATGTGCGACCTGCCATCACGGGGGATCAAGGGACGTGTTTTGGGGGAGAAAGCCCTTCCTCACCGCTACTTTATTATTGGGGAAGGGGTTGCACCCCCAAAACGTGTCCATTGATCTCCCGTGATGGCAGATAGCACATGTTGACACACTGTGTGCATCCTCCAAATTTGGCTTTGGGAAAAATCACAAAAACATTTTGCACATTGTAGCACACAAAAAAAGAAAGTGATTTGGAAGGGTTTTAAACTCGCCCCAAAACATCAATGATGTTTTTATATTTTGGAATAACATCATTGATGTTTTGCTTGATGATTTCCAATTGTAAATTACACCCCATGATCTCCCCGATCAGGATCTGGGCACTTTCGGATGTGAAAGGATCTTCATCCACAACCTCACGATCACCTAAAAAGAGAGGAAACCCAAAATAAATTAGGTTTCCCTAAAAATGCCGCCATCCATCTCTTATCTGAGCCTGTGGTCGCTGACACTCACCTGTTGTGGTGACTAGTTCCACCACGTCTTCTTCCTCCTGCTCAGCTTGTGTTGGGGGGATTTCCCCTTCTTCCAGAGGGGGGGGGGCTCTGGTCTCCTCAGATGAGGGGTGTCCTCCGAGTCTTTTCTCCCCTATGTAAAACAAAAATGGTATAATTAGCACACAGATATTTAATGTCAGAACTATAAAGATGAAACATTGCTTGGAAGTGGGGTACAATTATCTATTTTAGCAGAGTTCCAAAATGTAGCATTTTCAGTGTCCTTTGTCAATCTGTGATACTTTATCTGTTTAGTACAAGCTTCACAGATGGAGCCCCCCCTATAGTATACACTGGAGCACCTGTGTGGCCCCCCTAATAAAAATTGTGTTCTGGGGTCCCACACTAGTGCTCCAGTGTCCAGATGTGAAAACAGCTGCTGAGTGTCCTCTCCTTACACAGAATCTAGTTTGCATTTCATTCTAGTAACAAAGCCATCTACACAACCCAATTCTTTGAAGACAAGTATAGGGCGTCAAAATGGTGGCCAAATGCATATGGGCTAAACAATGGTATTTTATAGTCCGAAATAAAAATGTGTGATCCGAACGAATAATGGACCCATGAACATGAAAGTTGCCATTTTAAACTGTACAACAGTTCCTAAAAGCACATGAAGCAGCACGAACGTAATAAACACAAAAAGAATAGGAACACAGCACAACTACTTACTTTTTTGCAGCACTCTCCGGATCTTTCTGTACTGCTCATGTTCTCGTAATTTCAGGTCCGACCACCGTTTCCTGAGCTGATCTTTCGATCGTCGTACCCCGAATTTCCGGTGCAGACTCCTGACCACTTTCGCCATGATCTTGGCCTTTCGGACATTGGGGTTGGGGTAAGGCCCATACTTTCCATCATAATCGGCCCTCTTCAGGATGTCCACCATCTCCAACATCTCCCCAAAGGACATATTTGAGTCCTTCAATCTCCTTCTGGATCGGGACGTTTCAGGCTCCGGCCTTTCCTCCTCCTCCTCGTTGCTGTAATTAGCACGATCCTGCTGTCTATCCGCCATGTGCTCTTCCTCCACTGCGCCGAACGAAAAGGGGCGGGGAATAGAATAGAAAGAACGTCATGGGCGGGCGGATTTATACGCATGCGCAGTGTGTATAAATCGTATATTGTAACAAGATTAGGGGAGTTTGGCCTGACATTAGGGTTTGTCTTGTGTTGTGTCTTGCAGAGTAAATGGATGGGTTCAACGACCACAATTTCCTGCCCCTGTTCATTGACAAATACAGGGAGCTGCCCTGTCTGTGGCAGGTCAGACACCCCCACTATAATCACAAACAGAAGAGGCAGGCAGCGCTGGAGAAACTGCTGGAGTTGGTGAAGCCGGTGGTCCCCACAGCAACCATCTCTTATTTAAAAGCTAAAATTGGTGGCCTGAGGAGCACGTATCTTAGGGAGCGCAAGAAGGTCACAGATTCCCAGAGGTCCGGAGCTGCAGCAGATGACGTTTATGTCCCCAGGCTGTGGTACTATGAGAGACTGCGATTTCTGTCAGACCACACTGAAGTCAGGGAATCCCTCTCTACTCTTCCTTCCACTCTTCCTTCCACCCCAGCTGAGGCTTCAGATGTCCAACCTGGGACTTACAGCCAGGAAGAAGTGGAGGAGCCCAGCTGGAGTCAGGTATAGCATTCTTCTACAGATTTCTGGGCAATAAATAAATGATGTTTACTAGATGTTATTATTGATCACTAATTGCTGATTAAAAAAAGTGTTTTACATATCAATAGACAGTAGTGGGCACCCAAAATTGGGACAAGAATGCAAAATGCTGGGCTCAGAAGGATAGTTTGTTATATTTGTTAACATTCAATTTGCAGCAGTCAGGAGGTGAAAATTGTGTGTGATTGATGTAAAAAATACTAAAACTATGTCCCTTTTTCATACACAGGAAGACCTCAGCCAGGAGGAGGCTGTGGAATGTGGCAGTCAGGAGGAGGCGGGGGTTAGTGTCAGCCAGGAGGAGGCGGGGATTAGTTGCAGCCAGGAGGAGGCGGGGCTAAGTGTCAGCCAAGAGAAGCCTGGGACCAGTCGCAGCCTGACTGAGTCTCAGGTTCCTCCCCTCCGCCTGCCATACAAAAGGGCCAGGAAGGCCACTCCCAGCCCTGTGCAGGATTCAGCATACAGGCTTATCCAGGAGGCTTCGGCGTCCCTCAGAGCCTTCCCCAGTCCTGAAGAGGCCTTTGCCTGCATGGCTGCCACCAAATTGCAGGGCATGCAGGAGGGCCAACACAAGATCTCTGAGGACCTGATTTATAAAGTCCTATGTAAGGGGGAGAGTGGGGAACTGACACACAAGACGGATGTCATGGAGAGGGACGATCCTCCTCCTCCTCCTCCTCCTCCTGCTGCCACAACTCCACCACCACAGCCAAAGCCTGGAAGGAAGCGTGGAAGGAAGACCTGAGAGTGATGACCCTGGGTTCAGTCTGGTCTGACAGAAGCTGCAGTCTCTCGTATGACCACAGCCTGGGGACACAGATGTCATCTGCTGCTTTCCGGATCTCTGGGACTTCTGGACCAGACTGCCCTCCCTTAGATATGGACTCCTCAGGCCACCAATTTTGCTTTTAAATAATTGATGTCTGCCCTGGGGGTCCAAGGCTTCGCCCACTTCTGCAGTTTCTCCAGCATTGCCTCCCTCTTTGTTTATAGTTGTGACCCCTTAATAAAAAATTTTTAGGTAAATTATACTCTCCTGTGTGTGTTTTCATCCAAAAAGGACAGTTTGTTGGTGAGTATTCAGGTACATTTCTAAAGTACAATGTGAAATTAACAAGGGACAACAACACCAAACAATCTCCTACAGATTAAATAGAACAACATATCAATGGTGTTGTGGGAACCTGTCACAAAAAACACACACAAACATTTTCGGGAGTACAAATCAAAATCACCAAAAAAATAAAAAATAAAATATGTTGTCAGATGTGACAAATCAAAATATATTGAGGGAATCCCGAGAAATAGTAACAAAATAAGTTTGTGAGAAGTGTGTGTGAATATGAGCAGCAAAACGACTTAATTTTTGTCACATTCTAAAGAAGAAGAGAGTGCGCTGTATTAAACCATTTTTAACATTGCAGCGTGACGAAAGTGCTGTATCCATTGCGAACGCTAAGTTTACCAGAACGAGCTGTTCCGTGTCGGAATTTCTTCTGTGCATGCGTGGCACTTTGTGCGTCAGAACAGGCCACACACGGTCGGAATTGACGCGATCGGATTTTGTTGTCGGAAAATTTTATCTCCTGCTGTCCAACTTTGTGTGTTGGAAAATCCGACGGAAAATGTCCGATGGCGCCCACACACGGTCGGAATTTCCGACAACACGCTCCGATCGGACATTGTCCATCGGATAATCCGACCGCGTGTACGGGGCATAACAGTTCTTCCATAGTATGATCTATTACAGACTCAGTGGAAGCAGGGGAGTCTCTGAGACCCTTGTCCTTTGTGACACCTGCGGGTCAAAAAGGTTGCCGATGTCTTCCTCTGAAGAGCCTACAGCATGTCCATATGGCTCATCTTGTCTTGCAACAGCTTAACTCACTTCAGTGGTGGCTGTGATCTTGCCCTGTGCTCAGTTCCCCCAGGCATGAATAGATGCTCCGCTCTGTCACCAACCTCTCTGCACCGAAATGGGACAATTCGTCCCACTGTAGCAGCTGTGGCTGGATGTGATTGGCCAGTGTGGGACAGAGCTCTCAGGCTAGGCTGCCATCTTGGAGAGTTCTAAGCAGCAGACACTGTTTTTTTTTATTTTATTTCAATGTATTTTATTAACTATCTATTTTGTCAGATTGACAAAAAACATACTGCAATAGAAAAAACGGGATTGTAGCCCCAAGTAGTAAAAAATAACAAAGGGATTCAAAGACCCCAACATAAATGAATATGAAGTAAAATGGTACAAAAAGTCATTGTAACAGTTTAAACCATAAAGCTTAGGGTGGTTAAGTAGATAGTGGTGGATCAAAGCCAGCCGGTAACCAGTATCAAAGAAAAGGAGAAAGAAGGGAGCAAGGAGAAAAGGAGAGTTGATGACCATAGAGGCCAGTGTGTCACAGAAGAGTGAAAAAGGAAGGAGAGAGAAGCGGAGGAAGGGTGGGGGAGTGATGGCCATATATGGGGGCTCCCAATCATGTTAATAATTTCTAATAGCTAAGTGGATATCATGTAGAAAGAGCAGGATGGTGACATGAGAGGCATGGGTCCAATATCTTAAGAAATGTGGCTTCACTATTGGGGAGGATGCTAGTTAGTTGTTCATTTACAAAGCAGCCATCCAGTCTGGTTGTCGACCTAGATAAATTGTTTCTTCCAGGCTCTAGCAATCATCAATTTGGAGCTAGGAGGACACAGTATGCTAGCCAAAACTGTTGTTTAGAAAGGCTGGGGTTTTAAAATGTGACAGAGTGATCAAAGGATATTTAGGGAGATGGACTCCACATAGAGTATGCAGAAGAATAAATACTTTAGTCCAAAATGGGTTACATTGGACAAGTCCACCAAGTATGGAGAACATCACCCGTCACCTGGCAACCTCTAAAACAAAGTCCTGTATGTCCAGGGATTAGGTGGGTCAATCTAGCCAGCACTAAGTACCATCTGGTCAGAACTTTATATGCTAACTTGAGAGTGGTGATGTTAATAGTGCAATTGGCAGTAGTAGACCACATGGTATACCAATATTTTTCAGGTTTATGGACCTTCAAATCTGCTTCCCATTTGGCAACATAGATGTTCATGCTAGGAGATGACAATGTTGATGGCATATGTGTTCAAAAATAGTCAGGGAAGCAGAAAGTTCTTTCCCATGAATAAGGGACATGACCCTATGTCTAAACTGAGTGTACCAGAATAGTTTGGAGGGCCGAGCTTTAAAGCATTCTCAGAGAAATGCCCAAGATAGGACAGAAGAGTTCTTTAAGAGTAAACAAACAGAGGTGAAGCCATGTGAAGTCATCTAAAAAAAAGCAAATGGGGAATAAAGTTGTATTGGGGAAAGAGGGTTACCTGTTAAGGAAAGTAATGAAAAATGGCTGAAAGTAGATCTTGGGGGTATTTGACGTTATCCCAAATGCTCAGTGTATGTTTCATCAGGGGCATGAGAGATGAGGGTCTTGAGTTGGGGGGAGTCCAAGGTAAAGATTTAGCATTTACAGGAGCTGGTTTTCAGCTCTACCCAGAGGGGAGCTGCACTCTCAGTAAAAAGAGCAATCAATGGAGCGCTTTGGGCAGCCTGATAGTATTTCAAGAAATTTGGGACACCTAAGCCACTATGGCGCCTATGAATGAACAAGGTTCTGCGGGAGACGCAAGGTTTGTGATTATGCCAGATAAAGGACATAACCTGATTTTGAAATAAACCACAAGCAAATGAGGGGATAGGGAGTGATCTGAAGAGATATAAAAGCTTGGATAAGATGATAATATTAATGGAAGTAATTCTGCCCAGCCATAAAAGGTAATGAGGGAATAGGGATGTGATTTGGGATTTCAGGGAAGAAATGGTGGGAATAAAATTGGTGGAATATAATCCAGAGTAACCTGAGGTTAGTTGAATGCCCAGGTATCCTATCTGTTTGGTGGACCAAGTAAAATTAAAGGCTTTTAGTGTATCGAGTAGAGAGTTGTTGAGGGCCAGAGACTTGTCTTCATTGACATGTAAGTTCGAGACTTGGGCGAAAGATCGAAGCTTAGATGGTAAATTGGGCAGAGAGATGAGGGGCTGAGTAAATAATAGGTAATTTGCAAAAAGACTAACTTTGTGGTCACGTCCGCCAGAATGTATGACATCAATGTTAGGATTCTGTCTGATAAGATGTGCTAGGTGTTCTATTGCAAGGACAAATAATATGGGAAAGGGGACAGCCCTGGCGAGTCTCTCTCTCAATAGAAAATGGCGTTGACAGGTGGCTTAGGTATTTGACACAGGCTATAGGGCCGCAATAGAGGTACCATATATACTCGAGTATAAGTCGTTCCGAGTATAAGTCGAGGCCCTAATTTACCACAAAAAAATGGGAAAAACTTATTGACCCGAGTATAAGACGAGGGTGAGAAATGCACAGCTACTGTAAGTGGAAAAGAGGGTCAACAATGCCCATTTGCAGCATCACTGTGACCATTTGCAGCCATAGGTCCCCTGAACTTCAAACTCGGTAGTTAAGGGTTCCTATATGCCCCCTAGCTGCAGCCAAAATTTGGGGTCTCTGAACCCAAAGGGTCCCGAAATGACATTGCTGCAGATGGACACAGTTGACTGAGTTTGGGGCCCTGTATCTTGGGGCCACTTAGAGCTAAGAACCCCAAATTTGGTGTGCAAACCCAGTGGAACTAGCACCATAGAATTTCCAAAGCTGGGGTTTTTAGCACCAAGTGATCCCGAGATACAGGGCCCCAAAAATCAGTTCAGAAAATGTCAAGCACTTTTCTGCAGCAGAGAATGACATTTTCTGAACCCTTTGGGGACCCGTATCTCAGGGCCACTTAGTGCTAGGAACCCCAACTTTGGATATGTTATGGTACCAGTTTCACTGGGTTTGCACACCAAATTTGGGGTTCCTAGCCCCAAGTGGCCCTGAGATATGGGGCCCCAAAATCGGTTCAGAAAATGTCAAGCACTTTTCTGCAGCAGAGAATGACATTTTCTGAACCGATTTTGGGGCCCCGTATCTCGGGGCCACTTAGTGCTAGGAACTACAGCTTTGGATGTTTTGTAGTACCAGTTCCACTGGGTTTGCACACCAACTTTGGGGTTCCTAGCACCAAGTGGCCCTGAGATACGGGGCCCCAAATTCGGTTCGGAAAATGAAATTTTCGAGTATTGACTCGAGTATAAGTCGAGGGGGGCACTTTCAGCACAAAAAAATGTGCTGAAAAATTCGACTTATACTCGAGTACATACGGTATTTAATCCAGGATACATTTTAGCAAAAGCCCCATCTGTTCAGCACATAATACAGGTAGTCCCAGGAAATAGTGTTGAAAAATATGTGTATGTCGAGTGATAGCAACATACCTTGCAAATTACTTTGGTGAAGAAGGTGTATTAAGTGGATTAACTTGTGGGTATTATCAGGGGCTTATATATACACATACAATGAGTTCACATCCATAAGAATAAAAGTCCAAAAACATCAAGTGAAAACATTAGTGATGTGCAAATCTAAAAAAATGTAAAGTCCAGGAACAAGTGAAAACATTCAACTATCCACTGACTCTGTGAATGTATCTTGAAGAGACAACCAAGACACACATGCCCTTCACCACAAATAAGGTTGGCTTCTTATCAAATATAAAAGATCCCCACCAGAGAGATCAGCCAGGCATGTATTTACCAGTCCTTCAGACATTCATCAATGGCAATAGCAGAACACCAACTTCCAGTTTCAGTGATTCCAAGGATCAGCATGTCAGACCGCATCCACACTTATGGAGGAGAACAGAGGCCACACATAGTGTAAAACCACCAATTTATTTAAAACAACAGACAGGTACTTAGAGGTAAAAGTAAATACAGCATGGCTCAGCATGTACTGGTGCCTCGCCACTGGCCACACAGTGAGTGCACTAACATCACAATTTAGGCCCCACCCAACATGTTTTGCCGTCAAACAGTATCATCAAGAGAACCTGTTTTCTTTTGGTAAAAGCTGGAAGTATGAAATAAATAATAAAGGGTCAATAAATTCAATGGCATAGTCATTTTTTGATCATTCCCTCATCTTTACGACTGCATCAACAAGTAAACATCTGTGCATCACTGAGTTTCTGTAGGTGACCAGAAACATTTTATAATTTTGTTTAGCATAAAAGAGTATGTACTACATGTTCACTTTAACTTCTTTTTTTCCTTAAGAAAGAAAAATCTGAGCAGTCTTAAAATGCAATGAGTATGTATATGTATGAGATGTGCTGTATATACTAGTGCAAGTGTTTGAATACTAAAAATGATAGACAAACCAGTATCGCATTTAGACATTATCATTTCTTGCTAAAAAAAATTAACGCTATTTTTTTTAATAAAAACAATAGTTTGAGAATGGCATTTTCAGCAAAGTAACCTATTTTCAGCATATGCAGTGAACTGAAATCATACATTTTAAATGTATGACACATTTTCTTTAGGAGAACCTTTTTCCCTGAGAGACGCACAAACTTTATTTTCACAGGTAATGTTGAAATAGTCACGCTTACTATACCTTACCATTCCCAGCACAACCGGGCTTAACATTAACTCTCTTGATGCATGGTTAACTTCATGATTTCACCCTTTCTTTAAACTTCAAGTCAATCAGTTGACCATTTATGAAAACAGAAGAATTAACTACATTTTCATGTGAAAGCAACACTGAAACTGTGGGATATGTTTTCTTTTTCTAGAAAACCAAAAACCTAATTGTTAATGCATAATATGTACCTATTTATAAATCACATTATTTAAAGTGAAGAAGAGCAGTACAATGTTTCTGAGAGAAAAGCAGCCCTGGAAAACGTTAATTTGATAAAGCTTGTGTTACCCTAAACTGAATTATTGCAAATTTTTCAAATGCTACATTTACAGTATATGACAAAAAAGTATTGTACAAAAGCAGAGTGACGGTGTATGGAAATGAACTATGAAAGCTTACATTGCCTAAATTTGATATTAAATATATTTCACATATTATATATGAAAGTACAGTATTTGCATTACAATGATTAGTCATATGCAGGTGTAGGGATGAGCCAAACACACCTGGGTTCAGTTCAAGGAGGGTCTGGCAAACATTACTGAAGTTTGAGTGCCAAATCTGAAACCCTATTGAAGTCAATGGAAACCAAATAGTAAAAAACAGTAAAGGCCATTTTCTAGGCTAATAGGCTGAAAACTCTCAAATGTCATGGGGGTTGGGCACTGCCTTGGGGAACATGTATGAAATAAAACAAAAAATTACATTTAATGGTAAATTGAATAATGCTTAAAGGGTAACATTACAAATGTAAAAAAATGCCTGGGGGTGACCCTAATCTACATGTAAAATGGTGCCTCTATAGAATGTATACAACCTACTACAGCAACTGACAATAATAAAGAAAACAAATGCAGTTCAAATTGCCAGTAAATTAGGGCTACTACCCACGTACATCTGTGTCTGTAAACAAAGCTACGGGGGATCATATATATATATATATATATATATATATATATATATATATATATATATATATATATATGTGTGTGTTACTATTACACAAAGTCTGATTTATGTGTTTTTATTATAGATAGTTGTAGTGATCGCGTATAAATATATGTATATTGGGTGATATGATAATTAATAAGTACTATTCCGCAGCAACCCAATTCTTCCAGAGAGATGCACTTTATTGACTTCCAACACAGTACAAAGTCCAAAGTCCACAGATGACAAAGAAATCCGACAGAGGAGATATAATTCAGAAACCCATATTCCTAGGCCTGTGTGTTCCCAGCCATGCACAGACAAGCCTCACTTCCAAAAACACTAAATGCCAGCTTGAATGTCCTCCATGAAATACTAGTCCACTAGGAGGGAGTTTCTGCTAGGTCAACCCAAAATACTCTTTGATCTTATTGTTACCCCGTCAAGTCTAATTAACATCAATAAATACTTCTACTATGGTCCTTTAAACAATGTACCCTTTGAAATGTTCAATTAGGTTTCCAGACCATACCTCACCTCACACACCTAGGTAGACTTGCATGAGATTAACACATTAAAGAGTCCCCTTGATATGTTAAAATTCAGTTGGACAAATCAACCAGTCAATTGAATTCTGGCCTGGTCAATATTGACTGCATGTGTACATACACACAACAATGTCCCACATAAATCGGTGAACATATTACAACAATAGTGAGACCTGTTCCTTCCAACAACCCCTGAATGTGTCCTAATGAAGCAAAACTGCGAAACGCATTGATGCACAGGGGCTCACTGCTTTCCATATGGTCTTAATGTTTTGTACACACCATAGTTATGTTCATTGTGTGTTATATGTTTATTAATTATTTTTATACTTGCTCTGTTTGCAATTAATTGTTATCAACAAAACATATTTTTATCTTAATATCGTCTGCCTTGCCTTTAAAGTCCGACTCAGAGCCTTTTTGGCCACCCCTTCTCTTCAATGCGGATGTGACTTTAGAAGTGTTCTTCTCTTTTGAGTTTAAAGCTATGGGGAATCCCTTCATCTATACCAGACCCTTATCCTAGATGAGAATATGACATAGATGGTAATAAGGCACCTCACACAAAAGAAGTGTGTGAATTCCCCCTAAAAATACATACCAAACCCTTATCCTTGATGAGAGTTTGATCTGGATGTCAAGAACCCCATGCAAAAAAACAAAAACAAATTGTGTGGGATCCCCCAAATTCCATACCAGACCCTTGAGCAGGCAGCCTGGCTAGCCAAGAAAGGGAGTGAAATTGTGGCTCCTCTGAATCATACCAGGTCCCATCAGTGGTTGATGGGGCCTGTGGGTTGAGGAGCTTATTGGAATCTGAAAACCCCCTTTAAAACAAGGAGGCCCCAAATACCACTTCCCAATGTGAATAAGTAACCCCTTCTCGTTTGCAAAAACAAGTTTAAAGTGTAAATAAAGACACACGCTTTTTGACATGACCTTTATAAGAAAAAAAAAAAAAGAAAGTCCCATGATGTAAATCAATTGTCAATCATATTGTCCAGTGATGCAGACCCACATCAGTCATAATGAATATAGCCTGCTGAATCACCAAAAGAAAAAAAAAAACTTCTGGTCATCAGACACTATGTTTTGACTACGTTACTCTGTTTACCTTTTTTATTATTATTAAACAAGTGAGATATAACTACTTCTGTCACAGTCTGATTCATGGTTTCTGACATAGGCAAAGGGTTATCAAACAATCTGCATTAAAGGGCAGGCACTGCCCTAAGGAAAATGCTCCCAATGCTCCCTGGCAAAGTACCACGTTCCCATGTTGATAAAGACAAGGGCTTTTTCACCACAACCCTTTCTCGGTGGTTGTGAGAGTCTGCGGACTGGGAGATATCAGAATCTGGAGGTTTCCTCTAAAAAATAATGAGGGGTCCAGATTATGCCTTTCTACATAAATTAACAAGCCCCTACTTATTAGGTAGATACACCCAAACATTTAACACAACCTTTATTAACAAAAAAAAATCTCCATTGTCCCTCTTAAATCTATCTTTAATCATGATGCCTGCTACCCAATGGCATGCCATTATTAAAAACCTGATTTACCAATGCACACTACAAATTCCAGAGCTACTGTTTACTGAATGACAGATCCCCAAACTGTCATCCACTAGATAATGGAAAAGATGGGAATAGCAGCTACAACATTGACCAAATATGGCCATATTTGGTCAATGTTATTGCTCACATATTTCCAGAGACCATATTTAGGCAGTGATGTCACTGCTATTTCCGCCCCTTTGCTTACATGGTTGGAGAGCCCCAGCCAGGTAAACCAATGTGCTGGTGACATCAGTGGTTGGTAGGGATGAAGTACTAGTACCTTCTGATTTCTTTGGAATTAGTCATCCCCGCTAAACAGTTGGCTGAATGGGCAAAGTTTGGGCAAGCACCCGAATACCCGAACAGTAAAAATGTGGACCAAACTGTTGGCTGATTCCTAGTACATGGTTAGCAAGGCTGACAAAAATCCCAATGTTAATAGGGACAATTTTAGACAAAACAGATTATTATGCAAAAAACAAAATGGGTCCCCCTGAAAGGAAAAATGATACTGTCTTAACACATACAGAGTACTAGAACCACAATTATCTATGTAATAAAACAGTCTTTTTTTTGGTTACCAAAGCAATACTGGTATCATATTGAAGTAATTTTGTCTGAATACCAAATTACAAGGACTGCCACAAGCATGTCTGAAAAATGATATATAAAATAATCAACCATTTTAAAATGCAATTAAAACAGTCAAAGTTATCAATCTAGTTTAAAATGCATGTCAGAATTGCAATGCACTGCTTTGTTAAGACTATTCTGTTAAAACCCAATACATTACACAGACACATGCAAATACCTTTCTATATATGTATTATCCTTACTGCAAACAGTAGCTGCAGAATCAGAGAGCAGTGCATTAAGAGGCTTAAAATTGTGTGCTGTTTGCCTATTCCCATATATGGATGAAAAGACAGACAATCCCAATAGGGCAAAATGAGACAGCAAAAAGGACATTGTTAAGGAAGGGAACCTGGACCTATGATGAGTAACAAACGTGAGAGATGGTATGTAGATGCTCAAAGTCCAGAAAAATGTGCTGCAACAAGGCAGTGGAAAATGACCAGCGGTGAACATTGGATCTGTAATCACAGAAAACCTCCTACAGTGTATTTTAACAAACAGTACACATTCAATCACATTCAGCTGTTCCCCAATGAAGACAGGAGATCAGGTAGGTCAAGGCCCAGTATGGTAGTATGGGACATAGGCCAGAGATGTAGTTTCAGACTTGTGGCCCCATGAGCACATGAAAGGTCTCCAAGTCCATCCACCACCACTAGGCAAAGGCTTCACCAAGTAACTCCTAATGAGCAGAACTGCAACAAAAAAAAGAAAAGTGCAATCAAAACAGCTTCGGAAAGAACTGCCTCTTGTGACTAATTACACTGAGAAGTCATCGGTTAAACATTACTTTAACAGGGAGACTTAAAATGAATCATCATGTTTGTGCGGGTAGAGGACAGGATATATAGTGGTCCCATTTCTACTTACCTTCTAGTGTTTTTGCCCTCATATAATTTAAATCAATAAGATTTGCACCTTTTTTCAATATTTGTAGAGTATTGTTCTCCTTTAAAACACACAGTATATTAGGATAAACATCTAAACAAGTCAAAATTTAAGGGGATTTAAAAAAACTTTTGGAATAGCTGCTACATATATGTCATATACTGCTGGAGCGGCCTTTTTTAATTCTATGTGTAACACTAACGTTTTCTAGAAATATTTTCATATATTTAGGACCGGAAGTTTCGTGTATATCACGGGCGTCTACCCTTAGAATTTATCTGGGGTACACGCTTTATCCCTCGCGGCTTCTAATTAGTCCGCCTCTATAGGAGTGTTTCTCACTGTTAGCCAGATCGAGGCTTGGCTTATCCTTGCGCATGCCTATGAGTATGCCAGGCGGGTGCCAAAACGAGGTTTGGTTAAAACTCCCTGGTTTGTTCTTTCACTATTCATGTATGTTCCGCCTTGTGGGCGGTTTCGAATGGTGGCCCCGTCGAATCTCCACATATGCCCTGTCGAATGACGGACATGGGCGGAGACGAGGGCGCGGTTACAATTGTCTAGAGATATATAAGGTGATGGTTCATTGCGTCGCCCGTACCCCCGTAGACGTCACGTATGACGAAACATGTAGGGCGTGGCCTCGCAGTGCTAGCCATCACGTGTTCTGGAAAGTTTATTTTGCACGGGCGTTCTGCCTTTGATTATGCCGGCTTTTTTAATAGAATTTTATATCTGGATTTTTTAATGTTCACTTGTGGTTTGCTTTAACCAATAAATACTCTAAACGTTATCACACTATTGGAGTTTTTTTTCCCCTTATGCCGTTTTTTCCTGCATGTGGACTTTTCCATTTCTGAGTCCCCCCCTTTGAGATTGGGATAGTTGGACCATCCCGGCCATACGGAAGTCGGCGGTACACGCTGCCAAGACCAGGAGACTAACAGCTGGTCCCTGCAGAGGGCGAAATCTGCAAGCTGATAAGACCTTGCCACAGGGGAGGTCCATCTTTTGGGGTAAGCGCACATCTATTACTTCCTTCACCGCTACCAATGCACATCTGATTTGAAGTATCTTGGTGTACCAATCCTTAGTGTGTGGCGATGAAACACATGAAGTGGACTTTTTGTTTTTCTGGTCAAAATGATTCATATTATTATGGACGGATTATGAGTGGCTTTTTACCTATGATCACTGATTTTTAATATATTTTCTCCACTTTTGTATAAGCACTTTATGCACTTATTGTTTATACACATGTTCTCTAAGCACTTTTAATTTATTTTTTACTAAGGAAAAGTTTTTTTTTGCTAGCGCAATTTAGTTTATTTACAGACTTAAAATGAATGCCCAGTAGGGATGGGCCGAACAACCCCCTGTTCGGTTTGCATCCAGAACATGCGAACAGGCAAAAAATTTGTTCGAACACGCGAACAACGTTAAAGTCTATGGGACATGAACATGAAAAATCAAAAGTGCTAATTTTAAAGGTTAACATGCAAGTTATTGTCATAAAAAGTGCTTGGGGACCTGGGTCCTGCCCCAGGGGACATGTATCAATGCAAAAAAAAAGTTTTAAAAATGTCCGTTTTTTCGGGAGCAGTGATTTTAATAATGCTTAAAGTGAAACAATAAAAGTGAAATATTCCTTTAAATTTCGTACTTGGGGGGTGTCTATAGTATGCCTGTAAAGTAGCACATGTTTCCCATGTTTATAACAGTCCAAGAGCAAAATGACATTTCTAAAGGAAAAAAAAATCATTTAAAAGTGCTAGCGCTAGTGTTGGCTATTAATGAATAGCCGACAATACACATAAAAGTCATTGAAAGTCATTGAAAAATTTTTAAAAAATGCGTGGGGGTGCCCCAAAATTACATTACCAGGCCCTTCAGGTCTGGTATAGATATGGTCTGGATATAGATATAAGGGGAACTCCATGCCAAAATAAAAAAATAGGGTGGGGTTCCCCCAAAAATCCACACCAGACCTTTATCCGAGCACGCAACCTGGCAGGCCGCAAGAAAAGAGGGGGGACAAGAGAGCGCCCCCCCTCCTGAACTGTACCAGGCCACATGCCCTCAACATAGGGGTGATGTCCCCATGTTGATGGGGACAAGGACCTCATCCCCACAACCCTTGCCCGGTGCTTGTGGGGGTCTGTGGGCAGGGGGCTTATCGGAATCTGGAAGCCCCCTTTAACAAAGGGGACACCCAGATCCCAGCCCCCCCCTATGTGAATTGGTAAGGGGTACATTGTACCCCCTACCATTTCACAAAAAGAAAGTGTCAAAATGTAAAAAAAAAACACAAGAGATGGCTTGGGACAAGTCCTTTATTAAAAATAAAAAAAGTTTGGTTGAAAAGTTGCCCCAGGGATTTTACGGGTGAGAGGGAGAGGGAGAGGAAGTGTGAAGTTCTAATCCATGGTGAATATATGATTGGTATAGATCAAGTGATCCATAAAAATAAAAAATAAAAAAATAAAAAAGAGATTCCAGTGATGTAATCCAATAAGTCCATGCTCCTACTCCAGCGATGTAATCCAATTCTCGATCTCCAGCGATGGATGATCCCCAGCGACTCCAGCGAGGAACACGCACAGGATCCTGCCTCCACCGGAGGCACCCAGCTAATGACATGGCGCTAGCTTGACAGCTCTTATGTAGCTGAGGGCGGGGCCATCCATCATGTGACCCCGTCCCACTCTGACAAGGGGAAACGCCGGGCTTTCCCAGTGATGTGTACGGGTGACCCCGCCCTCCCTCTGATGCAACGCAGGATTCCCATTGTATCAGAGGGGGGTGGGGTCACCCGTACATGTCACTGGGAAACCTGGGAAACTTTATTGATTTCTTAATAAATCTGGAAGGATTTCTAGGGAAACTCCATAAAAGTGCAGAAATGTTTGCGACAGAGGGCATCTCATAGGGTTTGTAGGCCTGGGACCTAGCATGTGGTGCACTCTGTCCACCTTAATATCATCCAGTGAAACATCTCCCTGTAGTCAGCCAAGGTTCCCCAACACAATGGATCTCAAGTCTGTTTGAGGCGTCACCTCCGGTAGCATAACATTCTAATATTGATTTAATCCTCTAGCTCTTCCAGGTGGAGCTGTGGCTGGGCAATGTGAGAGAGGGTGGAGGTAAGCAGGTTTTTAGTATCTCCCTAGGATTTAGGATTTCGGTGATGGTGGTTTCTAGAAAGTCCACTTTTTCTGTTGGCATGGACATCTGCTGCTGAGTAGAGATGTCTGCGTGAAAGGAGTTCTCCGTGCTCGGCCAATGCATCAAAGTCCCTCTTGGATGAAATATAGTTCAGTAGTTCTCTCAAATCAGCTGGTAGAGAAAGCGATATGTCCAATGTTTGTGATTGCATGGCAGAGGGTGTCAGCTGATGGTACTCAGTGCTGTGTGGCCAGTCTTCCCCATCTACGAATGGTGTGGGAGATGGAGTGCACAGGGATCATGGAGGACATGCAGGCACCCTATTGAAAGTGCTGACCACCAATCCATCTGTAGAGTGGGAGACAAAATGGCAATGAATGTCATGTTCAGAAAGATCCTTTTTCCTCTCTCAGACCTGCTTCTGCTTAGGCATGATTATCCATGCATTGTACCATTGTATGGTTTCTTTCAGCCGTAGGTGATGTGTAAGGCTTTGGCACCCAGGGAGATCTGTGTAGCACTGTCTTACTTGGCTATGTCCTGGACAAGCCCCCCCCACACACCAGACAGCTTAAATGACAACCTAACCTATTGTATATAATACCCCCCACCATCGGCTTCTGATTAGCTATTCATTCCAAAGACAAGGGTGGGCACATTATATACAGGCGGAGTCACGCTCACACGTCATACCCGGAAGTGGTACGCTGGAACGCAAGGTGGAACGCACGCTCGTTTCTTGTTCCTGGTTCCATCCTTGCACACAGTGCTTTTCGATTTACAATATATAGTATACCTGTTCTATGTGTATGGACTTTGCTATTACTATATGCACCAATAAACTAGGACATACTTCATGAACGAAGCCCCTGTTTTTTCTTTCTCTGGGTGGACTGGAGAGTCTAATGCCGCGTACACACGGTCGGACTTTTCAGCTACAAAAGTCCGACAGCCTGTCCGACATACTTCCGGCGTACCTTCGGCGGACTTGCGGCAGACTTTCTAACGAACGGACTTGCCTACACACGACCACACAAAAGTACGACAGCCTAGTACGCGGTGACGTACACCAAGTCCGACGAGACTATAAAACGGAAGTTCAATAGCCCGTACGACACCCTTTGGGCTCCTTCTGCTAATCTCGTGTTAGTAGAAGTTTGGTGAGAGACGATTCGCGCTTGTGAGACTCGTATTTTTCAGTTCGTTTTAACTGTTGTTCAGTCTGTGCTTGTGAGGTTTGTATCTGCTTTTCAGTGCGTTTGGTCAGTTGGCATTGAGAAATCTTTGTTTTATTGTCCGCTCGTTCCTGATTTTCAGGTCGCTCTTCACAGGCCTTGCTGTTCTTCAGTGCGTTCTGTTTAGTGCGTTCTGACCAGCCGACCGTTTTGAAACCATGTTACCTGTACGTACTCATCGTCGAGCTCGTGCATTGTATGTGTTTGGTGCTGTAGTTTATTCTTCAGACCAAGACCAGTCCATGAACAGGGCGAGGAGGAGTTCATGGACCAAGAATTGGTTGCTCCAGCGTGACCAGTTCTGTCACATGCCATTGCTCCGTGAGATCCGTGAGAATAATCCTGAGGATTTCAGGAACTTTCTCCGGATGACGGACCCCGTTTTTGACTGTTTGTTGGCTTTGCTGACCCCCTATATCAGCAGGCAGGATACCTGCAGGAGGAAAGCCATCACTCCGGAGCAGAGGCTGGTCGCTACCTTGCGGTATTTGGCCACAGGGAGAAGCCTGCAGGACCTTAAGTTCTCGACAGGCATCTCCCCCCAGGCTCTGGGGATCATTATCCCAGAGACCTGTTCTGCCATCATCCAGGTCCTGCAGAAGGACTATATTAAGGTAAGATATTTTTCTTTTATTAGCATCACATGTTCTTTTAGGTAATCTTTGATAATGTAATGTATTTCTTGCTTCAAACACTACTTACCATCATTGCAATATAGTGTGAATGTCCCCTTTTTATCCTCACACATGCTGGATTTTTTTCCTGTTATTTTTTGTCATGCATGTATATTTTCCTTCAATAACCTCCCCAGCATGCAATGATGGGAACATATCCACCTAGTCTACTCATTTTGAATGTATTTTGTTTGAGTGTATTTAGTGTGCTTATAATTAGCAATTAGCTAGATTTCCCAACCCCCCCACCTAAACTCACTCCAAATAGTGTGCTGATAATTAGCAATTAGCTAGATTTCCCAACCCCCCCCACCCTCGTAAAAATTTGCTTGAATGTTCTGTGGTGTTGATTTGTCTAAAGCAAATCTATGTTGCACTTTGCAAAATGCATGTGCACTCTACAAGTGCATTTGTTCCAGTGCTTTAGTAAATGAGCAGAAGCTCTGCTGATTTCCATCATCAAATCATATGCAAGCCACAAAGTGTTTTCATTAATTGCCCTTGCATGTGATTGTGTACTCCTTGCAACATGAATGCCTTTTTACATTACCTCATTTACTGTAAGCTGGTTAGCAACTGCACCTGCAGAGTGCGACAACTGCAGTCTTGTAGCCTTTTTAGTCCCTAAATTCCTGCGTGTCCTAAAAGTAATCTTTTTTAGGGATTTCACAACCCCCTAAAATGTAATCAATGTTCCATCAGAGGGGGTGAGCAATCTGATAAGTGTGCCTTTCCATATTAGTTATTCCAGATGCTGGGGAATAATGTTTTTAATTGTATAATTTTCTTGCAATGTTAGCTTCCAAATTAATGATTTTGGTTTTCTTGTTTGATTCCCCAGTTTCCTTCAACGCCACAGGAATGGCAGACTGTGGCATCCCATTTTGCCAGCCGTTGGGACTTTCCCAATTGTGGAGGGGCTATAGATGGGAAACATGTCCACATCGTGCCACCACCCCATTCGGGGTCATACTATTTTAATTATAAAGGGTTCCACAGTATTGTTTTAATGGCGGTGGTGTCGGCACACTATGAATTTTTATATGTGGACGTGGGGAAGAATGGCCGGATGTCGGATGGAGGAGTATTTGCCCAGACGGAGTTCTGCCAGCGTCTCCAGAGTGGTGGCCTGGGATTGCCACCTGATGCGGATAATGTGGAAGGACTCCCCTTTGTCTTCATTACCGATGAAGCCTTCGCTCTGAGCAAGCACCTCATGAGGCCATTCCCCCAAAGAACCCTCACCCCGGAGAGGAGGGTTTTTAATTTCCGGCTGGCCAGAGCTAGAAGAGTGGTTGAGAATGCGTTTGGAATTCTGGCCATCCGGTTCCGCCTGTTTCAAACAGCCATTAATTTGGCGGAATACAAACTTAATTTTATCATTTTATCGTGCTGCATTCTGCACAACTTTTTACACAAACATTCTCTGAATTATATAGGAACAGTTGGGCCTGAGGCCGGACTTCTAGATGACAACCTTACGGGCCTGGATACTGTCCGTACTGGCTTGGCCCCCCAAAGTGCCCGTCAAGTTAGACAGCAATATGTTAATTATTTTATGGGTAGGGGGGCCATTGCAATGGGCCAGGATATTTAATTTTTTTAAATAAAAAAAATATTGATGAAATCTGGAATTATATTTATTGCTTGCCTTTCTTTTGGGCTTTCTCCTAGGTTATGGTCGAGCAGTTGTAGTGCCAACTGTATTTTCATTTTAAATGTCTAAATAAGCTCCATTGCCACTGTAAACAACTTTTTTACAATTCTATAACCAAACTGATACTGTGCATTGAAATAACAAACCACACATTTATTTAATTCCTATAAGGAGATGTTTTTATTAATCGTTGTTATGCATTCAGTTATGCATTTAGTATAAAATGTTCATAGACAAAAATATAATGATATCTTAATAATTTTGAAAAATATAATTATATTTAAATATTTCTACATAATCCACAAAAAAATATTTTTGGCTTTTTGATTTTCGCAAACAGGCTTTTTTTTTTGTTTGTTTTTTTTTGTTTTTTTAAATCAAGTTTTATTTTTTTTTTATTTTGTTGGAAAATCAATTTTTTTTTATTTATTTATTTTTTTTTGAAAATCAAGTTTTGGATTTTTTTTTTTTAATCAATTTTTTTTTAGTTTTTTTGGTTTTTTTAAAATCAAGTTTTTTTTATTTTTTTTTGGTTTTTTGTAAAATCAATTTTTTTTTGTTTTTTTGTTTTGTTTTTTTAAATCAAGTTTTTTTTTTTTTTGGTTTTTTTAAAATCAAGTTTTATTTTTTTGGGGGTTTTTTTAAATCAAGTTTTTTTTTTGGTTTTTTGGAAAATCAATTTATTTTAATTTTTTTGTTGTTTTTAAAAATCAAGTTTTATTTTTTTTTTGTTTTTTTTTAAATCAAGTTTTTTATTTTTTTTGTTTTTTTTAAAATCAAGTTTTATTTTTTGGGGGTTTTTTTAAATCAAGTTTTTTATTTTTTTTTTGTTTTTTGGAAAA